>JAHRHZ010000111.1:22938668-23071650 GCA_024137785.1 Ginglymostoma cirratum | reverse complement strand
TTTTTTTAGATATCAAAAGCGTCAAAGGATTTGCAGAGGGAGCACTGAGATAGTGGATCAGAGGTAGAGGAGATAGAGGGTTTTGAATGGTGGACCAGGCTGAAAGGGTTGACTGATAACACAGTGTAGAGCTGAAGGGACACTGCAGGCCAGGCAGCATCAGAGGAGCAGGAAAGTTGATGTTTTGGGTCAGGACCCTTTCTGAAGAAGGATCCCAACCCAAAATGTCAACTTTCTTGCTCCTCTGATGCTGCCTGGCCTGCTGCGTTTCTCCAGCTCAACACTGCGTTATCTCTGGCTCCAGCATCTGCAGTTCTTACTATCTCAAAGAGTTAACTGGCCTCTTTTTGCTACTAGTTTCTATGTTTATAATTTTCAAGTTTTCAGTGCAGCCTTCTAAAACTTGTGCCCATGCAACTAAAACAACGACTTTTATTTCTACAAAAATTCCTTTAAGAGAATGTATTTTACACTGTTTATTTCTGACTTTGAATGCCAGTTTTCCAACATATATATCTACGATATATTAAAAATCTCATGCTTATGTACACCGCTAGTCAACTTTGCCCATTATGTATTCATATTCATAATACAATGGAAATTGATTTTGTGAATCTGTCATCCTGTAAGTATATCCTCCTGACAGAGATAATACAGTAACACTTTAGAACTCTGGAGCCCAAGTTGAAATTCAACTCTGACTGAGTAAACATCGCTGCCAGGCAATCTCACTGAGGAATGTCAGAGGATAGCTTTTGTCAGAAGTGCTAGTCTGTGTTCTTCTAAAGTTGAGCCTGAGGCACATTGTCAACCGTAGGTAGGGAGAGCTTTGCTCTGCATTGAACTCTGTCATTCATCTAAAGTGTTTATTTCAACACTGGGTACATCAAATTGAAAATATTCCATTCCCCAGTATTCATATCCCTCACCGTGATGAACACAAAAACGTGTGGTTTAAAAGCATTAAATAAAATTTCTAGGTTACCACACTGAATGAAAACACATTTCAATGTATCATTTAACCTTGCCGCCATTATTTTTGGAATCATATTGCTGAACTTCAAGGCTGAGAATGAGTTAATTTGACATTAAGCTCAGCCATTTTACCAATCTATATTTTCACATAACTGAGGTTGTAAATGATCAACAAAACATTAATATTTTTGGGTCACAATTCAAAGCACAGCAAAATGTTGCATTTGATATCTTTCAGTTTCTACTTCTTTGGTCAAACTAAATTCATTTTTATACCAATACTTCGTAATAATGTGTGATATATTGTTTGGGAAGCAAATTAATCTGTACAAAAGCAGCATTTTTTTTGGTTTTTCTGTTGTATACTGTTGAGATGGACAACAGGACTTTTTTTTGTTATGGAAGAATTCTTACAGTACCAAAGTTAGACCTAAATCAAGCTGGGTTTTGAAATATTATGCACATTGTTGGGTGGCTCAGTTAACCCACACCTACTAAATGTATTGAAGCTAACACTCATTATTTGTGCTGCCTGTTCACTCACTTGCATGTAGCCAAATGTTAACTCTGCTGTTGATTAGCTGCATGCACCAGCACCAGGTCCAGAATCAATACTTTCACATAGTGATGTTTAAGGTTATCAACCGGTTCTCACAATCATTAAGCAATCTGTCCTTACTTGTTGGGGTTCAAATTAGAAAGATTGCTTCATGTACACCTTGTGCAGATACAGTCTTCTACTGAAGTCCTGAATTCTTCTCCTCCATCGTCTTCCAGAAACATGTGTCGTTCTGTGTGACCTCTATTCATCTCATAGACAATGCTGTATTTAGAAGGAAATGCTGAACTAGTTTACCCCTGTCTGAGAGCAGTTGGTTTGTACAGAAGTCAGGATGAAATTCTTCAGAACCTGAAATCCTACTCCTTTTACTTTTGCAACTTGTAATAACTATGAAAATCTTGAAAGTGTAGAGATTTGCAGCCACAGTCATAATAAACCTACCAATAATAAACTTCTAAACTAATAATGATCCTTTTAAATAGTGTTGGAAGCAAATATTTTCTGCACTTGATGTTGTAGTCAGCAGTGTGAGATTGAGAAATGGCATCAGTTGGAAAATACAGGTCCAAATGGCAGCACTGATGTCAGCTCATACATTAATTAACACCAATCTTGATCTGCATTCAGTGACTGTCATGGTGCTATAATACCTACATCAAGATAGTGTTCAACACAAGCATGTGTGCACAACACAGGCATCATTTGTCAGCTCTACAGAAATTGTGGCAAAAAGTAGTCATGCCTTTCGAGGGGTGTTCCTGAAGGTTGTCCAGAAGAGAAGGCATGCTTTTCCCCTGCAGGCGGCCATCATGAATAATGAAGGTAGTCTGGATAGAGGGGCCTATGGAGGTTGGCATCATGAAAATCTAATTCCAATGCAAGGAATGATGTTGTGCTTCATCATGGTATGTAGTACTGTCTCCATAATGTTTCATGCCCCAATGAGTGTAAGTTAGCAGTGTAAATTTGCCACTGTACAGGATTGTCATGCTCAAGATTGTGTGCCAGACATCTCCACTAGGTGTCTCTTGTGCAATCAATAGCTGTCACTTTATTACAGCCATCAATTTATAACCATATACACCACAGTGTTACTAGCTCTCTTGCATCTTCAAGGATTGACACGTAAGATACAAAAAGAGCTCCAATACTCAGCAAGCCACACACCACCAGCTCACTGACCTTTCATCACAGCTAGGAGAACGTGGACATTTGAGAGCTTTACATAAAAGTTTGCATGGGACAACTTTACCAGCACAAAGATGGCTTCAGAATAAACTTCCAGAGAGACAGGCATAACTAGGGCCCATGTGGATAACCAAGCCAACCCTTTGACCTGAAGAAAGTGAGAGGAGTTATAAGAGAAGTTGTTCAGACTGAGGATGAGCTCGGCCAGGTGAAGGAGGGTGGTGGTGGATGGGGACATTTTAGGCCAATTTTTCCAGGAAGAAATAGAGAGTTCTGAGACCATCCTGATAGGAGATAGACATCCTTTATTCATTAATGGGATGAGGGTGTCACTGGTTAGGCAGCATTTATTGCCCATCCCTAATTGTCCAGAGGGCAGTTCAGCCTCAACCACATTGCTGTGGGTCTGGAGTCACATGAGGGGCCAGACCAAGTAAGGATGGCAGATTTCCTTCCCTAAAGGATATTAGTGAACCAGATGGGTTTTTCCTGACAATCGACAATGGGTTCATGGTCATCATTGGATTCTTAATTCCAGATATTTTTACTGAATTCAAATTCCACCATCTGCTATTGTGAAATTTAAACCCGGGTCCACTGAAGGTTATCTGGGTCTCTGATTAACAGTCCAACAATAATACAACAAGGCCATTGTCTGCCCCAGACATGTAAAGGGGTTGCATGTTCGTGGTAAAGAGGAAGCGGTTGGAGCCTGCAAACTGGAAATTGCGGAACTGACGTAACGCATCAGAGGAATCATAGATATACTTCGGAAGCAACTGGACAAAGGGAGAAAAAACTGAGTTGAGGTCAGAAGAGATGATCCCTTGTGGGGTAGTAACAGGCAGAAACAATGGGTTTGCTCAGGCAGTCCTGCTTCTGGATTTTGGAAAGGAGCCAGAAGCGAGTTGTGCAGGGTTCAGAGACGATGAGCTTGGAGGCAGTGGTTGGGGGGATCACCAGGTGAAATGAGGTTAGTGACCATTGTGGAGATGGTAGCCTCTCTGTACTATCTGCCATGACTGCATTTTGATGCAAAGGCATGGCTACCTCCATAGACCTAGTGGTAGCCACCATGAAAAGCCAGGTCCAGTAAAACAACCAGTATCTACCAGATATGTGCAGGGACCTTCTCACAATCCTCATTCATTCAACGGCTAATCGAAAGGGATTGAGGGACCGTGACCTCCCTTCAGGAGCTCAATCTGCTCAAGGACTGAGGGATGTGATGTTATGCACCAAGAACGAGGAAGAGTGACAGCATCAGGACAATCCATTTCTACCCAACTGCAGCATTTCCCTTCTGACAGGGGCATTATCACCTCTATCAGGTCAGGAGGGAGAACCTGAAGGTTGTACAGGATGCAGTAAATAATTGATATGCCAGAGACCCTGTCCACCAGGTGATAGAACATTCCTTCTGAGTGGTCAAGACAATATAAGTCTATTGTTGAAGACCAATTGTCTTTTCAATGATGGCTCTAGTGAATGCTTGCACATCATTATAGTAGTGGTCACCAACAATATGAGGGTTATGCACTGGGACCATTTGCTATATCTTCAGGCATGTCCTTTGTCACCAATGAGCCAGCACCAGAGATGATGAGGGGTGAGGGTGAGAGAAACAGAGTGCAGACATTCAAGGAGCCTGTAGTTGTACAGAATGTAATTGTTGTGACAGCTCCTTGCAGCAGACACACGCTTGCAGGAATTGTCGCCTGTGGGTACAAATACGCTGGACATTGCAGGAGTGAAATCCATCCCTGTTCAGGAATGTAGCTGACATCACCAGCACTGCCTTCTACTCATCTAGACGTAACTACACCCTCTGGCATACACTGTTTGATGATGCTTAAGACCTGGTTCCCCTCCTTAGGCACGATGCGGTCATCCACTGCTGCAGCTTTCTGAACCTCATAATGTCTGGTTCGGTTATTGTTGTTCATCCCATCGTCTCTTCCTCTGCCTTCGTCTTTACCTTAGTTAACACAGCTAATACAGATGCTGGGCTAAGTTGGTGAAACATCTGGCGTGGAAGAACTGTTCTGTCAAGAAATAGCAGGGATGAGTATTTGATTTCCATTTGAAATCTTGATATAATCTTGACAACGAAGATTTTTCCACAGCCTGCCCAGCCTCACCCTTAAACTCTCCCATACTCAGCTCACCAGTTCTTTCTCCATCACCAGTTCTCCAAATGACTCCATTGTCTTTCCCACCCTAATATGCAGCATATTTTACCCCCTTGCCCCAACAACTGTCACTCTTCCGAGATAACAAGGTGTGGAGCTGGATGAACACAGCAGGCCAAGCAGCATCATAGGAGCAGGAAAGCTTGACGTTTCGGGCCTAGACCCTTCATCAGTAAAAATGTCAACTGTCACTCTTCCATCTGTATTGCAGTCGGCTTTGTCTATTCTCCAGGATCATTCCAGGGACCCCATAACCATAGATTTTATGTTCCATTCCTTACCATTCCTTTCCACCCAGTCCACCTTTCTGCAATTTTTTTTTCAGCCAAACACCTTTCTCATTTAAGACTCCCTTACAATGAAGCTCTATTCGCCTGTTCTGGTCAGGTTTGCTGGTGACAACCAATATAGCTGCCTGACTTGGGCAAACTAGAGGGCCTGGTCAGCCTCAACACCTCACTTTATTAGTGTTTGACAACAAGAAACAAGACTGCATATGCCTGGGACTCCTTATGAGCTGCGTGATCCAATCAGAATTCACTCCTTATACTCTTAGAGTTGAGCAAAGAAACAGCTTGGTTATAAATGATGCAAGTAATGGAGGAAGTTTGTACTCACTGAAGATTGGAGGGAGAGGCCTACTCCTCCGCATGCATTTTTTGAGTTGTTCGTTCATGTTTGCAAATACAACACTTACTTTGGCTAACAAGATTGTACCCATGAACCTGACTCCAGCTGGAGTCAGCTGTTTATGAGCTTTCCTATCATTTGAATGAATGCAAAAGACATTCCCACATTTGACAGTCAACATGCTTGAATGCTAGAATGAAGTGGCCCAGAATTTTCTCTGCTGCAGAGGTGCCGGTGTTAGATTGGGGTGGACAAAATCAGAAGTCACACAACACCATGTTATTGTCCAAAAGGCTTATTTAAAATCACATGCATTCGGTGTGCTGCTCCTTTATCAGTGAAGACACTTCAGAATGTGTCTTGACTTCGGAATTTTCTCAGTCATAACTGTACTGGAAGTTACTGGAGCAGCTAAAGTGATTTGACAAGATAAACATCCAGTGAGGGCTGGGACAGATACAACTTCAAAAAGCAAGCATGGAATTAGGATTAGGGACAGTGTTGGGAGCTATGCCCTTTTCCTGGTACACCCTAATAGTTGTCACTTGACGGTTCTAAATAGTCTTTGTGATTAAGATGGCCAAATTCACCATCATTTCCACTTTTAAATCATTCCTAAAAGTTTGATCCTTTCATAGCTGTCCAGCACCACATGTAATCACCTTGCTTGCACCTCCTACACATTCCTGTACATTGCTCCCACTGAGGAAGATGTCTAATTGGTGCAAATGCCTTCCTTACAGAACTATCCACATTGCAATTGTCTCACGGTTCCTGCTGAACTACCATGATGGAGCATAATGATAGTCTATATATGTTTCTTTCCACAGAACCAGGGTATTTTTCCATCTCTCCATGTTAGACCAATGAGGAATTTAAAAACCAACA
Organism: Ginglymostoma cirratum; assembly: GCA_024137785.1. Taxonomy (NCBI): domain Eukaryota; kingdom Metazoa; phylum Chordata; class Chondrichthyes; order Orectolobiformes; family Ginglymostomatidae; genus Ginglymostoma; species Ginglymostoma cirratum. The sequence goes on along the minus strand of JAHRHZ010000111.1, from coordinate 23,065,215 downwards.
ATGCTGTTTGACAGCTTTGGTGATAATTTCAATCACAGAAGCGTAAGATTGTGCACATTCGTCAGAAAATTTCATTTGTATAGAATAATGAATAGACCGATCAGGACCATTCACACTGAGCTCAGGTGAGCCAGGCATACAGTGGAGATTGAAAGAGGTTATCACGTTGATAAAGAAGATATGTTTTTTTATCATGGTCTGGTTCAGCCTGGGAAAATGGTTTTTAACAACCTATGGCAAAAGGTGTGGCGTTCATTGTGGGGTTGGGAAATAATGGCTTGACCGTTTTCGACATGTGACTGGGAGAGGTTGTGATTCACCTATGACTAATGCCGGTTATGCAGCCCGACAGCAAGAGGCATAGTTTGGAGTTGAATACTAGTGCAGCGGTAGAGCTAGATACCATCAGTGTACGTGGGAATGCTATTCAGAAGAGAGCAGACAATGTAACATCCTTTTGTAATATCCTTCATAAAATAATAAAGCATACACAAGCATCTATTTAATGAAACATTTGATGATTCCTCCACAATACTTTTGATTTTAAAATATGATAGCCGGAATTATGTGAAAGCAGATAAGAAAAACAAACAAAATCAATTCTTCTTTACAGAGGATTTCTTGGCAACTAACCATGTTCTTGACAACCAACACCCTCTCTTTGTCGATGAAAAAAATGTGAAATAACAATGATCAGCTGAAAGAAAATGCTGGAAAGACTAACATTTGGATTAAAACAATACAGTAAGTTTTAAAGATTGCACTATTGATTGGTATTATTCTTATCCGAGCCGTGCCTCTAGCAGGTTCAATTAAACGGTACTTTCTTGCTTATTGTCTACTCCTGTACACCTCATCATTCCTTCATTGAGAGCAGGAAGAAGGCTTGGCAATGAGGCAAATAAGATCAGGAAGTTTATGCTTCTCTGACGGCAAAGGACCTGCTGTGCAAGTGGTAACTCTCATTTAGAAATGCTCTCCTCTTGGTGAATTAGATAAATAAATACATTTTAGATAAAACACTGGGTGTGTTGCTCAGGTGCCTATTAGTAAGACTGCTTTTACATCCATTACAAGCATTGAGATAACAATAACATAGATCAATATGTTCAAACATAAATATACTCCTTTTATCTACTTAGTTACAGAGTTATTTACAATATATTGGAACATACCACTCATTATGTTATCTTTCTTCATTAAAATATGTTCTTTATTTAAAATACCAAGAGCAAATCAATTTGACTTTGCGAAAGCGACACATTCCAACTCCCAAAACTCCAACCTCTGTCACCAATGTCTCAGGTTATTCAATGAACTGGGTAGGGTTAACCAATATAATGTTGAATCGGACAGATTGTTCTGAACATTTTATTTCTTTTTAAATTTACAAAACAAATGTTTCAGAGCTTCTTTCATGAATTATCCTTTGAAGGCATTGCTTTGTGTCATAAATGTAATAGATTTGAAGTGATTTTCCTCTATCTTACAAATTAAAAATACTTTCAAGTTCTGTGTCCAAAGCAATTTCAGCTTGTAGTGGGAATATTTGCCAGTTTCCGCCGTCTGTGCATTGGCAAGATAGGACCCTTCAAGTTTCCCTAAGTATTTGCCTTCTCATCTTGCAGGTGTGAATTCTCTGCTGAAATTTGGAATCAAATTATTTCATTCTAGATCTTCAGTGGTACAAGAATAAACTCCGGCAGATGCCAACATGACCAGCTGTACACCTGCACATTTTCCAATATATTGAATATTGAATTCCATATATCTTTCTAGAGCTATCAGATGTATCGGGAAATCATAAATGGAAATATACAGGGATAAATTCCTTGATAAACTGCTTTGAGGAAAAGGTTTAACACATATTTATTGATTCTTCCTCATTTGTTTGCCAGGCCAAAAAAAATTGCAAAGTGTTGAAAACATAGAAGAGATTTCTCAAGGCTAAAGGATAGGTACTGAAACTAAACTGATGCAACTGTACAGTTTATGAAATGATAGCCTATCATATGAAAAAAATGATTGATTGGCAGCTCATGTTTCAATGTGATGATAGTGCTGCCAGTACACACTGCTTTGCAGAAAATGCAAGGGTAATGGGATCTGTGACAATGCATATCTTTATCAAATACTAAAGATTTTAGGACATCATTTTTGTTATTGGCCTTGTGTAAAATGACATATTTTATCCAACGTACCTAACTTGAAGAACTCTTGAAATTGAACTCATCCTGCTCATGGCTTGTATGGAAGAAGATCCTCTGAAGGTACAGCTTGCTTACTCTATGAAATGACATCTACTTATCGGGAAATATTATTAGACAGGTCTCAATGTTCTGCACAAAACAGCATTCTGCAAAATTCTTCACAAATCTGATTCCTCATGTCAGGAATGGTATAATTTTCTCAATTTGTAGTCACAGTATCTTTAATGGTTCTTTAATGGTTGAGTAACTAGAGGCAGAAAAATGTCATTGTTCATCACTCGTATTTCTTAAAGGGAAATCTTGTAACTCAACGAACAAGTTAATAAAATGTTTTCATAAATTAGTTAATACATGCTAGGCTCTTCAAATTTAAACTAAATTCAATTTATATAGCTTATGCATAAATCTCCACTATTATTTTATATTGCTTAATACAAGCTATTGGAAATTTATTCCAATAAAATTCCAAAAGTATTCAAATTACTAGATCTTACACTAATTTTGGAATGGAACCCATGACCCCATTCACTACATTCATAGAATAGGTGGAATCTTTTGAGTTTGGAAAGTGTCTTGCACACTGCCTGTGTAGTGGCTGTAACGATGTCAAACAGCTGGACCTCATAGAATATGAGTTCCCTAACTGGGGCTGTAAATCTGGTCCAATCAGTGAGTCCTGGCAATATAAAAAGGTTGAGTGCCAGGGATACTGGCACTCTGGTGGCTGATTCTGTATGAGGTAGTCATATAGTCAAGGACTCTTCATATGTCAATAAAGGGTGACGGTGATGGATTCTGACCTCTGTGGAGTTATTTCAGTTGAAAAGTGCAGGACTCTAAGGAAGAAGGCCCACTTTAGTTTCTACTCATCAGGCACTTAAGTGTTCAGCATCAGGTCCTTCTACCAACTGAGGACCCTCAGGATATCCTTTGATGTCCTGTCTACTAAGCTACTAACCCATCAGAGACCAGCAGCTTTTGCACTTGGAAGCACTATGGAGAAAGTTGTTATTGCTGTCAGTATGATATTGCCCAGAGACACAGGATTCAAGGAGGAACCAAGGGAAAGTTATTTTTTTTTTGGTGGTCTTGCGCAGATTAGAATTGAGGAAAGGGTGGCTATTAGGGTTGGAGGCACGGACAGGGGTCTGGATGTCAATCAGTGCCTGCCCCAGTCTATGGCCTCAACTGCGCACAAATTAATGCAAATTGTGGCAACTCTTGCTGATGCATCGAGTTCAACCAAACAATTGTGCGTTGCACATGTCAGCATACCACATCTGGAGCTGTGATAATTATAGCCAAGGTGGGAAGAGGTTCTCAAGTGACTGTTAATTGATCACTTGAGGATCTAAAGTCAAGACAGTTTGAGGATAAAAACCATGTTCCTCCCTGCCCAGAAATTTGGGTGGAGATGGGAAAGGATCAAGAGCACCAGTCCTCACCTGCTGTGGTACTGGGAGATTTTACATATAAACTGAACATATGTTGCTGATTTGAGGTGCTAATTACCAAAATACAAAATATTCACTGTCATTTAATAGTTAATTGTTGAAATAGGCAATAAAATTCCAAACAGGCTCAGACACAAAATTATTAACCCAAAGAAGGAGATTGAGTATTGCAGGAGAATTCTTACTTCATTATCACTTCTACATGGATCGTTGGTGCTTTGAAGCCACTGTCTTGTTCAGAATGAGAATTTATCTGAAAGCTGCCATGGAAGACTGAACACATCACACAGAACAATGAAGGTAGGATTTCACAATCAGTCGTAAACAAGAGCAGTTGGAAATCTGCCTTCCCATCCAGATTGTTGAAATGTATCTTGCATATCAACCTTAAATAACATTTCTAACAGGACCACATCGTATTGAACGCACATGAAAATGAATGTTTTTGTCAAAACTCCAATCGGTTGCTCCTGAGAGCTCAGAACAAGATGGGAATGCGTAACTTTCTCTGAAAGTGTGTTTTAAAACTTTGCTTCTGAAAGCAGTTGTTTTTTCAATTTTGACAGTAAATTTATTTCTATTTTAGGAATAGGATGTAAACTTTGATATAGTATTATAAAATAAATAATCCGATGTGGCCTAAATTATTATTTCAGCTTATGTGTTAATAATTTGGTTGACATTTAAGTGCTCCATAGGCAATAAATGCTGGCCTAGCCAGTGATGCCCACATCCCATGAACTATTTTAAAAACATTTTAAAAAGTAGCTAATGATGTCTGGTTCAAGCTATTTAATATTTGGCTGTGTTAGGAGCTCAGTTGAGTCTCCCATGTACAATTTGTGAATGCACAGCATCATTCACATTGTTGAGCATTTATTCAATATCATTCAAGACATAGGGTGCAATATAAGGTTGGAGTCAAAACAACAAAAGCAGGTCAACTCTTGTTTATTTTAGGCTAGCTAGTTTAATAAAGTATTCGTATCAATGTGGGAGATGTGTCTGATTCCCCTTAGTGTAGTAGTAGTGAGTATTTGTACCTACTTTCAGGATAGACTTAGAATGTAGTCCATATTTAAAATGCTTCATTTACTCCTTTCTAAACCTCTGACTCGTGATAGAGTTGCTAGCACCCATCTCCCCCATGTGTTCTTTGGCACTGTTTTGGGGGCGGTTGAATTTTGACGCCACTATTAAATTGATGAACCATCAGATAACTGGAATTGTTGAATGACAAACTTGCACTAATTCTAGTCAAAACACAAACATTTGAAGTAATCTGGTTTGTAATTGATTAGAGTTTTTACAATAATGTTATTATTACAACAATGTTTTACAACAATGTTAGGGTTCCTTGGAAAATAGGCGACAGATTTAGATAGAGGATCTGGATCAGCACAGACTTGGAGGGCCGAAGGGCCTGTTCCTGTGCTGTAATTTTCTTTGTTCTTTGTTCCTGTTCTTTTAACAGATATTTTTCCTGTTGTTCAGTAAGTACTCTGTAAAGACCAATTTGTACGTAGACCTTTCCTTTATTGGGGCCAAACATTGTATTTCTCAATATTTTACTTAATGAATGACTAACTAATGGGCTGTTGGGATAACCATGGAATTTTGACAAACTTTTCCTAAAAAGGAAAGCAACTTATAAACGCTTAGAGATTTGGATATCAGATATTTTTAAACTATTACTTTAGTTAACTAATCTGTTGATGCATTGCAATATTAGCTAATTTTTAAAAATTCCTTCAAAGGATGAGGGCATCACTGGCTAGGCAAGCATTTATTACCCATCCCTGATTGTCAGAGGGCAGTTAAGAGTCAACCACATTGCTGTGTGTAAGTCAACCAAATGCAACTATAGAATAGACATGAATAACAAAACATCATGGGCTGGATCTCTGTTCTTTTGAATCAAAGGCTGGTTGGTGACCAAATAGAGATCCTTAGAATTATGAAAGGATTTAATAGAATGGACAAAGTGAGGGTTTATCTTCCTTTTAGGGAAGGGCAAAACCAATGGCTGTTACCAAAAGAAAGTCAACAATAAATCAGGTAGGAAACTCAGAAAATAATTATGCCGAGTACTTGGGATGAATAATATTAGACACATGTTGAGATGAAAATAATGAAGATGAGAAAATAGTGAACAGATTGACATTTTGATTATGTTGAACAGGAAAGCATTGGAATAAGTTTTGGTGTGGAGTATAAACCATAATGTGGACTGGATTGTGCCAAACTATCTATCTTTGTGTTAAGTATTTCATATATTTTTCTGTAATCTACTGGGTATTTTGTACATGATAAGTGACTTTTTAAAAATGAGTTTAGAGCTTTGATTCAAAGCAAATCAAATTATTCCCATTAAACCCAAATGAAGAAATTGGGCTAAAAATTCACTAAGGTCTGTTTTCTGACATTAAGATCTCAATTTGTGATCTGTTTCCATCTATATCCTTTAAGGCAAGCAGTATAGAAATTTGATGCTGTCTCCTCCTTTATATCATGGTAACATTAGCCTGAGTGGAGATACCATTGCTTACCGCTTCAGGAAGTGACCCCGAACATGTGTTGATATTATGTGGTGCTGCTAACTTTTCTTCTTAAAGGAAGCCTGCCCTTCCTAAAGTGGAGATTCTCTCAGTGGAAGGTAGCTGCTTCTGGCTATCTGTACGGAAACTGCCTGGAAGTAGGAGCCTCATAAATGGAACTTCAGGGAAGGAGGGGCAGAATGCATTTGTTTAGCAATCTGGCACTAAGGATGGTGGTGATGGAGGTCAACAGGAGGAGATATTCACGTTTCTATGGAGGGCCAGGATATCTATAGAGCTAATTCTCTGAAGGGAGCAGGAGCCAGCAGTCAAAAGGTATAAGCCTCAGGTGCCTGGCATCAGTGTCACAAGAAGTTCAGTGACCTCACATGAGTGGTTAAGATCAGCAAATGCACTTTCAAAGCACATTTCCTACCCACTATGCTACCAGCCACTTGCTGCTCAATGTCCTCCACCCTAATCACCCACTAGGCAATATGCCTTAGCAGTCAGGAACAATGCCTAACATTCATGTACCCCCATTCATGTACATGAATGTTAGGCAACCTCACAAATATTCCAATGGTGCCAGCCTCACGGCCAGCTTATACAGCTTCTATGTACATCCAGCTATTAAACTGTGCCAAACATATCAATCAAACAAACAGAATGAGTCTGAATCCCTAACATTCCTCCCTCCTTCTTAAAGGATAGGAGTTCCCACTACCACCAGCAGCAAAACAGAATCTATGGGGACAAGGACACCTGCATCATTTGTGTCTCAGTTCAGTAGAAGTTTCTCTCCATCATGGGGCTGATTGCAGCAGAGCCTGTGGTAAGGACATTGAGATGATCGGAAGTTGCTGCCCTAAAACTGCTTCTCAACTCCTAGTCAGCTTCATCCTGATGGATAACATGATGTGCAAGCTGCTGATGGTGTGATCATGGACATATTATTTCTTGCCACATTACCCTTGCCCTTTCTCTCACATAGAGACCATCCACAACGTACCCATTCTATGACCCATGCTGCAGCCACTGGGATAGCACCATGTAATAGCGTCAGGACGGGGAGGGCAAACAATAAGGAAATGACCATCTGTGAATAATTCATTGTTATCAATAGAATCCTTACAGTGTGGAAACAGGCCCTTTGGCCCAACAAGTCCACACCGACCCTCAGAGCATCCCACTCAGACCCATTCCTGGTAATCCACCTAAGCTACACATCCCTGAACACTACAGGTAATTTAGCACGGCCAATCCACCTATCCTGCACATCCTTGAATTGTGGGTGCCAACTGGAGCACCCGGAGGAAACCCACACAAACACGGGGAGAAGTTGCAAACTCCACACAGTCGCCCGAGAGTGGAATTGAACCCAGGTCCCTGGTGCTGTGAGGCAGCAGCGCTAACCACTGTGCCACTCCTAATGACTTTTTATATGGTCATTGACTACATTATTTGGTAAAGATGTCCTGTCAAGTGTACTGCTGGTGATTTTATTGCAGGATTCTGGTCAAGATGTCTAGTCGAATGTCATAGGCAAATAGGTCTGTAGATTATAGTGGTGAAAAAGTGCTTTCAAAGGGAATCAGAATCTGAGTAGTGAGTCTATAGCAAAGGCAGTCCAGATACCACTGAGCTATCTCCTCCACTCTTTGAACAGATTTTTCTCTTTTTACAGTATCTACCCCTTCTCCTTGTTGTGCTGCAGACCCAGAAATGCTCTTATTGCAGCCCCTGAGTCTGTTGCAACTTTTGTCTGTATAGGTCACCTAAGCTGCTTTCTTTAATGATGCATAATATGTCAAATCTAATAACACTTCCAAAACCACTCCACATCACTAACTCAAATTTTGCAATAGCTGATTTTCATCAAAAATTAACAAGGGGAATAATTGGCATTTTATGTGGGGTTGTGTGGATTAGGGGAAGGATTCCTAATTTCACATTCTTTGAGTGAAACAGGAATGCGTTCAGTGGAGCTGGAAGACATGTACCAAGATAACCATAAGTGCTATCTAACACTACAACCTGATATTATAACTAGATGTGAAGGGGAGAACTCATTACCCTGTGTTCAGCCTTCTTCGTTACAGCAAAAATGTAAATTCTTTCTGTACCACATTATGCTTTTCTCCATGTCGATAAAATGTTGTTAATTAATTTTGTGATGAGCTTCAAGGAGTAATCAATAAGGATTTTTAAGTCAAAGAAACAGCAAATGTTTCAACTATTAAACCCAACAAAATAATGAAGCAACATGAAGCATCCATGCAGTCATTGGTACCCACACATACTCGTGTATATAGTTAAAGGGGGGTAAATTGCATTGAATGTTGCAGTTACTGAGCACTCTTGATGATTTTTCACTTCTTTTTTTGAGAACCAGGTGCCAACTTATTCCAAGAAAGAAAATAAGAGACAGCAACTTCTCTTCAAGTTTCACCAAAATACTATTGGAACCTCCCTGGAAATAATGGTTCCAGTGTGTATTCCCACAAGCTTATTTAGCGGGCATGTCTGTGACAGCAATTGTGTGAATATTTTGGACTATTATTATTAGCTTCCTGAGGCCTGGGGTGCCTGGACTGTATCTCATTTCCTGCCTCCCAGTGAACAATTTGTTCATTTTTCCCATTGCCACTTTGGACGGTGTTGTATTTTAAAGCAGCTTTCCTTGACTCAGTCCAATTTTCAACAGTTCCAACTCAACAGCAATTCCTTGTGACACTCACCATTTGGGAAGCTTTAGGCTCATATACAGGACAAGTGCTAAAATGACCTTTCAGCATTGGCTCTGAACCCAGTGCTGTATGAGTACACCATGCTGTATCTCAGGGTTGTTTACTTGTTCTCTTAGCATTCATTCACCTTGAGCCTACCTGATTGTTCAGAGCTCCCTTGCCTCACCTGTTTGTGTTTGATCCCCTCCAGCCAGAGCTATCGGAATCATAATACCTCTGCCTTGCCGTTTAGTACAGTACAAAGCCAGGATGGTTGTCAGTGGTCCTTGGTCATTTTTTTGTTTGTTGGATGCATGCATCATTAGTTGTGCTGGCATTTATTGCTTATCCCTAATTTCCTAGAGGGAATCACATTGAATTTAGGCTCATGTGAAGGCCAGACCAGGTAAGGATGGCTGATTTCCTTCCTTAAAGGACATGAGTAATCCAGATGGGTTCGAACAACAATTGACAATTATTATATAATTATATTAGCTTCTTAATTCCAGATTTTAAAAAAATTGTATTCGAATTCGATCAACTACTATACTAAGATTCAACCCATGTTCTGGAACATTAGCCTTGAATTCTGGATTACCGGTTCAGTGACATTATTACAATGTCATTACATTCCCGAGTCAAGTGAGCCAGAGATCAATTAGGGACTCCTGGCACAGCAAGTCAAAGATAGGCTCTGACAGCAATCCAAAAGCTTGGGCTCGGTTAGTCGGGATGGACAGAGTCAGAATCCTCTCCCTGAGAACCACGAGGAATCGAATGTTGAGCAGCCTACCACTCATCTTGGCCCCCTCTACCACCTTTTGGGCTTTCATCTTTTGAAATGTGAGAAAGGGAGGGATTGGGTGGCACAGCTGTTAGTGCTGGTTTTACTGGGAGAAAGGTGGTAAGGTGTCCCAAGAAAGTGCATAGGCAGCCGGGAGAGGTGAGGATAGTGGAGTGCTAGGATGTCTGAGAGTGAGTGAGGGAAGATATCGCATGTAGTAGTGAGAGGGGTAGAACATGGGCCTTGAGGGGTAGGTCAGTGCAGTAGCGGAGATGGAGAGAGTGAGGCAGCAGAGAGAGGGTGGTATTTATCTTGGCTGAGTAGAGAAGGTCATTACCTTGGACAGCTGAGACTATAATGACCAAGTGGCAAACTCAGACCAGGCTGGCAAGGTCTGATGGCCCTGGTGTTATGCTCTGCCAATCTTGGGGAAAGAGGACATCCCTCCTTTGCACTACCCTATTAACCAGGACCTCCAGGTGCCCATCAGCCAATTTTTCCTTATCTGCCATGTCTGGGTAAATGTCACAAACTAAGCGGGGAAACTCCAGTCTGACAGTGCTTGTCCAGATACACAACAACCTTTTAAAGATGATGTCGATGCCAGGGATGTCAGTCTATTCCAGGATATCCTAGAGTTAGCAAGTTCTTCCGGGTATAGAGAGTAGTAGAATCCAGCTAGTGTCAGACAAGAGGACTACTATAGAGATGTGGTGGGTAGTTAATAAGGCAGGTTAGGGACAATAAGGTAAGAAGACATGTGAGGCCTCACAAAGAGAAATCCTCCATGAAAACTCAAAACAGTCATAATTAACTAAAAATTGTAAAATTCAGACCAATATCTTCAGATTTTATGTGACTTATAATTTCATTATCATGGAGAATAATCATAGTAAAACCAATACAGTTCCTCCCCCATGACCCATCAACACCCTCCCCACCACCAGACCTAACACCCCCACAACCCTCATGCCATTGGATCTGACACTGCTTTCCCCCCCACCCAACCCCTCCCTTGCCAGTCACAAATTTACACATCTCCACTCCATGCTGATTCTGATACCTGCTGTCTACCTGACCTACCTAAAACACTCCGTCACTTACTTGACATCATCTCCTAACACCCAACTCACCTGATAGTGTACCCAACTGACACCCAACCTGCCTGACAAACTATTCACCTGCCATTCCACTTACCTTGCACCTTATCAACTTGAGATGCTACACACCTGGCACCCTGTTCAACTGACACCCTCCTCACAAGGCACCCAACCCACTTGGAACCCTACCCCCTCACTTAATTTGCCAAATTAGCCTTTTACAGGAGCCATCAAGCCAGCAGCCTGTGCTGCTGGACCTTTAAATTACAGACTATGGCTACTACTGACATGATAAAGGGGACTTGGTTTGGCTTCCTGCTGACTATCCTGCGCTACAAGAGAGTTGCTAGATTTCCGGAGTGGTCTGCATTTTTGAAGAAGCCATGTTGGAATCTCCTGTCTGAAATTTTGAGCTCTATCTTAATGGAAAATAGTAGGAGAGGAGTGGAAATTTGACAGTGGTTGCAACTAATTAGAAATTCCAGCCTGTCTTATTTGTTAAAATATATGGAAGCGTCTATGGCTAAAACCTTTAAATTTGCCTCAAACGCAGTTTATTTCAACACTAATGACTGGTGCACTTAAGGAAAGTCTTATTCTCAGTAAATTTCCAGCTTGAGGTATTGTCATTTCATTTTTTTTCATGAAAGTTTGCTAAAAATTATCTGAATTACTGAAGCATATCTTGTGGTTATATTCTGCCAGATTTGCTGAGATGTACTCACATCAACTGTGTTCAGCTAACAGGATATTGTTCTGAGATGGGTGGTATTTAATATTCTTTCTTAGAAAATAAATCCAGATTACAATTCTTTATTTCTTTGCTCTTAAAATGTCAGAATGTGTACAAGATAAAATATCAGAATACAGATTTAATTAGTTGTGAATGAATGAATTAAACAATGACATTTTTTAAACAAAAATCTGTCATGTCACTAAAATTTTAACTCTGTATTTCATAAATCTATGCTAGGGCTTCAAAAATCTCCTGCCTGCTGATTTGCATTGAATGATAATTCAAATCCTTGGATTTTAATTGACACTTTGGGGATTACTTATTGCAATTCCACTTTTCCATAAATATCATAAATCAATGGTGTTGGTCATAATGTATATTTAAGTTAACATAAGCAAAGCGTTAACTGCAGGTAGGAATTAGACTTGCTATATGTTACAAAGTTCTGTAATAGTTAAAATAGTGAAATTATGAATATACTTGGAAAAGAACATACAATTTCATAGGGTTTTAATCTGTTTATCAGAAATATCCTGAACCACCTGACATCTTTCATTCTGTAAGAAGCACTTTTAGATACGTGAGAGACACTTCAGTTATCTTTGAAATGAAGTGCTGAACCTCATCATTTGTTTGCCTAAGTCTGAGTTGGATCAATATTTTTTTTAGGTATTTCCACTCAAAGCCTAGACAGTTTTCTCACCATATTTTACGAAATGCACATTATGGCCTACCTAGTCTGCCCCTACGGCAGCTGTCACATCTGATTTTGGTCCCATCTTACCACCCACTATTGCTCAAACAACTCGCCATATGGCAAATATCCAAGAATTTACTAGCATCCATTGTGCCTGCACCATCTTTAAAATCCCATTGTGCATCCGAGACCAGCATTGCCAGTCTGGAGCTGCCCTGCACATTTCCTGACCTATGTCCCATAAATGGTAGATGGGGGAAATCAGTGCTCTGCTGTGTAGGCAGTGACCAAGATGTCCTGTTGGTCTCTCATTCAAGGAGGAAAATAGCCCATAATATGTCAATGTTGGTGATGAGTTGCCTATCATTCAGATCTTCACTCCTTCTGAATCTGTAATGGTCCAGGCCAAATCCCCTCAAAGTATTTAGAAGTTAGTCTAGCCCCTAACTTTTTGTGAGGCGTTGCGTTCCAGATGCAATTCAATTGGTCAAGCTTCTGGATTTAAAGTAAAACACACACTTTATTCATCCGCTATAGTTAAAATACAACAAAAGAAAGAATTAGAATAACTTAACTCAATTGAAAACTTACCAGAATGATAGATACAGTAGTTATTCCTAAGTAACTGTTCCAATATAATTACATTCCATAAACATACCCTTTGCAAAAGGCAAATTCAGAAAAGACATTGTCTCACATGCAGCTCCAGTAGCAGGAAGAGAACCCTCAGCTTTTAATGTAACCAAGAGAGGAAAATATATCTACCACTTGTTCAAGGCCCCAATAGCAACTGCTGAAATCTAAAACTAAAAATCCTGGTTCAGTGGGAGCTTGACAACACCCATTCAGGTTGCTTCTATTGTTGCACCTGGTAGACTGCTCACTACCTCTTGCTTAAAACGTCTCTTACAATTAAAATCCAGGACAAAACACGTTTCTTAAAGCCACTGTTTCACCACAAGTCTTTCCGCTCCAACTGACTGGCCATACCCGAGCCCCCGGACTGGTAAAGGAGGCTGCCTTTGGCTTACTGTACCAGGACCCATGGAGCAAAAGCTATTCCCCTTAATTTGGCAGCTGCTAACCATGAGAAGCTTCCTGGCTTTTTCACTTTGCTAACTGGCAAGGTAAGAGAGAAGTAAAATACATCTCATATCTTTGGCTGAGTGGCCAAAGGGCAAAGCATGGATGCTGTGAGCTCCCAAGTAGATCAGAGTGAGTGAATATTATGGCAGCACATGCAAAGCCCAGAGATACAGCCTGAACTAGTCCATAGGTTGGTTTTGTGTCCATGAGCACACTGGCCTCGCAGCAGCATTACAATGACAGCTGCCAGAATAGTCTCAGGTGCAGCATTGAAGTGCAGAAGTGTATTGTAAATGGATCAGAGCCGTGGTGGTTCATAGAGGCTAATACATGTCAAATTCCAAATGTCCATGGAGATGGGTGTGCGCACCTCATGCCCATGAGATGGGCCTTGAGATGTCAGGGCCCAGTGTCCAACATGGAGATCATTTGGAACAAACAGTGAGCTGAATTTGCCAAGTACATTTTCTAGTTTCTTTGCTGAGTTTCCTCACATCTATCTTGCTTGGTGTGTTAGGTGAGATAGGAAGCAGAATGTTACTGAAGTGAATTGGGTCATCAACATGGTGTTGAACAAGGAAAAGTCCCTTTAATTGGCAAGTCATCACTGCCGAATGAGGAACTCCCCATTTGCTGTGAAAAGCAGAAAAGGTGCAAAAAGATGCCCCTGACATCAAGATGGGCCTTACGAGACTTCTAATCTGATTCTGCCACAAATCTCACTACAGTCCACATTGCTCACACCCCTATCAGATTCTGAACACAGTCATTGCCATTACTAGGACAAACATTGCCATTATTTTGCATATATCAAGTTTCCAGGAGCAATATGCAGATGAATAATCAGCTAAACTATTACTGGCATCTTTTAACATCACATCATTGAATGGTCACATCTCAGAAGAGACCATTGGGCCCATCATGACTGTGTTATCAGAAGGATCCACCCACTCCTCTTTCTTCTCCCTATAACAGTGAGCATTCTTCATTATCGGGTAATAATCCAATTCTTGTTGAATGCCTTGACTGAACCATTCTCTGCCACACTGAGCTAGTGCATTTTAGCCTGTAACCATTGCATCTATTATCTCTGCAACTACTTCCTTTAATATCCTAGGACGAAATCTGTCAGATCCAAGGTACTTATTAGCTTTTAACTTCATTAATTTCCGCCATACTTCTTTCTCCAATGAAAGTTATTGCATTTATTTCCTCCCCACTGTTTGCCCCTTGATTATTTATTATCTTTTTTGAAATGCTATTTAGCATCTTCTCCCATGAAAAGTACTGAGTCACTCTAAATTCCACACTGTGTGGGTAGATAGTGGGGATCGAAGCATAACCCTTGAAGATATGGCTGCTGGACCCTCTGAAAGAGCCCAGATCTAAGCAATATGAGCAGTTTCACCTGCTCGATGAAATCTTTTGATCAAAGAATCAAGCTTCCAAAGGTATAATTTTGATGCCTGATCCGGTGGAATAGCACGCTGTAAGAGTGGCAATCATGGTGGTGGCCTGTTGCACCTTCCATTACCTGGCCATACAGAGAGGTGCAATAGAATGAGGCCTTGGAAAGTAAGAGTTCATTAAAAAGAGGAAAATGAAGCAGAACCGAGGCAACCATGTTGTATGGCTAGCTGGCATCCTCCTGCTACACTCTGGGAAAGGACATGTCTCCTTGCCCTTAGGCCCTCCTATTTTAAATCCAGATCAATGTTAAAAAAAGCGAGATGAGACTGCCTTTGTCCGGTATCACTGAATACCTTCTTCTCTCTTTTATATTTAAATAAAAACTGATTGCTTATTTTGCATTTGTTTGACTTTGCATTTCAGAATTGTTTTCTCGAGCAGTAGGTTAAAAAAGATTCTTCCTTTCCATCTCAAAAACCTTGGAGTTGGTGCCTTCATTTTCATTGAATTAACTGTATTTTAATTGAAACGTGATAGTTGCATTCTTAAAAAAATGTTTCTTATAATCAGCAGAGAGGTGTTAAAAAGAGGGGTGTTTTGTGTCCCTTCCTCACCTGGTTATAACAATTCCCAAAGACAGTTGTACTTCATCAACTGCAAAGTTTCTTGGAATGCGCTGATGTTATGAAAGGAGTTCTATAAGGATCAAAACTTTATTACTTTCCTCATGCCATCCAATAATGTCAAGTTATAGCCAGAGTACCAAATTGAAAGGCCTTTTTCTCAGAAAAGTACTGCAGCACGTTCTTAAGATAATTTCAGCAAAGAAGATTATTCAACCTATCTTCATTTATTTAACCACAGAGATCATACCCTCGCCCATTACATCATCCATTTTAGTTTTAAATCATTAGAGTGATTAATCATGGCTTTCAATGAAGACAGATTTCCCAAAATCAGTGCTGATATTACATCTTAACTAATTTTAATCCCATACATCATCAAGCGCACTTGCAAAGGATCAGATTTACCCAGGACTTGCAAGATTTTTTCCGAGGGAATATTTGCCCTGCACATAATTAATTGCAAAATCATAAGTGCAAATCACACATATTTCCCCACTATATTACCTATAATTAGTAGAGAGATTGCCTATTTTTTTGGTTGTTATTTAACTGGTATCAGAGAGAAATAAATAAAGGAATTTGTTTTATTTAGCCAAGAAAAGTTGAAATATGGCTAATGATAGCAAATATGGAAGTTCCGATCAGAATCATGGAATACCCAGCAAGTAAGTAAAATGAGCCAGTGACCACCACTAACACTGGAAAAATGCAGCAATATTTACGTAATATTTTGGTTTATACATGATTCTGCAAATGTCGGATACAAACAGTATGTTCCAGCAGGAATCATTGACAATGGCATCAACAGAAAATTTATTGTCAGCTTCTGTCATACTTGTGCAGTCTCTCAATGCATCTGTGATCTGACTATCTCACCTGCTGCACTTATAAATGTGGCTTAAGATGATCTTGTTCATTAAAAACTGAAAGAACTGCGGGTGCTGTAAATCAGAAATAAAAACAGAAATTGCTGGGAAAGCTCAGTAGGTCTGGCAGCATACGTGGACAGAAATCAAAGTTAATGTTTCAGGTTGAGTGATCCTTCCTCAGAACTGTTCTTGATCATGTTGCCCCACCCACTTTTTTTTCTCTGTAGCTGAATAAACCTTCAGCAGTATAATTTACATAAATAATTCTTCACAATGAGAAAGGAAAACCTAACTACTTCAACACAACTGCTTTTTATCATTTAGATAAATGATTTGGATGTGAATATGGGAGGTTTGGTTAGTAAGTTTGCAGATGACATCAAAATTGGTGCTGTAGCAGACAGCAAATGAGGTTATCATAGAGTACAAAGGGACCTTGATCAGATGGGCAAACGGGCCAATGAGTGGCAGATGGAGTTTAATTTAGATAAATGTGAGGTGCTGCATTTTGGAAAGATAAATCAGGGCAGGGGTTATACACTTAATGGTAAGGGCCTGGGATGTGTTGCCGAGCAAAGAGACTTTGGGTGCTGGTTCATAGTTCTTTGAAAGTGGAGTTGCAGGTTAGTAGGATAGTGAAGAAGTCATTTGGTACACTTGCCCTTATTGATCAGTTCATTGAGCATAGGAGTTGGGAGGTCATGTTGCAACGGCGCAGGACATTGGTTAGACCACTTTTGGAATACTCTGTTCAATTTTGGTCTTCCTGCCATAGGAAAGATATTGTGAAACTTGAAAGGGTTCAGAAAGGATTTACAAGAATGTTGCCAAGGTTAGAGGGTTTGAGCAATGGGGAGAGGCTAAATAGGCTGGGGCTACTTTCGCTGGAGCATCGGAGGCTGAGGGCTGACTTTATGGAAGTTTATAAAATCATGGGGGACATGGATTGGGTGAATAGTCAAGGTTTTTTCCCCAGGATGGAGAGTCCAAAACTAGAGGGCATAGGTTTATGTTGAGATGGTAAAGATTTAAAAGGGACCGAAGGGGCAACTTTTTCATGCAGAGGGTGGTGCATATATTGAGTTAGCTGCCAGAGGAGGTGGTGGAGGCTGCTACAGTGATGAATTTAAACGGTATCTGGATGGGTATGAATAAGAAGGGTTGAAAGGGATAACGGCCAAATGCTGGCAAATGGGACTGCATTAATTTAGGAGATCTGGTCAGCATGGATGTGTTGGGCCAAAGGGTCATTATCCGTGTTGTACATCTCTATGACTCTATGACTCTTTGTCTCATCTTTTATCGATATATTTAGAATTTAAAAGAAGTTGAACTCAAGTCCAAGACTTGGTGTTTGCTTCAGTTAAAATTGGGAATTAAAGTGTAGCAAACCAGATTTACCGCATTTACACGAGATAAGATTCGGTTGGTATAAAATGAATTGCTACTTTTTTCCCTCACAACTGGAAAAAAGAGAGAAATTGCGCATGAAAATCAACAAAATAATAAATAAATAAGTAACTGGTGCCACATGTTTTCAAAATTCCAGACACTATTAATTTTAAATATTTTTGTTTACTGACTCAATGTGCAGCAGTGTGAGGAATGAATAAAAACATTCCATTATTTCCATTGGTAAACCTTTCCAGGTCGCTGACAATGTGAGGTAACTAACTAATCCTGTTATATCAAAATGACATAAATTTGAACTAATTTACAGCATCATGCTCTCAGGAAAGAAAGTTTTATCAGAAGAAGATGTGCAAGTTGTTAAAGCATTCATTAAATTTGTTTTTAAACCAAATGATCTGTTTATCCTCTTGTCATGTATCAATTGATTCGCATTTTTATCAGTGAGATGGCCAGAATCCACTTTTAAATTGCTTTTGTTATTACTGACTCTTGGGATGTCAGCATTGTTGGCACTGGCAAATGTTGCCCATTCCTAATTGCCCTTGAGTTGCCTTCCTGTACCACTGCAATCCTTAAGATTCTAGTCACACCCACAGAGCCTATAACATGATTCTCATCAAGAAATTTGAATGCTGATTCCAAATTTTCCTTAAGCAATTGTTACCACCTGAAGGAAATTCATTATTTTCCAGAAATTGCATTTTTCAGGTTTTTACACTGCACTTGGAAAGAGGAAGCATTGTGACAAATCAAAATGCAAGGGGCCCTCTTAGCGAGATTGTCCAGTTTGGTGGGCAAAACACAAAAGTAATATTTCTTGGAAAGAAGCTGGGAGGTTTTGAAGATTTGCCACAAAGGACCATGCTGGGTGGGAGGTATACGCAGTTACTGCCACTGGAGCATGCCCCAAGATATTGTTGAGTGATGAGGGCCAGAGGAGCAAGCAGTGAGCTGAAGCCATTAGGTTATCCCCTTGACATGCATGTTGGGAACTGTTGCCATCTACTTCCCTTCTACTGGGTGGGAGTATAGGAAACCTCATATCAATGTGATGCGATGGCTGTGGTATAAGTAATGAGGCTGGAAAGTGTTTAACTTCAGAGGGACCTGGGTGTCATTGTTTGTGAGTTATCAAAAGTTAACATGCAGGAACAGCAAGCAATTAAGAAGATAAATAGTATGTTGTCCTCCTATTAGAAGTAGATTGGAATAGACGGGCAAGTAAGTGTGATTACAGTGGATAGCTTTGGTGAGACCACAGTCAGTGCAGCTTTGTCTCCTTCCTTAAGTGTGCCTTATATTTGCCATCGAGAGTGTACAATGAAGATTCACCAAACTAGTTTTTGAGATGGAGGGATTGTTCTACAAGAAAAGATTAAATAGATTTGATGTATATTCTCTGGAATTCAGAAGTGATCCAATTCAAGCATATGAAATTGAAAGGAGGGCTGACAGATTAATTTTAAAAAAGCCGTTGCCACTGGTTCTGAGAGCTCAAGAACATAGGGGCACAGGGCAAAATCTTACCAGAAATGTGCTGTCATTTTTCGAAGGGTTCTTTCCGCAAGGCCTAGAATACCAACGTCACCTCAGTAACCATGTACCATGCCCTCATGGTGCCTCATGTTATATTCCCCCATGCATTGTAGGAGAAAGTAATAGCTACTGTCAGGGCCTCCTGGGACTTCACAGAGCACACATTAAGCAAATTCAGTGCTCCATCAACGGAAAGAAGTTCTGCTTCTTTTACTTGCTCAGGGTGTTGGGCAATTCACAGAGCATTTTAATACCTCTCAGAGCTAAACTTTCTGGTTCCACATAAGGTGCTTTCATTTTAAAAGCCCAGCTCTAACAGTCAAACCAATGAATCAACTGTATGTTTGTTACTTGAGGAATCAATTACAACCATGATATGACATTTACAAAATCCACCAAATGCAGCTGACCCAAATTCAAAGTGTGTGGGCTAAGATACAAAGTCAGCAAGTGGGTGTACTTATTTGGGCTGTTGAAACAGAGATTCAAATGGTTCAAATCTCCTGCTGGTGCCTCACCACATGTCTGCATTAAGGACTTGTAAAACGTTTATCCCAAAAGCCTAATCTTCAAATTCCAAACGTTTTGAAAGAAACTTGAGCTCAAAATATTTGACACATGGTTCTGTGAATATTTACAGAGCTGGGACCTGAAAGTGGCAAAGGAAGCATTGAATTAGGGGCAGCACGGTGGCTCAGTGGTTAGCACTGCTGCCTCACAGCACCAGGAACCCAGGTTCAATTCCAGCCTCGGGCATCTGTCTGTGTGGAGTTTGCACATTCTCCCCATGTCTGCGTGGGTTTCCTCCAGGTGCTCTGGTTTCCTCCCACAGTCCAAAGATGTGCAGGTTAGGTGGATTGGCCATGCTAAAAATTGCCCATAGTGTTCAGGGCAGTGTGGGTCTGGGTGGGATGCTCTGAGGTTCGGTGTGGACTTGTTGGGCCAAAGGGCCTGTTTCTACACTGTAGGGATTCTATGATCTAATTGTAGCCATTGCCTGCTATTTTATCTTGTAAATGTAATTCCATTGAACTGGTGCCTCCATCAAGAATGATGTTTAGATGCCTTCACCATACTTCCTAGTTTATGCCGAAATAAAAGCTTAGCGAAAAATTCAAGTGTAGTAATTAATTTTCATCTATTATAAACTGAGGCAGGTCACTCAATACTTATAATTTTTAAACAAAGTGCATTTAATTGGTGGTAATTGTCAATGAACTGGAAATCTCATCCAGGCAGGCTACCTTTTATTGGAAATGAACAATTTATTTTGGTGCAGCAGGATATTTTCTCTTGATCTGTCATTATGGCTTGTTAATCAAGAATAATCAAAGCTTACATTTGCCTCATCTGCAGAAATATTATAGCTGAGTAAAAATTACCCTTAACAACATGGACAACCTTTGCCTGTAAAGAAACCATTTTTTCCCAAAAGCAAAATACTTCAGGTGCAGTACATAAAAAGAGAAAATGCTGGAAATACTCAACAGGTCTGGCAGCATCTGCAGAGAGACAGGATGAGAAGGAGTTGATATGAGAAATTCATTGAAATTGGGTGGGTGGAACGTTGGAACAGGAGGAGCCCATCAAGCCTTCTCCACCATTTAACATGTTCATAGCCAACTGAACACATCAAAGCCTTATACCCATACCATCCCCATAATTTTTGAATTATCAATGACATAAAGTTATCAATCTGCATAGACTCAGGGACTGATTTCCCCACTCTCTGGGTGAAAACATTATTCCTCATTTCAGTAATAATTAGCAGCTTCCTTCTAGACTCTAGACTCCCAGCCAGGAGGAACCACTTGACCTGTATCTACCATGTCTATCCCTTTAAGTATTTTCCAAGATTTAATGAGACCATTCCTTGAAACTGTAGAGAATACAGACCCAGGCTCACTAACCTCTTTTCAGAAGAGATTCTCTCCACCCCAGTAGGAAGTCTAGTAAATCTTTGTTACACTCCTTTAAGGCAATATTATGTTTCCAAAGATATAGAGACCAGAGTCTAACCAAGCTTCTATACAAAGAAGTAAGACTCACTATGCCTGTGCTCTAATCCTCGTGTTGTAAAGGCCAACGTTAGCCTTCTTAATAGCTGGTTGCATTTGTAAGTTAAGCTTCAGTGACTGTCGACAAGAACACCCAGGTCTTTTTCCAATCTCTTACCATGTGGAATGTTGCAGCATTGTCTGATATGTTAGTGCTCCAGTTCAAGCCCACCATCAGGTAATTTTCCCAGAGCCGAGATGAGAGACCAAGGTAGGAGAATGAGTGTGGACAGGAGCTTCAGCAGGATTACTTGCTCATAAGTGCTGAGTAGTTGACCTGAGTAATTGATCTGGTTAAAGACCTATTGTCAGAGGAGATTTCCAGTCAACCTCCAGGACTCCACTGTACCAGCTTCCTAGCAGCATGCAGGAGGGCCAAAGCTGAAGGCAAACTATGGTGGCATAAGTATGAGGTCATTTTTTAAAATGTTGTAATATTCGAAGAACATTTTAAATGAAAGAGTAGCCAGCTGCTTTTTTTCTCCACCTGTGGAGGACCTCCTACTGGCCCATTAGCTTCAAAAGGCCACCACTTAATTGGATGACCAACCCAACCTTTGGTCATTCATTGGCAATCCACAGAAAACCACAGCCGGATGACTATTCCATGTTGTATACAGCCTGAAAGGGTTAATAGTCGCGTGAGTGCAATAAGCATCACCACTATGATGATGCCATGAAGACCTTATGGGTGAATAAAGTAAAATCTCAGGGAGACAGATCTAAGACTGGGTCCTCTCAATAATTGCCTAATGTAAAACTCATCCTTTTAACCTACAAATAGTTGCAAACAAGCAATAAATTACAGATTGTTTAATCTACAAAACTCTTCTCAATAGACCAGAATGTGGTAGACCAGATAAACCCATAGAGAAACGATACATTTTGACACACTGTGGTGACAAACCTTCCAGGAAAATCTTCTCAATTAACTTCCTTTCTCTATACATAGACCCTATCAGGAGTACTTCAAGTATTTGATCTTTCTATTTCATTTTAATTGAAGATAACATTCAGGTACAATTTATAGAGCTAATGATTAAATGGTATAAGTTGCTATGGGCTACCTGAAGACTTCATGCTGAGATAAACAACTTCAATCTTATTTCAAACATGGCAGCATCTAATCAAATTTATCTCCAGTACCCTATTCATAAAGACTGTGGTTCAACCTGAAAAGTTGAGCCAAGTTGGTATTTCAGCAAGATAAAACTCTGCTAAACACAGAATAAACAATAACTCAAATAATAGATTAAATATTAAGTGCTATTTTTGGAAAGTTTTGAGTTTTAAAGCAATCATTTTTTTTTCCTGGAAAGTATGTGGCTCAGGATATACTTAATCTAATGTGAACACATTATTCCATTCACCTTCTATAAACCCAGGGTCATTTTATCAGCTTCAACCAACAGCTGAGAGATTATTTAAATATCTCCACAAATAGTTGGAAAGAAAGAGCAGTGGAAAAAGTTCATCCATTCTGAGCTGTGCTGTTCAAATTATCTCTATCTCCTTTTGATTTTATTATCTTTCATGCAGTCAGTCTTTCTATTGCTTATGCATGTTGCGTTAACACCGAACCAATCAAAGACTGAACCTTAATACACACAACAAAATACTACGGGTGCTGGCAAATTTGATGTATTGAGGTTTCATTTCTGCCATTTTTAGCCACTTCGATTTCACTTTCCATTTTCCTTCCCTCATGAATTCCCTCTGAATTCTTTGGTCAATACTGGGTATTTTTCCGCAGCATAGCTGGATCTTTGGTATCTCAACCATTATTCTTGTGAATGCCCAAACATTGAAGTTATTCAATGTAAAGTCAACAAAGCCAGCCCAATCACTCTCTATTAATAAGCTCCACTTGCTGAGTCAGGTAGAGTTGACCTGTGCGTGCCTGTAATGTTGGAGTGCTCTGCCAGTGCTATATAGTAAGATTCAAACACAACAGGCAGCATTTTACTATTCTGCAGCAGCAGGTTTACAGGGTCATCTTGTTTAGGCTTCTGGCAGGAAGCAGAAAGCACCTACCTCAAGGAGCCTTCTTCCACTTCAGGCATCTATGAATGCTCTCTCTCCAACTGGCATTTACGTCATGCCCCCTCTGACGCCCAATCCCTTCTCCCCAGCCCACTCCCAGACATCACGTTCTCTCTCTGCTGTGAGAAATACCTGCACTTATTTGGTTCTGGATTCTGGACTTTAGCACCGGGGGACCGCTTGCAGTCCCAATAATGTCCCCCGCTGTTGGTGGTGCTCCTGAGTCTATAGATTAGCTGGCAGCACTTTGAGGAGCTATTTCTGCCTGAATGAGGTATGGAAATGGAAAATCCATCTCTAGCCAATGAACCCTGCTCAGACTCTTTCAGTTGTTGGCAGGTGACCTGATCAAACAAAACAAAAAATTCCTTGGCTTTACCATTCTTCTTTTGAAGGTATTTCTTTCTCATCCAGGACATCATGATCAGGATACAACAATTCTAAGAGTAGCAGAGGCTTTGGCAAGGGAATTCCAAATCAATGGAACTCATCGCACAGGGAGGTCAACTGGGGTAGAGCAAAATGCTTTGGGAATACACAGGAGACTCAGAGTAGTAGAGTTTTCGAGGGGCTGCAGTTCTGGATGCGATTATTAAGAAAGGGAAAGGTAAGACCAAGAAGAAAATTAAGCATTGCCTCAATCTTCAAATTGATACTGTACAGAAGGAGGTAATTCAGCTCTCCATGTCTGCCTCTTTGGAAGAACAATTCAATTAGTCCAACCTCATGCTTCTTTCTCCTTATTCCTGCAATTTCTTTCCCCTTCAATTATTATCGCATCTGTTTCTACCATCGAATCAGGTGATGGATTCCAGATCCTATGCACCTGTCACGATAAAAGATTCTCATTTATGAGATTGGGAATTTTACATTTTAGCTATTGGGGGAATTGAGAGTCCTTGTAGCTCAGCAAGCAGAGTGTGGCAAAATGAAAGGGGCTTAGTGCGAGACAGGATACGTGTAGAAATGCTTTTCATTATTCAGTACCACAGTTATAGCTTCAGGTGCGAGCTTTTGTATCAGTTTGTAACTTTTATTAATGAAGCATGTAGTTTTCATTATTTGATTAACAGTTAGGTTGTCTCGGTACATTATGAAACATTTCTGCTGATGAGAAAATGCACTGGAAACCTACATTTATTTGCGGTTTTGTTATAACATGGAATGCATTGATCCAGATTAGTTTCCATGCTGAAACCATGACAGATCACCTTGCATTTGTTTTGCCTTACGGTGTACTGCATAATCAGTGAAATGTTTGGTGAAATATACTGAGCCAAAGTCTAACATAATTAGTAATACTGATGTAATAATCACACTGGGGGTTACTTAGGTTTTGTGTTGGAGCATAACATAAGTGACAGTGAATCAGTTGCCAGCTTTACATCTCTCACGTTTTTTTTCCATTGAAATCAATTGAAGTATAAATCTGGAGAGATGTAAAACAGGCTGCTGATTCGCAATCACTTATTTTACATGATTTCAGAAAATCAGTGTGATCCCCTGTGCCCTTAACACAGCAAGGATTCATTTGAAACGGATTCATGTTTCAACTTTATTAAAGAGCAACGATTAGTGAATCAGAAAACCTTTGCTCACACAAAGTGACAAATATAACAAGAAAATGGTTGCTATCTGTTCCAGAGCACTAGAAGAATGAAACTTCGTGCTTCCAGAGGAATAGTGGTTATAAATTTCAAACTTATAGACCTGATAAACAGAAATGTAAAAAGGATAAATTTTTCCATTTTTTTTGAGTTAGTCCACCAGCTTAATTGCTATTTAAAATATAATAATATTGCAAGCAAATATATTCAAAGGAGCACCATATTTGACATGGTGGTTGGTATAGTGATTAGAAACAGCTCAGCCAGGTGGAGCTCATAGAACGTGAGTTCCTTTATTGGGGCTGTTAACTGTTCCAATCAGGGAGTCCTGGCTGACAGATATAAACAGGAGTGTTAGAAGTTCTGCTCCACTATAGAAGCCAGTTCTGAGCTAACTGAGTCAGTGTTGTGTAGGGTGCACATGTAAATAAAGAATGACTTGGTGACAGAATACCAGCCTTCATAGAGTCATTTCAGTTAATTCCAAATATTAATAGAACATCACACAGAAACTCAACTGGGATTCTGCAAAGAAGACAGGCAGAACTGTCTCTGGATAGCCATTTATCCTGTCTTTTTATGGTTCCTGCTGACCCCACATAAGAATTTAAGGACCAATGACCTGATGTTACCACACAGCGAGAAGGAGAACCATTGATGATCAATGCTGATTATTAATGCTGATAGTAACCAGCAGTTTCGTAATGGCATCAATTGATTTTACCACTGGATACAGGGTGCAATCATTTTTTGGGAAAGAGATTCACCACTTCTAACTAATTAGGGCAGAAGGTTATTTGGGATAGTTTTGTCTTATGTAACTCCCCAATGCAGGCAACCATTGCTGCTTTATATTGTGAAATAAGGACAATGATGTTACATTTCAGCTTTGCATCTGTTATCTTCAGTTTCTGGAGTCTGCTTGCACAAGTTTCAGTCTTGTCTCCTTGGAAGTCTTTCATACATTCACCAGGTGTCAATTACTTCAACTTTAAAAATGATGGACTGTGTGCAATCTGAAAGAAAAATGCTATAATTAGCTTTTTAGATCAAGAACATCATTTAGTGAAAGCTAAATTGTAATTTTAAGATCAACCATTAATTAAAGTAGGTCTGATGTATTAGATATGGCATTATTTTGTTCAAAGAAAATGGACCCTTATAATTAAATGGCTTCGAGGAGATTCATATTCAGGTAGAATTGTCATGCTCAAGTTAACAAATTAAAGGAATCACCGAGAATAGGATGAAGGCAAACATGTACAGTGCCTCCTGAGACTTTTAACTAACTTCAACTGAGGGTGCACTTGAACACAGGAAACACTAGTTAACAAAATATCTGCTGCTCACCTCCAGAATTGCAATTCAGTTAGCTGATGCTGATTTGGATGTCCTATCTGCATCATAATGCTCTCGGAGAAACCCCAGACAAAGACAATAAATATTTACCTTTTCACTATAGTTGGGAATTTTTTCCTGGATCTGTTTCGTATTTCTGAAACACACCTCATACTCTTGTGCTGTGTACCAAGAAAAGCAACCCAGCATTTTAGCTCACTGAAGGAAGCGAGTTCCAAGTTTTCACTTCCCCTCAGTTGAAACCATGCCTCCTTATTTCTCGCCGAAATGGGTCAGCACTCGTTGTAACGTTATCAAGTTCTGGGATCCTCCACCAAAGTAAGTAACTTTATTATATCTTACATTGATAGTTAGCTCAGGAGAATGAACAAGGTAAATCAAAATATTACTTTAAGTTAAGCAATTAGTAGGACAAAAGGAGATAGATTCAAATTAGCAAATTCTAATCATTTAGAATTGATGCACATACAATGACAAAATGTACAATTCCAGGAAAAGTGCTGGAACTGCAAACCATTAAGTCTGTTCAAAACAATTCTAACTTTCTGAAATAGAGTTAATTCATTGAATCTCATACATTTTTTGCAATGATGTTGGGGTGTGGATTTAAATATCTCTCGGAATGAATAAACTAAAATGGGCCCAGGGCCTTTATAAACCATATGTGCCACATAATTTTATGGACTAATTTAAATTGAGGTTGAAGAATCAATTGGCTGACATTTTCATTCAGAATTGCCACTCAATTCACTATGGAAAGGCTCTGGAAGCCAAATTAGCACCTCAACATTCACATAGTTGCTCACAGCATGTTTACAATCCATGTGCAGTCTCATAAATAAATGTGCAGGTCTTGGGACAGCTACCAGATGAGATCTATCACCACAAAACAATGTCCTAGCAGGAATTACTGTCCTTAATTGAGCTAAAGTGAGAAAAATATAAGGAAAATTTTGAAGAATTTGCTAGAACATACACATGAACAGAATTTCTCTGTTTTAATAACCACCCACGATCAATATAGTTGTATGTAAAAGGTTTTTTTTACTTTGAAGTGAGAATTCAATAAATGTTATCCAGCAGCAAGCTTTTTGTGAGTTTTACCATAAAGGTTTCTGAAATTATTACTAATTTGCCACAGATATTAAAATATGACATCTCACTTATTCATTTTACATACATAAAGATCAGATACAGATGAAGATAAAACAATATGCTTGAAATTTACTATTATTCAGTTCTTTTTTGGTTGCAGACTTGTAAGTTCTTAGATGAAGATGATGCTTTGAAATTCAAATCTAGTAAAGCAAATACTTCTCAAAAAACTTCAAAGCTTCTTGTAGTCAAATTTCCAGAAGGTGAGTTCACAGGTAAACACAAAATTCGAAGAAGTTAGGTGAAATCTTTGTCCCATTTTATGGCATTATTACTATTATTTACTTATTATCTTGGTTACTTGATGAGATGCAACTAGTTCATTACTTTTCAATAGGTTGTCTCTTTGTGAGCAGCTTTTGCTGATTTTAAAGTCTTTTTTAAAACAAAAGGTGATGACTGGAATTGAGCGAAGGGAATGTTCAACAAGACCTAGGTGTCCTCATGCAACAGTCACTAAAAGTAAGCATGCTGGTGCAGCTGACAGTAAAGAAGGCAGACTGTATGTTGACCTTCATAGCAAGATAATTTGAGTACAGCAACAAGAACATCACACAGCAATTATACAGGGCATTGGTGAGGCCACGTCTGGAGTACTGTGTGCAGATTTGTTCTCCTTATCTAAGGAAGGATGTTCTTGCTACTGGTTTACCAAATTGATTCCTGGGATGGCAGGACTAACATGTGAGGAGAGATTGAATCAGTTAGGTTTGTATTCACTGGAGTTTTGAAGAATGAGAGGGGATCACATAAACATCTATAAAATTCTAACAGGACTAGACAGGTTAGAAAGGTTCCTGATAGTGAGAAAGTCCAGGACCAGGGGCCATAGTTTAAGGATAAGGGGCAAAACTTTTATGACTGAGATGAGAACACATTTCTTCACCCAAAGACTGGTGAACCTGTGGAATTTACTACCACAGAAAGTTGTTGAGGCCAAAACATCGTATTGTAATAAGGAGGTAGACATAGCTCTGATGGCTGAAGAGATCAAGGGATATGGGGCAGGGCATCATTATGGTATTGAGTTCAATTATCAGTCATGATTATATTGAATGGCTGAGCAGGCTGGAGTGGTCAAATGGCCTACTTTGTTTCCATGCGTCTCTTGATTTCAATCCTGTGATATAATATGACATATTTGACACTGTGAGTTTGATTAATCCATTCTGTTCGAACTTAGCCTTGAATTAGTTGCAAGAAAGACATTGATTCAAATGAACCTGGAAAGGCCTTTTGATTTCCTTTTGAAACAATAAATTGCTTTTAATCTACAAGAGCTCTGGCAATCTTTGTGTGGCCATCTTTTCTGGTCAATTTTAAAATATAATAATGGTTTGAAGTTCAAAATATACCAGGACATAACACATGGGAACATTGAAAGGTACAGGAACAAAAACAAAGTTGCTGGAAAAGCTCAGCTGGTCTGGCAGCATCTGTGAAAAAAAAAAAGAGTTAACGTTTCGGGTCTGGTGACCCTTCCTCAGAACTGGGAAGGGTCACAGGACCCGAAACATTAACTCTGGTTTTTCCTTCAGAGCTGCTGCCAGACCTGCTGAGCTTTTCCATCAACTTTGTTGTTGTTCCTGATTTACAGCATCCACAGTTCTTTCGGTTTTTATTGAAAGGTACAGGACTGATAAAGATTATTGCGGCCCATCTGGCTTGTCACAGTATCTAGGAAAACATACCTCTCAAATGCATGCTCTATCAAAGTTCTGTCCAAGTACTTACAGGTTTATATTCGGTCAAAATATCAAGGGATATGGATCAAAGTTGGGTAAATGGATCTGAGATACTGATCAAACATGATATGATTGAAGGGAAGAACAAGCTGCAGCTCTTTGCTTTATTTCTGCTCCTATTTTTCTTTTGAAATTGTAGATACAAGCAGCTCTCAATGCTGGCTTTGACAGATCATACCACATACTTGTCAGCTTCTACATGTGTTAATTTAATCAAAACCATTTTTTCGCACTTTATCTTTTAAGTCTGAGACTGTGATCTCTTCTATATTACAAGTATTTTATTAATTAACTAAAGCTTCTGACTAGGCACTGAATGTCAGACAAATAGTACCATCACTGAATTTAACAACCGATAGTAACTTAAGAATCACTCATGGCATCTGAAGCAAGGTTTTCCTTTTAGCTTCTGATGTTATTATGAATACATTGAGTTCCCTGAAACTGTCTATTGTCTTTGTAATAAATGCTGCTCCAGCCCCAAGAAGAGTAATTCTGTCATGATCTTTGTAGCTGCCTTGAATGCAATATTAGGCATATAGAGACTTCCATAATGGCAAGAATTAAGACATTTTGAAACTGGTATTGCTCAGACAATGTGTAATTTAAGCTATGTAAGATAATTACTTCACAGGTCACAAAGCATATTTGTGATAAAATGTTTTTTTTAAAAAACATTTTAAAGAGACTATGATGCATGTCAAAACTGGCACCACATTACTTTTCGATCAAACCCTAATGTGCATAACAGAAAATCCAATCTAACACGGTGATATTTTAATAAATCATTATTGATAGATCATCAAATTATTAAAAGACTTAGAGCAATTATTCATTGTTAATGATGCAGCTGTATCTCTGTCTACTCATCTTAAATTATTAATGCGTATTTTAATCCAAAGACTAACCTCCAACTTGTTATTCAGTAAAATACAAGGTGAAAAAAAATCTTTCAAAACAGATAAGTGATAGACTGAAAATGTAGCGATAGTATCTAAGTACTACTTGTAACCTTCCAAAAGATTTTGGAAAGGCCCCATAGATTTGAAAAATGCACGACTAACACTTCTCTTCAGGAAAAGAGGGAAATAGAATGCAGGTAGCTTAGGCCATTTAGCCTAACATCTGTCATTGACAAAATACTGGAATTAAGGAGCTCTACTAAGGAGCTTATAGTGAATTGCAATATTGCACATTTTGTTATATTATCATGTCTGTTGTGAAGGTGCAATTAACATTCGTCTTAAATTATGACTGTTTTCTGCGAATCCGCGTGGTGACTTTTTCTAACTAAAATACACAAGAAATGTTAACATGGAATTTAGAAAACTGTAATAGAATCAAGCTGTTAACAGGGCTGTATGGAATAAAGTTTTAGAAATTTATCAGAATTCTTTGAGGATGCAACAAGCAGGGTGGATAAAGGGAAACGATAGATTTAATATATTTGAATTTCTAAACCATATTTGATGAGGTACCAGATAAAAGTTTATTACAAATGGTAAGAGCTTATGGTATCAGGCTCATATATTAGCATGGATAGAGGACTTGAAATCTGGATAAATGGTCATCTTTAAGTTGGCAAACTGCAACAATAAAGGAGTACCACAGAGATCAATGTTGAGCCTCACTATTTTCAATATGCATTAAGGCTTGAATAAAGGGACAAAGAAGATAATTATAGCAGAAAAACATTTATGAGTATGACACAAAGGGCTTATTTTCGTGAGACAGGGAGACTTGTGGTGTAATGAAAATGGCAGCAGGGAGCAGATTCTGGGATTCCCTACCTCATTTCTAGGGTCCAATTTTCACAAGTGCCACTTCAAGTGTAGAATAGTTTGGGCTACACACCTGTATCCTGCAATCCAAATACAATTACCTTCATTATAGAGATAGGCATGGTCTAGTTGTCTGTATTTTTCATGGAGGCAAATCAGCTTTTAATAGACTTGTGGCTCACAGCCCCTCTGAGCTGTTGTGAATCATCTTCTGGAGGAGGGACCTATTGAAAGTAAGTTCAAAGGGATTTACTCTTGCACCCTCCCATGCCAAGCTAGCTCCCTATCCACCCACATCGTCCTTTATACTCTCCATGTCAAGGTTTTCACCAAGCCACATGTCTCTTGACTGTCTTCAACTCCATGCCACATTCTATAACTCAAACAGTTCCATGACGTCTCCCGTACCTATTTTGCCAAGCTATTCCTCCATTCATTATCCATGGCCCATCATATAGCCCATTCCAAGCTGTGACACTTTCATACCCAATCACCTACGAAACAGAATGAACCTCCTAATGACAATAGAATATGATGAAAGAAAACTTTAAACAAAACAGACATTAATAAACATTGTCATTGGCAGAATAGATCAGAATAACCAAGCCTCGATGCATTCATCACTGAAGATACAGGCATCTACAGAGTGTTGAAATAGCTGAACACCAGAGAAAACATTGCTGGATTGATAGCTCTGGAACTTTTATCTCCACTGCAATGTTTATTTAAGTGCTTGTTGTTTCTGTTACTGATACTTAAAAGTATTTGGGTGCTGACACTTCTTCTCACTTGTCATGAAAGGAGTTTTTAAAGAAAGTGGAAAGTTATCAATGAATGACTACTTGTTAAAGCTTTTTTCTAAAAACACCTTATGATCACGATAGTGTTCTTGGGCTCTATACAGATACCAATGGGATGGAAGTGAGGAACTATAGAAGATAGATAGAGGGTAAAGCTTGGCAAAGGGTTTGAAGATAGGTAGATGGAGGTTCTTCAGGTGAAATGATTGGAGAATGGGGGGGTGTATTGGGGCTGAAAGGGTGTAATGATTGAAGACCTTCCAGCTTTTACATTAATTAAGGATGTCAGCTTCGAGGCAGGCATTTTAAAGACCTGATCTTGGCACCTGGCAACCCCTGCGGCTACCTCAAAAATCATTCAGGATTGGCTGGTCTGACTGCATCCTGGACCCAGACACAACCCATGAAAAATCGCACTTTCTCTGCTGAGGTGGGCACACAAAGCAAGAATTTTCCCAACTCCTGCTACCCACCACAAAGATGAAAATCCAGCTCAAACAGTCTGCAAGGGAATATTGAAAGGTTAGTTGAGAAGGTAGAAATTTGCCTAATGGCTTTCAACGTGAGAAAATGTGACATTGCCTACTTTTGATAGAACAAACAGAAAAACAAAAATTATTTAAATAAAGAAAGCTTATGGAATATTGCAGTAAAGAGGTGTCTTCAAACATAATTTTTAAGAAGTTAGCATGCAAGTACAGTGAGTAGAGGCAAGTCGAATCTGTGTATTAATTGCAAGGGGAATGAAGTATACAAGAAGGGTAGTCTTGCTTTGACTGTAGAGGGCAGGAGTACACTTTGAGTACCTCACAAAATTTTAGACTCTATTTATGAAAGGATATACTTGGATGGTTTGTGAAGTTGTTTCCTTGGATGAAGTGGTTGAGTTTTGAGGAAAGACTGAATAATTTGGACACTCATTCGTGTTTAGAAGAATAAGAGATGATCTTATTCACCCATACAGGAGTCCAAGGATGATGTCGTAGGATAGATTCAAGAGTAGTCTTCCTTTTGTAGAGGAAACTAGACCAAACAGTCTCAAATAATAACCAGTCTCAAAATAAGGGTCACCCATTTAGGATGAAGATGAGGAGGAACTTGTTCTCTCAGTAAGTTGTTATTTTCTTTGAAGTGTCCACCCCAGACAGAAGTGAAGATTGAGTGATTGACTATACTTAGCTGGACAGCCTTCATGCTCTTCAACACAGTTAAGAGTCACGGGAGGCAGGCAGGTATGTAGACTTAAGGCCACATTTAAATTGGCCATAATCTTACTGAATGCAGGAGCAGGTTTCAGCATTCAGCTCTGGTCCTATTTTTAATGCTCTTACCTTTTGAAGCACAAATGTAACAAGACCTGGACAGTATCCAGGCTTAGGCTGACAAGTGACAAGTAACATTCACTCTACACAAATGCCAGACAATTAACATCTCCATCAAGAGACAATCTACTGCCATCCCATGACATTAAATGATATTACTATCACTGAATCCCCCACTATCAACATCCTGGGGGTTACCGTAGATGAGAAACTCAACTGGACCCACTACATAAATACAATGGCTACAAGAGCACTTCAGAGGTTAGGAATACTGCAGCAAAATAACTCATCTCCTGACTCCCCACAGTCTGTCCATCATTTACAAGGCTCAAGTCAGGAGTGTGATGGAAAACTCTCCACTCTCCTGGAAGGATGCAGTACCAACAACAGAAGTTCAATACAATCCAGGACAAAGCAGCACTCTTGACTAGCACCACATTCGCAAACATCCACTCCCTCCAGCATGATGTTTAGTTGCAGACACTATTTTCAAGACCTCATTCAAGGCACACACTGTCTTGACCTGGAAATATATCATCATTCCTTCAGTGTTACTGGGTTAAAATCCCTAGTATTCCCTGCTTGACATTGTGGGTCTACTGACAGTACATGGACTGCATTAGTTCAAGAAGGTAGCTAACCACCATAATAAAACAAAGAATTACAGATGCTGGAAATCTGATACAGAAATTGCTGGTGAGACTCAGCAAGTTTTACTGCAGCTGTGGTGAGGATGGAGAGTTAACATTTCAGGTTCAGAGATCCACCTTCAGAGCTAGTGATAGCTAGGAAAAGGAAGGATATGTTGAAGACAGGGAATGGGGATGGGGCAAACAGTAAAGGAGCAAGTGATAGTTGGAGACGGACCCCAGAGGAAGAGAAAGGCAGTTTGGAAGACAAAGTGATAGACGAATGAAAAGCAGCTAATGGGGACCATATGTAGATGAAAATGGGTTGGCTATGCTGAAAGCAGCCCACAGAATGACAGGGGTGCATGTGCACGTGTGTGGGTGTGGGTGTGGTGTGTAAGTAAAGGGCAGGAGAGAAGGTGATCAGACCCTAAAATCATTGCACTCAATATTCTGCTTGGGGATTTAGCAACTTTCAGGACTCAATCTGCCTGATGGTCTTTCTCTCCATGTATTCTCTGCCTCCGACTATTGTTTACTCCTTTATCAATCCCGCTCCCTTCAGTACTTTTTACCTCCTTTTCCTAACTACTGCTAGTTCCGAAAAAGGATCACTGAACTGGAAATGTTAACTTTGCTTTTTCTCCAGAGATACTGCCAGACCTCTGAGTTTCCCCAGCAATTTCTGCTTTACTTGCAGCTCACCACCAGCCTCTCAACTAGGAACAGGCAATAAATGCTGGTCCAGATACATGCCTATGTCCCATGAGTGATTTTGTTTTTAAATCACCATTACTAAACCTTATAACTTGCTCATGGTGAACCATTTTAAATGCAGTGTAAATTATGGACAAATCATTGATAAGATGGATCAGTCACGACAACTTTTAAACCCAATATTAGATAAAATCTTACATTTGACTTCCAAGGTAGTAAAGAAATATTTAAAATGCTGAGAAAAAAATCTCTAAGAATAATTTCTTCCATGCAAACATGCTGTTATTTTATTTGATAATCTAGCTTTATCATTTATATCACAGAAGGAAAAATAACCATTATATGTCCTGTTATAATTAAAGAGATACCAAAAGGTCTATTCTCTCCTTCCACAAAGTGTCTTATTCATCAAATGTATACAAAATATTCTGTAATAAGGGTACATCTTTATTGTTATAGATGCATAATAGAGCCCTAATGACTAGGAATTGTTACAAACATTGTCTGGATTAATTTCCTATATTTAGGAATGCAGTCAGGTTCATTTCCTGAATTAGTAGGAAATGTAAAATCTTATCTCAGATCCTGATGATTAGATTTGAAAGAAATCTTTCATTATTAACTGATATCAAGTGGGACTGATCTATCATTGAAATTCCTAAAACATTATTTAATACTCATTCGGCCCATATAGATTCTGAATTTTCTATCTCCTCTGATGCAGAAAAAGCATTTGAAATTGATAAGTAACCCTATCTCTTCTTTAATACTTGAGCACTTTTGAATTGAGAGATTTGACTTCATTATCTTTAGGAATGTATGAAGATTTCACTATCTTTTAATGGAATCGAAATAACTCACAAATATAAATCCTCAAGCACTGTTTTGTAATCTCCTGAATCTTCTTAATCTGGTAGGCAAAAGGATCCCAGGTGCTCCTGAAATATTCACAGTGCCATTGTCAGAGTTGGTGATGACGTCAGATGCCTTAGTTCAGCAGGCGACAAAAGGAGAGAAAGCATATTTTCTTCAGGGCCTGGACACTCTCTGACCACACCCTGTACAGAGATTTGGCAAAGGCAACCATGGAGATTAATTCAAGAAGCTGCAGATCCGGACAAGTCCAAACACCTCACAGCAGTGACCCAGTATGATGATGCAATCTCAAATGCCATCTTTTCCCACTGCATATAATTGTAACATACTTTTTTATGCCCCAAAGTCCCTTCACTCATCCAGCAGTAACCCCTTAACATTCAATGCTATTACTATTCCCCACTATCAATATCCTGGGAGTTATTATTGACCGGAAACCAAACTGGACTCACCACATAAATACTATATCGCAATAAGAGTGGGTCGGAGGCTCAGAATCCAGCAATGCGTAATTCATCATTTCACTCCATAAAGCCTCTCCACAAGGCACAATTCAGGAGTATAATGGAACACTCCCCACTTGCCTCACAAGTGCAGCTGTAACAGCACTCAAAGAGCTGAAAACCATCTGGGACGATGCAGCCCTTTTGATTGGCACCGCCTCCACTAACATTCAATCCCTCTGCCATGGACACTCAGTAATTGCAACACTACCTACAAGATTCATCAAGGCTCCTTATATAGCAGCTTCCAAATCCATGATCACTATCATCCAGAATAACAAGAGCAACAAATACATGGGAACACCAGCACCTGAGAGTTCCTGTCCAAGCCACTTACCATACTGACTTGGAAACGAATCACCATTTCTTCAGAGTTGCTGAGTCAGTATCCTGGAGCTCCCTCCTTATCAGTATTGTGGATCCAACTATGTCAAATTACCTGCAGTGGTTCAGAAAGGCAGTTCACCATCATTTTCTGAAAGGCAACTAGGGATGGGCAATAAATGCTTGTCTATTTGTGAAGCCCACATCCAATGATTTTGTTTCAAAATAGCCAAACTTATGCCCAGTAATGAGATGCTCTACATTTCTCTCACAAATCACTGTTATGAGCCTTACACCCATGCCTCAATTTCCAAACTCATCCAGCTGCTCAGCTATGACAGCCACATTTCCCAAGCACCTTGCAAGACACTCGCTAACAGTTTCCCTCTCTCGTGCAGGACAAGGTGACCCAGACAGTGGGGGATAGGCAGGAGACAGTTTTGGAGGAGGCCATTCAACAAATTAATAGACTGGCAATCACTAAGGGCCCTGCAACTGATATCCCTGAAACCATCCAGGATGACAGTACAGTGGAAGACTGATATAAAACAGACATTAGTTTCCAAGAAGTAAAACCACTCAACAGCTGAGCATCTTAGTTATTCTGAAAAGTTTTCCCCGTGTTTTTAGGTTGATAGTTGAACTTCTCTTTTCCATAGCTTGCCTTTCACCTCATCTGATTATGGAATGCCTTCCTTATCCCAAAGGTTATAAGAGTGAAAATGTTTCTGATCATCAGTTTGGATTATACGTAAAATTTAGGGTCAAGAGAGTCTGTGTCCGTGTGTGTGAGGGATGGAGTATCTGTTGTGTACAGATTAATTTCAGGCTGAATAGAAACCTTTTGCCTCTCAGTCAGAGGCAAGTCAAGGAAGGCAAGTAGTGCGAGAGTCTTGTACGGCCATCCCCCTTTCTATCAGATATACTGTTTCAGATGCTGTTGGAGAAGATGACTGTGCAGGGTAAAAGCACTTGGAGCTATCTTCGGATGGGTCTGCTGCAGAAAAGGAAGAAGAACTGCAGGGATGATAGAGGATTCAATTGTAAGGGGAACAGACAGACATTTCTTTGGCCACAAATCGACTCCAGGATGATATGTTGTCTACTTGGTGTCAGGGTCAGGGATGTCATTGGCCGATGGGCATTTTGAAGGGGGGGGGTAAACAGACAGAGATTGTCGTACATATCAATACCAAAGACATGTGTAGAAAAAGGGATGAGGTCCTGAAAGCAAGCTTTAGAGACCAATGAAGTAGATTAAATAACAGAGCCCAAAAATGTAGTGAACTCTGGGTTACTTGAGATGCTGC
Organism: Ginglymostoma cirratum; assembly: GCA_024137785.1. NCBI lineage: Eukaryota > Metazoa > Chordata > Chondrichthyes > Orectolobiformes > Ginglymostomatidae > Ginglymostoma > Ginglymostoma cirratum. The sequence continues at coordinate 23,027,800 of JAHRHZ010000111.1, read as the reverse complement.
AAGAGAAAGAGTTTTCTGCTTCGGGGAGATTGTGACAATTTTCGGGGGGGGGGAGATGGGGGAGCTGGGGGGGGTGGTGTTGGGGGGATGTTGGTGGATGCATCTGCACAAGTCAGATGGCTGAACCAGAATGGGACCAGCATCTTTGCGAGGAAGTTTGCCAGTGCTGTTGGGGAGGGTTCAAACTTACTTGGCAGGAGGATGGAATCCAGAGACAATATTCGTCTGGGGAAGGCCAATGGCCAAAATTAGAAGGGACATCAAGTGCATAAAGAAAGCATGAGAGTTTAACAATGTTGGATGGGCACAATTTGAGGGCACATATTAAAACATGGGAGTGTGATGCCATTGTTGTTGCTGAGACATGGTTGAGAGAAGAGCAGGATTAGCAACTCAATCCTCTTGGGTATAGGGTCTTCAGGCAAGACAGGGAAGGAGGTAGAAGAGAAAGGGGTGTTGCAGTATTGTCAGAGTATCAATTACAGCAATAAGGGGAGATAACATCTTAGAAAGCTCCGGAAATGAAGTCATTTGGGTAGAACATAAAAGCCAACAAGGAACATTCATATTGCCAGAAGTATACTACAAGCCCCGTAAAAGTCAGAGACAAACAGAAGAGCAGATACGCAGGCAAATTTCAGCGAAGTGTAAATTTAAGGTAGTGATCATAGAGGATTTTGACTTCCCCAACATTAACTGAAGTAGTTATCAGGTGAAAGGTTTAGAGAGTGCAAATTCTTAATTTGCATGTAGGAGAGCTTTTTACACCAATGCATCAAAGGCCCTAACAAGAAAATAGCTGATCCTGGAGTAATTTTAGGTAACGAAGCAAGTGGTTGAATTATCTGTGGGGGAACAGTTTATAGACTGGGGCATAGATCGGGTAAACAGAACGGAATTTTTGCCCTTGGTGGAGGAATCAATCACTGCGGCATAGATTTAATGTAAGAGGCAGAAGGTTAACACGGGATACTAGGAAGCATTTTTCATGAAGAGGGTGGTGGGAATCTGGAACTCACTACTTGTAATGGCGGTAGAGGCAGAAATCTTCATCATATTTGAGATGTATTTAGATGTACACTTGTGATGCTAAGGCATACAGGCTATGAACCAAGTGCTGGAAAATGGATTTAGAATAGTTAGCTGGTTGTTTTTGACCAGCACAGACTCAATGGGCTGAATGGTGTTTTTCTGTGCTGTAGACCTTTATGACTCAACTACTCCTTGTCTGGAAGCTGCACAGGAATAATATTTTCTGTTTGCGTAGCTGCTTTGAAAAATGCCTTTCTGGGAGAGAAACTATACTTGCTCCTGACTCCAGTCAGTTCTCATCCAAACTGCCCGATAAATGCTTTAAATCTCCGTGTTTTGTATGTTTGTTCATGAGATGTGGAGATCGCTGGCTGGGTCAGCATTCATTGCCCATCTCTAATTGTCCCTTAGTCGGAATGGCTTACCAGGACCATTACAGGGGGCAGTTATGTGTCAACAACATTGCTGTGGGTCTGGAGTCACAATTGGCCAGGACAGGCATGGATGGCAGATTTCCTTCCCTAACAGATATTAGTTAACCATTTGGGTGTTTCAAAAATTGACGATGTTTACATGATTACCATTAGGCCAAACTTAACAGAATTTGATTTTTACTATCTACATTGATAAGATTTGAACCCATGTTCCTAGAGCACTTGTCTGATGTTCTAGATTTGTAGCCTTGTGATATTTTCACTACACCACTGCTGTCCCGATTTCCAAGCCAAAAACCAATCCTTGATTATCTTGAATGGAAGACAAACTAATAGTCTTTAATGTTCACTCACTTGTTGTAAACCAGTATAAATATCTTATTCTATTTGTGGTCCAGAGGTTCATAGTCATCTGCTCTCTGGCACATACTTTCGAAAGGACTATCTGATCTGTTTTTGCCAAACCTTAAGTAGCCAACACTCATATGCCACTCTTTATAAATCCAAAAGCTAAAAATAATGTTCAAATAAAAATAAATCACCCATCTTTCATCACAATTACAATGTAAGAAATTCGATACCCAATTGGGCTCAACTAAGTCCCCAGTCATCAATGCAATCATAACCATATTTTTTAAATATAAAAGCAATGTTGTTTGAGTAATTAATTTTGGCTTGAACACCAGGATGCTGCTTGGCCTGCTGTGTTCACCCAGCCCCACACCTTGTTATCTCGGATTCTCCAGCATCTGCAGTACCTTTTATCTCTCACCAGGAAGAACTTATTGCTTCTTCATCCTCCTGAGAAATTTGGCCAGTCATTATCTCAACATCTCATCCAAAGGACACTGCAGAATTACCTGAATACTACACTGGAGAATTGAATTCTGAAGTGGGACTTGAATCAACATCCTTTGGATTCAAGGGAAAGAGGATTAGGAAATGAACATGGTTGACACCTGCAATTCTGCCTTTCATACCCATTAGCTTGATGCTATATTGTACCATTCCTCAAATTGCCCATTGCAAATTAGTTTCATATTTTGCATGAATTATTGTTTGTTTCTCTTCCCTTCAGCATCATTACACCTTTGACATGCCGCAACATCCCTGGAGGTCATAGTGAAGCAACTGTTGCTAGGCAATAGGAACTAGACACTTAGGAAGCAAAGTGTTGGCAGGCCCAACCTTGTGGTCAGTTCACATTTAAAGTGCACAGGGAATGAAAGAGGCTCATGCTGTTACATGGTATGAGTCTTATTGGTGTGTCCAATCTTATATACTGAATGGTTTACATCCACAAACTAAATTGTTGTTATGTCAATGGCACTAAATCATCACTGTACATCAGGGACAAGCTTTCCTCTGGTTACTGTATCAACATCATAAAGGCACTCAAAAAGAACATAATTACAATTTCACTGCACATAGTAAGTAGAACAGTTATTCTATAGTAACATTAATTTGGATCAATTTCATGCTGAATAATATCCTGCCTCTCTGTTCCATATTACAGGACTGGCTAATAAATAAACAAAATGTGCAAATGAATCACTTATAAGGACTCGGCTTTCAAAGAATAATGGTCATATGCTGCTTTCCAATTAATATTCTGCTGCTATACACAATCCTTGAAATTAGACATATCTGACGAGAATCTGAATCATACAGAATTTTTCTGACTGAATTATGTTTTATGCTGCTGGGTTCCTTCAGTGAAATCAATCTTGCCTCTGAATTGGGAGATTTTAGGTTCAATTCGCTTTAGAAATTGAACATCTAGTTTCTCTTTTATTGTCTGGTTTGTCTTCACCTCCACACCTTGTTTTCTGGTTGTTGACTTGACTTATTTTATTTCTGCCTTTCTTCCGTTCAAGCCTCAGTAGGTTTGCAGGTCAATGAAAAGACAGTTCTTGGAAGGAAAATGGTGATGATCTAAGGGCTACAGGGATTAGAATAGATGTAATGATGCTGAAGAGAGGAGAAACAAACAATAATTCATGCAATATATGAAACTAATTTGCAATGGGCAGTTTGAGAAAATCATTAGGAAAGTATTAGCTATAACAGATAATGCCCCAAAAAAGAAATGGTCAAACATAGTGAAGGAAGTACACACAGACCCTTCTGAAATCCTACTGATTTGAAATTATTGACATCTGCTTTCTGCAGGAAATCCCCAGCAACAGATGCATCACCGTGACGTCCAGGAATGTTGCGGCATGTTAAAGGGGTTGAGAAGAAAAATCTATAGTAACTGAAAGTCCTCATGAATTTATGCAGAGCATCTTGTAAATGGTACACACTGTTGTAACTGAGAGTCAGTGGATTCGGAAGTGAATGTTTTTGGACATGATGCCATCCACTAACCTGCCTGTTTTTCCTGGATGGTTTCAAGCTTCTTCAGTGTTGTTAGAGTTGCACTCATCCAGGCAACTGGGAAATATTCCAACACACTTCTGACTTGTGTCTAGTTGATGGTGGATAGGCACTGGGAAGTCAGGAGGTGAGTTACACGCTGAAAGATTACTTGCCTCTGACCTGCTCTTCCAGCCAATGCATTTATAAGGCTAGTCTAGATCAGTTTCTGGTCAATGGTAACCCCCAGAATATTAATTGTGAGGAAGGCCAGTGATAGTAATACCATTGAATGTCAAGGGACAATTATTAGACTCTCTCTTTTTGGAGATGGTCACTGTCTGGCATTTATGTAACAGGAATGTTACTTGATAATTTTCATCTCAAGCCTAGATAATGCCCAGATCTTGCCACATTCTAATATGTGTGTCCTTACCTTCCTAACAATGCTTATCAACAAGATTGGAAATGAGAAAAAAGTCAAGAAAGCCTCTGGGGTTTAGACAGGCAAATGGAAGGTCAAGGTAACTGTGTAGGTGAATGGTAATGGAGTAATCCAACTTATTTTCAGGAGATGTTATGGCTACCTGGTTTACACGAAGCAGACCAAAATTTAGAAATCTTGTAGCAAATTAGGGCATGGGGCAGCCAACTGTAGCACAGTCACCTCTAAGAGAAAGAAGAGGAAATTCACCAGAAAAAAAGATTGCAAGCAGACTAGGTGCTGCAACCTGTACGGTAGAGTAGGTCACTGCTATTACAGCAGCCCAAAATGTCACCTTAGTACAGCACAGGCTTTGAAAAATACTGAGGGACATGTGCATGGAATAGTGAATGGGATTACCATCAAGGAGATCTGCAAGCTCTACTGGCTATGACGTCCATTGAGAAAACGACTGAAAGAGGGAGTAGAGGAAGGAAAAGAATGAAGCAGCAAACTGTCAAGCATTGGTTCTGTCTCCTGAGTTACTAACTCCTCACCAGACTGAATCTATGGAGAAGGAAACAGCAGAGAAACAAACCCCAGAGAGGCAGCTGGTGAAAAAGAGGAGTAAAGAGACCAGATGGAACCAATCCATGCTCCAAACCAATGGTAAGAGACTGCGACTTTCTGGCATGAATCACTCAAATGAGGAATGACAAGGGCAGCACCATGAAAATGAACAACAAAGTTTTATGGAGTATGAACAGAAAATACCCAAGTTACAAAACATTGCAGAGAGTAAAGAGGCCGGCACATCCCAATCTCAAATTGAAGAGGCCAGAGAACTCCAGCTCTGTTAAGTTGTGAGCAGTTACGTCCTTGTAGGAGAAATAATAAGAAAGACTTATTCAATACGCAACCATGTAAAACTTACCCCTGGCATGAACCCACTTATGCCACCTGGACAATTCTAACCAGGCTGGTAGTTTGGTGTTGTTAACTCATCACAAGTGAGACCATGCGTTATCACTGGAGATGCAGGGGCAGACCCAAAGAATTAAATTTTAAACATAACTTACTTTGGGTAAGGAACAAAAAAAACTTTTTAAAATGAGTATTAAGATCACTCCAATTAAAGTGTGCAATGTTGAGACAACAGCATGATGCATTTTAACCTGGGATTGCCTGTCCAAGATTAAAGCTGAGTTGCTGTTTCTGCAGGAGTGTGCGCTATTGTACCTCAGATCCTGCAAGCAATGGGTGTGCTTGTGGTCTGGATAAAATAACAGAGATTCTTATGGCTTCAGTAATCTGCTATGGGGAGGCGACTTCATCATCACCAATTTTAAGGAGATGGAGCGTGGACAGCTTTTGCTAACTGATGCATTGCACAAACTCTGCTTAATTAATAGTCAGTGGTGAGCTGCCCTTCAGCAACTCCCACTACTGCTAGCAACAATCAGACTGGACCTTCTAGCCAATATCTTCAACTGAATCTATGCTGCTTGACAATCCAGAAGAGGTCTAACAGCAAGCTGGACATGGTGACTTCAATTGGAAACAGGAAAAGATGCCAAGCTGTGCGACAACTTCAGCAACCCTGCAGACTGATTCGAGGGTAGATTCACCAGATCACAAACAGAGAGGACAGTATTCTAGGATAGTCTTCCTGCTGGTATTTTGTGTGTTCACGGTCAGATCCACCAAATTCAACTGATATTCTCTGACCACTGCCACTTACTGACTAATTGTCACCTGAAGAGGCAATGAATATAGTTCAGAGGCAAACTCTAAAAACTGGAACGAACAAGTAGCTATGGTGAAACAAAAAGACAGCATGTGAGAGTGATAAATTCTCTCCATGGCGGTAAGAACCTGGACATCAGGCGGCAGTAATTCTTAGCATTGATACACATTATGCAGGTCTGGTACATTTATCACTCTTTGTTACCTGACCCATTGCTCAACTTATCTGATGGTTGAAAATGGATCTGGTATGTGGGAAGGCAATAAACAAATTCTGGAAAGAGGGGAACAAAATGTATTCAATATCACACTCATCCTGGTGAACACATTTACGTGCAGATGCATCAAGTTGTGAGAATACACTCAGTATGCAAACATCAAGTATCACGCTGAGTTTTTACCTGTCCCTGGTGTTGCAAAGGATGGGTCTGGTTATGTTAATGAAATATGCTCCAAGTAGTTGAACTGAGCCTGCCCCTTGTGGAGAAGTGCATACTGAAGAACACCTTTGATAATAAGTCAAAATTCAGGATATAATGTCCACGAATCCTCTTAGGATAAGGATAGAATAGACCTTGTCAGTTGTTCCCTGAGCAGTCTGAGACATTTTTCCAAATGATTTTAGCAGAATACCTCATCACCAGCACTTACAAACAACTATCAAGATAAAGTTTAGATGGCAGTGACCAAAGAACTTGTCTTCATATATTTTCTGCATGCCTGGAGTCTCACGCCCTCTGCACATTGCACTTGTGGTGGCTGTGGTGGGGAAGAGAGTACTATCCACATTCCTGTGGCATCTGCCTTTACAAAGGAGGTCTGAAGAGAAAGAGAGGAGATAGTTTTTGTCAAGGCTCATCTCTAGCAGCTCTGAGATGCAGGACTATACTCGATGGGTAATTTCCTGGGAAACACTCTGAGGCAAAAATCACATGCAGCTAAAGGACCATCAGCTATCTGAAAAATACTCTTTGGTATACTAGATGACTGCTGATCTCCCTGAAAAGAGTTGTCATTGACTGGGTGCTGCAGACTGACACTTTCCAAGGTCCAGGACTACATGCTGGGGAATGCTCTGAAGCTTGGGGCAGCCATCACAGAGATATAATGAGGAAAGACCACTGATTAAAGCTTTTCAAACTTGGACACCTTAGGATATGCATCCCACAAAGAATGTACATAGTGAAGATCAAGACATTTTTGATGAGACACTTCAGAATGGACCAAAGCAAGTAGAATACAGCTTATTTCTATCATGCTTTCTGAGATATTCAATTTGAAATGTTTTGCGCTCAAGCTTGACATGGCTTAAATATTTTATGAAATAAGGCTATCACAATTGTGTTGCAGCAATTAAGAGTGGAATATTGTGCTTGGAAAGAATCTGAATTTTGTTGTCAATTCTGTAATTTTCAAGTGGAAATAGTTTATAATCTACTTTTAGAAATGTTATGAATGAAGTTTTTTGTTCAATCATGGAATATTGGCATTGCTGGTTAGGCCAATATATATTCTCCACCCCTAATTGCCAAAAGAAGAGCTAAGAGACAACCACATTGCTGTCGATCTGTAGTCACATATAGGCCAGACCAGGTAAGGTTGGCAGATTTCTTCCCTAAAAGACATTAGCAAACTTGATGAAATTTTAAGACAATCGACAAAGATGACCTTAAATTAACTTCTAAATTTCAGATTTTCTTCAAAAAGTTGAATTCAGATTCAACTTGTCCTTGTCCTCAGACTATTAGCCTTGGGTTCTAGATTGTCAGTCCAGTGACATTACTGCAACACCAATATCTCTCTAGTGGAAGAAGTTCAGGAACAAAATATTCAAACATACCTGGCAAAAAAAGAAAGATTAAAGTATCACAGGGGTCCCAGGATGACCTTAGATTCTGTCTGTTTCAAATGAGGACCATTTCCTCAGTGTAACTTCTGAATCCAGTTTTGAAGTGAATAGACCTCCTTAGGATTCAGGTGGGCTATCAGATCACCTATTAGTACCATTGCTTTTAAGAACTTGCAACTGACCACATCCAGAGGAATTGATGCATTTTGCAATGTTAGTAGCACTGCCAAGATAATACTGATGGACATACTTTTCATCAAGGTGTTAAACACTCCCTGTTGATATCAGGCATGACTCAGTCAATATTTTGACACATGAAGAGAGAAAAGTTTAAGTATTGATGGTCTCTGTAAAATGAACCTGCAATCTAAAACACTAACTCCAAAGAATGTTCAGGTCTCTATATTGCAGCTCCTCAGAAAGATCTACATACATTGAACCTATGAATCGCATACAGACTCTGTCTAAAAAGACCTTCTCTGCATTTTCATATGTGTTTGTTTCATCTTCTCATTCCATTACCAAAAGAACAATGGCTACCATCATCAGAGCAAAAGCCATGTCATCAGTCCTAACCTGGAAATATATACTGTGTTCACATTCAGGACTGGTCTGGATTGAACACATTGTTTGCAAATGTTGCTCTATTGAACTGTGCAGAATGACCTAAATCGATACATCACTACAGACAATGAACTGAAAGTATTCTAAATCTAGTGAAACATGAAACGTCCAATGTTTTAAAATAACACACAATATTTATTAAGTTTTATTAATACTACTCAAATTACCCATGTTAGGGCTGCTAAATTGAAAAATTATTGAGAGTCCAAAATACGTTTGATGGTAACCTTTAAAAAGTGATTGAGTTTGCCACTAGGATCAAGGTTAATGAAAAAGCCAGGTACAGAAATTGTTTCCTCAGGGCATTGTTAGCTGTTCTGGAATAAAATGGGGAATCAAAGCAAACTGCTCTGGCTCAGTAAAGCATGTAATTATCTCCTCACAAAGAAGATTATGAGAAACAATATAAGTAGCAAACTTCCTCTAATGTGGTTGTAGTTTCTTGTTAGGCCGCAACAAATTGCTACCAAATGTGTTTAACACTTTTGATTCATTTATGCCTCATGGGAAAAGGAATGGGTCTGATCACCTAGCTGTTGTATTGACATAAATCAATTTTATGAATCTTAGGAGAATTTAACAAAATACAGGTGCCCAGAAAGTACTTAAGAGCTTATCTGATATATAATACCAGACATGCACTAAATAATGAGTCACAAGAGCTTTGTTAATTTGAAATGCAGACAAACCACTGTAATTATGTAGCACTGTATGACAGTGATTAAAGTTACATCTGAGGTATGCAAATGATCAGGGCACTTTTTTTCTCAAGAATAAATGTAATTGTCCATGATTGAATCATTCCTGTATATTAGCATTCAGAGTAGAAAAACAGATATACCACAGGAACTAAAACTTAGAAAACAAATTTGCTTCGGTGGGAAACATTGCTCATATAAAAAGGTCTCTGTGAAAGAAATTTGTTCCATTCCCAACATCTGCCTTTGCATTATTTTTTGTTTTATGTCCTTCCACATTAACTTAAGTTTCAAGTTACAGTGAGTCAGTCTGTAATTGATATCTAGTGATTTTTAGATTTTATTCTGCCCTAAACATGGATCGGAGCCAGTGAAAATTGCATACAAAAATTAAAGAGAAGATTCACCATGCCATATCTATACTGACTAGCAGTTCTGTTGCATACCTGTGAACTTTCCTTGAAACCCTGAAAATTCCATATCTTTAAATATATGCCCAATATCTTTTAAAATCAGTGATAATGGAATCAATTTCTAACATCTTTACAGGCAGGGTTCCAGATCCAATATTTTGAAAGAAGAAAATATTCAATATCTAGATATTTTGACAATAACATTACACCTGTGACCTCTGGTCTTTGCCCCACTGTCTAGTGGAAATATTTTTTACTTTATCAAACCCTCTGAAAAACCTCAGATAGATCATCTCATAATCTTACTTGTTTCAAATTTCTTTTCTATCCTCTCCTTATAACTGAAATTCCTACTCTCTGGAATGTTCAAAATAGGGGGTGCTTTATTTTGTAGATAATAAATTCAGATACTATGCATTGAACCGGTAACATTCTGAAGTTCACCCACAAGCTGGGATGTCGAATTTTGTTTAAATTATGTAGCACACAGAGAAACCTGTCTATAAGCTACTGCAAGGAGTTTCTGCAAATCTTCAACACACCAAACTTGGAAAATGAAAGATTGGAATTTCATGTCGGTTCACATATTTTTGTACATATCCAAGCAATGGGATGTTAATGCTGCATGCTGGCAACTATAGATTGCAAACATAAGTATGTTGCCTCTTAATGCCCTCAACCATTTAAGCATTTTGAAAGGTGCACTCAGAATACTCAATCATAGCATCCCTACAGTGTGAATGCAGGCCCTTCAGACCAACAAGTCCACACTGCCCCTCACAGCATCCCACCCAGACCCATCCCCCTATAACCCCCACATTCCTGAACATGACAGGCAATTTAGCATGGCCAATCCACCTAGCCTGCACATCTTTGGACTGTGGGAGGAAATCAGAGCACCCAGAGCAAACCCACACAGACACAGGGAAAACACAGACAGCCACCCGCGGGTGGAATTGAACCCGGGTTCCTAGCACTGTGAGGCAGCAGTGCTAACCACTGAGCCACTGTGCCACCCTAGGTTTGACAATACATGTTGAGATTTGATTTATCTGTAATATTTACTGGTCAGTAAAGTAAGGGAGTGTCATTATAACATTTCTTTCTGTAGTGTCTTCCAATTCCTTTCATATGTATCGTAGAATCCCTACAGTGTGGAAGCAGGCTATTTGGCCCGTCGAGTCCACACTGACCCTCTGAAGAACACCCCAGCCAGAACCACCCTATTCCTGTAACCCTGCATTTCCCATGGTTATTCCACCTTGCCTGCACATCCTGGACACTATGGGCAGTTTACATGGCCAATCCACTCAACCTACACATCTTTGGACTATGTGAGGTATGTGAGGAAACCAGACCACCCAGAGGAAACCCATGCAGACACAGGGAGAATGTGCAAACTCCACACAGACAGTCGCTTGAGAGTGGTATCGAACCTAGGTCCCTGGTGCTAACCACTGATCCACCGTGCATAGTAACTCCTTGGCATTTTGCCCATTCGTTCTCCAAAGATTCCAGTATCTGGAATCTTCACACACACACACACACACACACACACACACACACCTCTGCATTGAACCTTATTTCATTATCATGCAGATGTTATGTAGAATGTTGCCAGCCTGAGTGCAGAGTTGTTGTATTTTGATAAGACAAAGGAGGGCAGAATTTACATAGTTAATGGTGGGGCCCTAGGGAGTGTTGTCAATCAGAGAGATAGAGGGGCACAGGTACATAATTGTTTGAACATGGTATCACAGATACACAAGGTGATCAAGAAGACATTTGGCACACGTGTCTTCATTGGCCAGAGCATTGAGTACAGGAGTTGGAATGTCATGTTACAGCTGTATAAGACATTGATGAGGCCACCTAATAAAAAATGAAAGAACTGTGGATTCTGTAAATCAGGAAAAACAAAGTTGCTAGAAAAGCTCAGCAGGTCTGGCAGCATGTGTGAAGAGAAAGAGTTCACGTTTCAGGTCCTGTGACCCTTCCTCAGAACAGCTCTGAGGAAGGGTCACCAGACCCAAAACATTAACTCTGTTTTTTTGCTTCATACAATTCTGGTTACCCTGCCACAGGAAGGTATTTATTTAACTGGAAACAGTGCAAAAAAAAAAATTACAAGACTGTTACCAAGACTGGAGCGTTTGAATTATAAGGAGGTGCTAGATAGGCTGGGACCTTTTTCCCCTGGAATGTAGGAAGCTGAGGGATGATCTTTCAGAGATTTATAAAATCATGAGTGGCACAGAGAAGGTGAATAGCCAAGTTCTTTTCCACAAGGTAGGGGAGTTCAAAACTAGAGGACATAGGTTTAAGGTGAGAGGGGGAATATTTAAAAAGGGCAACTTCTTCACGCAGAGGGTGATGTGTACATGGAACGAGCTGCCAGAAGAAGTGATAGAGCCAAATACACTTACAGCTTTTAAAAGACATTTGGACTGGCACGTGGATAGGAAGTGTTCAGAGGGGCATGGGCCAAATGCAGGCAAATGGGACTAGCTCAGTTTAGAAAACCTGGTTGGCACAGATGAGTTGGGCCAAAGGGTCTGTTTCCATGCTGTTTGACTCTGTCCCTCCACATAGATGTTGCAAAAGTTTCCAATGTTTTATTCATGCATGCATTCATAAAGATAAACTAATGCAATGTCTTATATATTTACATCGTTTATACTGAAGTGCCAGTGTTTGTGGAAGTCATCAGTTTCAGTTTATGATGAATAATATTTCAGAATAGTGTTCACCAGTGGTTTAACCATACTGGATTTGATTTTTTTAATGAATTACAAAATGAGTTAAGATGCAGACCTGGGGGATAATTTTGACTTTGTGCGATGATGTAAAATGATAGATGATAAATTGACTACTGAAGTCAATGGAAATAACTCACTACCCCCCCCCCCCATTCTCCCCCCGATGCAATTCATAAATCTGGTAGACAATTTACAAAATTAGACATTAATTGATCTGTTTGCCACTTCTACCATCATTTAATAATTTGCTAAATGACCACTTTAGTGCTGACTGTAATGCCACATTAAGTCTATTTGTCATCTAGTGTAAATAGCCCTCCATCTATCTACTATAACAATCTTGTATGTTTGAAAATGATGAGAATTTCAACTCCCAAAGATGGCTGGATTTGAGCAGGCAGGGAAGTAAAATGCAAAATTTCTCAATACAATCCTAATTCTAATTTCAACAGGGACAACACTGGACAAGATGGGATAACTCAGGCGACTAAATTCTGAGGGTATCATAAAAATCTTGTAAAATGCTTCTATTTTAAGTGGATTTTCATTTTTACCATATGGAGACATGAATCCAAGCAGGTGAAAGAAGGTAAGGATTGTCAAATGCATGCTTTGATTGAACTGCTTTTGGGTGTTTTTTATTCACTCACTTATGGGTCACACGCATCACTGGCTAGCCAGCATTTATTGACCGTCCCTAGTTGCCCGAAGAGAAGGTGGCGGTGAGTTGCCTTCTTAAACCACTGCAGTCCCTGTCCTGTCATTAGACCCACAATACTGGTAGGGGAATTCCAGAATTTTGACCTAGTGGCAGTAAAGCAATGGTAATATGTTTCCAAGTCCAAATTGATGAGTAGTTTGGTGGAACTTGCAGGTGGTGGTGTTCCCACATATCTTCTGCCCTTGTCCTTCTAGATGGAAGTGATCATGGGTTTGGAAGGTGCTGTCTAAAGATCTTGGGCAATTTTCCACAGTGTACAGAGTACACCTACCAAGCCCCATAAGCTTTCTTCCACTTAATCAGAATCCCATGGTCAGGTGAGACCTCATGTTGTCTCGTGATGTCTAAAACCACCTCCAAAATTCCCTCCTTCAACACAAGTTATGTCCCAGATTTCCATGGACTCTAACCCTCATGCCAAATGTATGAACTCTGACAATGCCTAGAAATATACTGTGAGTGTTGAGTACTTCTACCTACAGTGAGTGGGACAATTGGAATGAGCAGAGCGCCAAACAGGTATGGTGCCTAGTTAATAGTGTAAACTTGAGACAATAGCATAAGAAAAGCCATCAGGACACGTAGAGAGAAATCTCCATGAAAATTGCAAAAACCTACTTGCCTGATTCTTGTCAAGACTCAGCCTCTCCATTCTTAGAATAGATCATAGAATCCCTACAGTGTGGAAACAGGCCCTTTGGGCCAACAAGTCCACACTGACCCTTAGAGCATCCTACCAGACACATTCCCCTATAAACCACCTATTTTACACATCCCTGAATGCCACAGACAACTTAGCACAGCCAATTCACATAGCCTGCGGGAGGAAACCTGAGCACCTGGAGGAAAACCCATGCAGACATGGGGAGAATGTGCAAACTCCACACAAACTGTCACCAGAGGCTGGAATTGAACCTGAATCCCTGGCACTGTGAGGCAGCAGTGCTAGCCACTGTGCCACCCCATATTCTTTATGAATGTATTACACCATCATTACTCATGGTTCAGTCCTCATTATCACACCTGGATCTACGTAATGCCTATCAGATCATCATTATTTGTATCAATGTGCTATCAATTCATTCATTTTCTTATGAATACTCTGCACATTCAGATGTTTTATCTTTTTGTCATCTTCATAACGTCTAGGCTTGACTATTGGTGTGCCCTTATGCTTAGACTCCTTCGTGCCAACCTGTCCTGCATTTTCCATATGCCTATTCTACTCTCCTGCCTTGGCATAGATTTGCTATGTTTATCTAAACGTAATTCCTCACTCCCACTATTTAAGTTAAAGCCCTGTTTACAGTTTACTGGGACACTGATCCCAGCCTGTTTCAGATGCATACTGTCCCAGTGATACAGCCCCCACTTCCCCAGTACTGATGCCAAAGCCCCATAAACCAGAACTTGCTTCTCTCACATTTGTCCTTGCACTGTAATCATTTTATTAATTTTATCTGCCCTCTGCTAATTGGTCTGTGGCTTAGATGAAAATCCAACAGTTACGATCCTTGAGGTTCTGCTGTTTTATTTGGTGCCTAGGTTTGCATACTCCCTGAGCAGAACCTTTTTCCTTGTTCCACCTATGCTATTGGTATCTATATAAGCCACTACAACTGGATTGTCTCCCTGACCACTCCAAATTTTTGTCCATCCCACAGCAGATATCCTGGACTCTGGCATCAAGAAGGCAACATACTCTTCTGGAATTACACAGCTGACTTCAAGGGAAAGTGTCAATCCCCCAAGTTTCGCCATCTGCCGTAAATGGGATTAGAACAAGAGCCCTCAGAGTATGAGCTTAGGCTTATAGATGTGAATAGTTCTTCATGCTTTTCCTATGGACTCTCGCATCCTTCAAGAAGTATTACCCAGTCAGCAGCTCCTCAACACCTTTAATGTCTGAAAAGGTGTCATTCTCCACTATGTTCTTGTCATTCAAGTGCAATGCCATGTTGTGTAGAGCACAACAGAAGATCACAACATGTACGATCATGGTGAGGCATCTGGAAGTGCTGATCTCGGCACTGGAATCTTTTTCTTTAAAACTCCGTTTAATGGTCACTTGGCTGTTTCACCTTTTCTTTGCATCATACTTCGGTTCCTCAAAAGAGTAAATAGTCACTTCTATATTGGGCTTCCCTTGCTTTCCAGAATAAATCACTGAAGGTATGTGGATTCTGTGAAAGGTCTGAGACCACAGCTGCTGACATACCTCGGTGCTTTGCTGTTTCCAGCGAATCAGGCAGAACAGGAGACAGCAAAAACTACAGATGCCGGAAGTCAGAAGGAACACAGCAGGTCAGGCAGCATCAGAGGAGAAGGAAAGTCGGTATTTCGGGTCAGGACCCTTCATTGGACAGAACAGCTGCAAGGATCCACTTGTGGTGCTCATAGACCAACTACCTTCAGCTGCTTCATCAAGAATCTTGCTTCCATCATAAAAGCAGAAGTGGCAATGTCCACTAATGGTTGCACAATGTTCAGTACCATTTATGCCTCTTTGTATGCTGAAGCAGTCCATGAACACCATCTTCTGCAAGTTCCCCTCCAAGTCACCCACACTTTTCTGACATCATCCCTTCGTTGTCACTGGATAAAAATCCTGGGACTCCTTCACTAATATCATTGTTGGTGTATCTACACCATGTGTAATGTTGTGATTCTAGAAAGCAGCTCACTAGCTTCCTAAGGGCAATTGAGAGTCAATAACAAAGGCTGATCTAGCCAGTGATACCTGAATTCCATGAAAGAATAATTAAAAATTGTTGCACTCTGGTGGAATAGAAGACCTTCCTATGAAAATGACCACTGCTTTCCTATGTTGACCACATGATTACAATCAGTGACACTCTCTCCCTGGAGAAATCTAGCAATGAGTTTGAAAGTCATGGCCTGCTCAGCTTGACTGTCCAAGTCAATGTGAAGATGAATGTATTGGTTGGGCCTCCTGAAGAAGACGTCAGGCATTAGCTGAAAGTACAGATATGCAGCATCTGAGGTGTTCAACAGAGGTATGTGGAGTCATTGGATATTTTTAAGACAGAGATAGGGGTGGATTCTTGACCAACAAGATACACCAGGAGTTATTGGGCTAGGTGGAAATGGGAGTTGAGATCCCAATCAGATCAGCCATAATCTTATTGTTTGATAAAGCAGGCTCAAGTGGTTGAATTGCCTGCTCCTGCTTCTAATTCCTAAGTTTGTACATATTGTGTATCAAAAGAACTGTAAGAACAAATACTAAAAGAACACAAAAGAATATAAAAGAAAATCTTCCCCAAAAAGTGGAAGTAGTTTTCAGAAACCTATTTGATCTCACCAATTTTATGTTAAGCAGGAAGTCTAAGTTACAAAATTCAGTATCAAAGCAAATTAGGCACAGCCAGCTTTCATCCAATGACCAGTAGAAGATTCAAATGTATTTCAAAAGAAACTAAAATCATTCCTTTTTCTCTTTGAATGCAGGCCACAGCTTCTCAGTTACAAAATGTATCAATACCACTTCTAGTTTGTAAGTAATACCTTTGCATATTTATTATGGGACTATGTTTGTATATTATAGTCAATTAGATGTTAAATCTGATTTGACTTTATTTCGATGCACAACAAATTAACTTTGCAGTATTTACATACTGACCATTATACTTGTGTTCTTAAATGATAGACAGCTCAGTCAGTTCAAACACTTCATACATGAGACAAATTGAGTTAATAAACAATTTCAGAATGAATATATTATTATTGCAGTTTAATCTGAACTACAGAGTCTACATTAAGACAAACTGTATATTAATTTCATGCCATTTTTAATATAAGTGAGGAATATATTAAAGCAATAAAGATTACAGCCATGTTCGTTTGATTCCATATGTACCTAGTTTAATGCAAAAGCAGAGATAGTAGGTACTGCAGATGCTGGAGAATCGGAGATAACAAGGTGTGGAGCTGGATGAACACGGCAGGCCAAGCAGCATCAGAGGAGCAGGAAAGCTTGACATTTCGGGCATAGACCCTTCATCAGAAATGGGGGAGGGGAAGAGGGTTCTGAAATAAATAGGGAGAGAGGGGGAGGCAGATAGAAGATGGATAGAGGAGAGGACAGGTGGAGAGGAGGCAGACAAGTCAAAGAGGTGGGGATGGAGCCAGTAAAGGTGAGTGTAGGTGGGGGGGGGGGGTGGGTAGGGAGGAGATAGGTCAGTTCAGGGAGGACGGACAGGTCAAGGGGACAGGATGAGGTTAGTAGATAGGAGATGGGGGTGCGGCTTGAGGTGGGAGGAGGGGATAGGTGAGAGGAAGAACAGGTTAGGGAGGCGGAGATGAGCTGGGCTGGTTTTGGGATGCAGTAGGGGGAGGGGAGATTTTGAAGCTTGTGAAATCCACGTTGATACCATTGGGCTGCAGGGTTCCCAGGCTGAATATGATTTGCTGTTCCTGCAGCCTTCGGGTGGCATCATTGTGGCATTGCAGGAGGCCCTGGATGAACATGTCGTCTGAGGAATGGGAGGGGGAGTTGAAATGGTTCACGACTGGGAGGTGCAGTTCTTTGTTGCGAACTGAGCGCAGGTGTTCTGCAAAACGGTCCCCAAGTCTCCGTTTGGTTTCCCCGATGTAGAGGAAGCCACAACAGGTACAGCTGATGCAGTATACCACATTGGCCGATGTGCAAGTGAACATCTGCGTGATGTGGAAAGTCTTCTTGGGGCCTGGGATTGGGGTGAGAGAGGAGGTGTGGGGGCAGGTGTAGCACTTCCTGCGGTTGCAGGGAAAAGTGCCAGGTGTGATGGGGCTGGAGGGGAGTGTGGAGTGGACAAGGGAGTCATGGAGGGAGTGGTCCCTCTGGAAAGCAGACAAGGGTGGGGAGGGAAAAATGTCTTTGGTGGTGGGGTCGGATTGCAGATGGCGGAAGTGTTGGAGGATGATGCGTTGGATCCGGAGGTTGGTGGGGTGGCACATGAGGACGAGGGGGATTCTTTTTTGGTTATTATTGCGGGGACGGGGTGTGAGAGATGAGTTGCGGGAAATGCGGGAGACACGGTCGAGGGCGTTCTCGACCACTGTGGGGGGGAAGTTGCGGTCCTTGAAGAATGAGGACATCTGAGATGTACGGGAGTGGAATGCCTCATCCTGGGAGCAGATTCGGCGGAGGCGAAGGAGTTGGGAATAGGGGATGGCATTTTTGCAGGAAGGTGGGTAGGAGGAGCTTTATTCCAGGTAGCTGTGGGAGTCAGTGGGCTTGAAATGGTTTCTAGGTGGTTACCCGAGATGGAGACAGAGAGGTCCAGGAAGGAGAGAGAAGTGTTGGAGATGGTCCAGGTGAACTGCAGGTTGGGGTGGAAGGTGTTGGTGAAGTGGATGGTGTTGGTGAATGCAAAAGCACTTTGGGCAGCAATGTCACCAGCTATTCGCCAAAGAATTGTTGTCTCCAATTTTAATATTACTTGATTTTCTACCCTAATTTATTTGATTTCTATCAGCAGCAATTTTAGTAATAATTTTAGTAGTGATACAAAGACATCTATCAGGTAATGAAGCCCAAGATGGTCTCTGGAGGAACACATCAGACCAGGCACCATCAGAGGAGCCAGAAAGCTGACGTTTCGGGTCTGGACCTTGGGTTCCGACCAGAAACGTCAGCTTTCCCGCTCCTCTGATGCTGTCTGGTCTGCTGTGTTCCTCCTGCTCTTCACTGTGTTATCTCAGACTCCAGCATCTCCAAGATGGTCTCTGTTGCTTAAATACATGAGAAGTAGGAGGTCCTGAGATGCACTGGGTTGTGCATTTATCCTCTGGACTAGAAGTTCCATGTTTAGGTCCTACCCCAGGACTTGATGGGCATAGAAGCTATGTCATGATTTGGCCAAACAGCTTGGCTATAATCTATAATCGTTCTGATATACCTATGGCAAGTAGTAAAGAGGGGAAAGTTTCTTTGTCGGCTAGAACCGCATGGGAGTTACAGTGCCACAGCCTTCCAAAAGCTGTTAAAAGACTCCATGTGCAGATTCTTGCCATGAACAAGCACCACCCTCGTATTGAAAAACTACCATTCACACACTCAGAATAAATATCCTGAATCCATACGACAGTAGGAATTTCAGTCGGGACAGGGGTGGGAGCATTATTTAACAGTTTAATTCAATACTTAAAAACATTTTTATCATTATCCGTGCATTGGCATGTCAATGCTCTGTGAAACTCATCCTTTTGCAAAGTTACTGCCTGAGCCATAACAGTAAGCAAATGAGAGGTCTTGAAATGCTTGTTCAACCTTGGGGCACAAAATATTACGGATGAAATGCCATATTATTTCCATAGTCCCAGCAGTTTGGAAAGAATCTTAATGTCCTGTGGCTCTCCTGACATCATTAAAATCATTAAAATGCTTATGAACAATGCAACTTGTGAAATAACTTTATTCTTCAGCTGCTTTTGCTTTGTCTTGCCAGCCGTTTGCTCTTCCGTCTTTGCCCAAAGCCCTGATCTATCTGTTAGAGGAGACTGCTTTTGAATGCCGTACTTGCTGTGATTTAATGGAAAATACATATCCTGATAATGGATACTTGCTGGTAGAAGAAAGACATTTTAAAATATAAAAAAACGATTAACTTCCAATGGAAAATACAGACAGTTTTCAATAAAATTGAGCAAATGTTCCTTCACTTTTTGAATGACACGAAGCATCATCCAGTTTGAAAGCATTTAGCTGCTGAAGTTGGTGCTTGAAATCTATCTGTTTTACCAAATTCAGGATCTGAGATGCCTTTTTGTTTTTTTCCTTTTTACCAAAGATATATTACTCATAAATTGTTGGCTTTCAAATTTGCAACATTATAATTGCCTGAGAAGCAATTTTATGGATTTGTTATACTGATAATAAACCCAGTCACAGATCATAGTAGTGGCAGATGTAGTGTTAAGCATTGGTGGTTGTTGCTGATGCCAAGTTGTAGTAAATATGATACCCAGGTACCAATAACTGGTGAGGATCCTGCGCCACAATGGTAGTGTCCCTATCACTGATCCAAAAGATTCAGATTCAAGAGCCACCTACCATGAGGTGAGCCACAGTATGACCGAACAGCTTTGATTAAAGTAACTACCAAGCACATGTGGCATGTGGATGGAGTAGTGTACTGCCATTAATCCTCCTTCCTATGCTAGCCTCAGAGGTAAGTCTGTATTCTATGATGAAGAATAACCACTGAATAAGTCTTAACAGACAAGGCACTTGTCCTAAATGACAAGATGCAGTTTATTACATCTCAATAACTATATATTGGTCACATTAACTCTTGCATGGGAGGTATAGAAGACACATGGTGTCTCTGTCAGGAGACCGTCCCAGACTACGGCTGGCTTTCCATTGACAGTTTGTCTGACACCATCATTCTCGGTGGAAATCAACATAATTCATGAGAAGGCAATGACTTAGTAGCATATTCATTAAATTATTTATGCAGATGTCTCGGTAATGTTCTGGGGCCTTGGGTTCAAATCTTACCATAGCAGAAAGAGGAACTTGTCCAATTAAGAAATCTGGAATTAAGGGTCTGATGATGACTGTGGAAGAATTGCCAGGAAAATCCCATCTGTTTCACTAACTTTCTTTAAGAAAGTAAATTGCTGCCCTTACCTATTCTGTTCTACAAGTTAGTCCAGGCCCACAGCAATGTGGTTGACTCTTAACTGCCCTCTGGATAACTTAGGGATAGGCAATAAATTCTGGCCTAGCCAGCCATGCCCATACCTTGAATGAATTTTAAAAAGTCAGCATTAAATTTTTCAGAACCAATGCATTATACAACATCTCCTAAGCTTTTACCCCTAAACTAATCTATTATTGAACGATTATGCAATAATATTTAATACTGCCTCTTCTTCACCTCCTGCCCCCCTCCCACACCCATGCAAACTAAATCTCTCACATCACAAATTCAAAAGGTCTAAAGGTTTCACAATACTTCCATTATACATTTGTTTCAGACTTGGAATAATGGTAATAAACACAGAACGCTGGGGAAATTCAGCCCCTCAGGCAGGATCTGTGGTGAGATAAACAGAGTCAGTCAACATTGAGTCAGGCATGTCTTTTCTTCATAACTGGGGTTCTTTCCTTTCTACCATGTCCCAATGCACTTCTGAGGTCCAGAGCTGGGCTGGAGGAAGGCTGCTCTACAACCTTGGTATTTTGATTGGGCACTGCCAGGGGCATTTGCGGCTAAAGGACCAGACATGCTGAGTGTGTCCTGCCCAGAGGCAGGTGTGTTATTTTTATCCTGAACTTGCAGAGGGCTGAGACTGGCAGGCAGGGTACAAGTTGAAGGCCTGGACACTTTGAGTGCCTTGAGATGAGCATTCTGGGGAATGCTGAATGTATTTTCTCCTGCAGCTGGGGCATACTGGCCCTGCCTGCTTCCATTTGAGGAATGGGTGCCTGGAATGAGGTTGAATTCCAAGGTTTCCTCTAAGCTGTGCAGCCATGCAGCTACTCTGGGGTTCCTCCAAGGTCCCACAGATCGGTGTGGACAGTGTGGCATCATCTTGATATCTGGTTTCAGAAGTCACTGTCAGCCACAGACTTTGAAGGTCCACACACTGGTAAGATAACTAAATGAATTAGTGGGTGTATTGTCAAAATCCCTGGTCCCCCTGTCATCTTGCCATTGGTGTTGTGTACTAAAAGCTAAAACAGTGGCGTGCAGGTTGTGAGGATTCCCAGCAGACCCTGCTGGACCTGGATCTCTGCCATGCCAATGTTTCCATCAAGGCTGGAAGACACTCACATGCCAAGGCAGCTGGGTCCCAATGAGCACTGCTGCAATCTTTTATGTTAGGTTGTCCAGTGCCCCTGAAAAACTTTTCTATTGCTCTTTTGTCTGCTCATGCACATCAATGAATTCACAAAACACTAACACAATGGTGTCCTCTCCTGCCTGGGGCTGAACAGATCCCTGGTCCCCAGCAGACTTCCATGTGCAGCTACAGAGATATTGACGAGGTGCGCCTGACTCAAATTTAGGTTATGGTCCCATCAGAGTATCATTATCTGAGCTGGTGGGGGGGTAGGCAGTGCAGGAAGTAGACTTCTCAGGGCATCCTCTGACGCTCTGTGCTCTTTTCTTCCTCAAAGGTGGAGGAGGACATGTCTTGTGTGACTGGCCTCTTGACTGTAGACGCTTTGCTGAAGCAACATGTCCCTGCAGGAGATGTAAGAGACACCAACGATACCACAACACCAACAGCATCAACAAGGACAGCACCCTGAAACTGCTGAATCTGTGCCTCACAACCTTCTTCATTGTCAATGACCGTATATTCAAATAAATCAATGGAACACCAATGGGATCCCCAATATCAGGACTGATTACAGAAGCGTTAATGTGAAGGTTAGATCAAACAGCGCTCCCCACTATACAACCCAAACTCAGGGTCCGCTATGTAGATGACACCTTCGTGATTATCAAACGCACAAGACTAGAAGAAACCCAATGACATGTAAACAACATCCTCACTGGAATAAAATTCACAAAAGAAGACGAGAACAATAACCGACTACCCTTCCTAGATATAATGTTAGACAATTAGAACAATGGAGAACTCCACATTAGCATGTACGGAAAGACCACCCATGTGGACCAGATACTTAATTACTCCAGAAACCACCCCAATACCCATAAATAGAGCTGCATCAGGACATTTTTCGAACAGGCCACAACACACTGCAGCAACCCGGAATTGCACAAAGCAAAACAGGAGTACTTATAAAGAGTTTTTAAAAGGAATGGATACCCAAAAAGCACAATCTGCCATTACCTCCATGGCAGACCATAACAAAAAGACACAAAACGGCCTGACATACTAGTCACCCTACCATACATCAGAGACATATCAGAGATGACCACAAGACTACTCAGACCCCTAGGTATCAGGGTAGTTCACAAACCACAACCACCCTGAGAAAGCTACTGACAAACGTAAAGGATCCCATACCCACAACTAATAAAACTAACATAATATACAAAATACCATGCAAGGACTGTGAGAAACACTACACAGGCCAAACTGGAAGAAAACTGACGATAAGGATACATGAACACCAACTAGCCACCAAGAGACACAACCAGTTCTCACTGGTCTCAATACACACGGACAAAGAACAACACAAATTTGACTGGGACTACACATCCATAATTGCACGAGCCAAACAGAGACATGCCAGGGAATTCCCAGAGGCTCAGCATTCCAACCGGAACTCCATCAAAAAACACATTGAACTGGACCCAATATACAAACCAATGAAAAACAAAACCAGAAGTGATGCCAACCATCCCAGGAAACTGAGGCATATAAATAACAAGTGGGACAGAACACTGGCGCACTGATGATGTTATCTAGCACGGTGACGAAACATCTGCAATCAAACACACCAGCTCAGTGAAAAAGTCTACAACCTCACAGGAATTGTGCAGGGCACCTCCAGACTAACAGCACTTGGCAAGGTGCGCAATGATCTCAATAAATATGGCGCCAGCAACAGGAGTTCCAGGGTGTCCAAAGAGCGATAAGTACTTCTGCCTATTGTGAGTGGAGAACAGGAAGTGTGGGGCACCACAGGGACATGGTAATTTGTTCATGGAGCTTTTATAAGATCATCAAAAGTATCTGCATCTTTTATTTCTGGGCAATTTATGACATCAGCTGTACAACTCACTGAATATACGAGAGTATTAAAATGGTCTGCTTTTTGACGTGGTAATTAATCTTGAAATAATTCTGTACCTTAAACCTGCTTTCTCCATTAAGTCCAGTCTTGCATTTGACTAGGACAGTGTCCGATCTTGAGTCTGCTTGGAAACCGTACGTCCTTTTTCATTGCTGCGTAATGTGCTTATGAATCTTATGATTATAAAGATGGGTTAAGTCTGTTATAAATTTAGTATTGTTTTAGATCTATTGTTCTGTAAGATTGTTGTCTTGTATTCAGGAATATAGTTTCATTTTAAATTACTCTAAATCTTTCTCGTATCTTTGCAGATTTTTCCTTAATCAGTTTTTGTTAATTTTTTTAATCACTGTTTCTCATGCCTCACTAGGATAACACACTTGAAATCAAACCTGGTTGTTCTCTTTCATCACAAATGTTAAAAATGTTGTAAAAACATACAAAATGCCCCAATTTATCTGTCTTTTCGACAGATTGACAGAGACAGAAAAACAAAGTTTCTGCACTTACTATGCATTAACATTTAAATACAAATAAGTAGTCATAAGCATATTTTGCTTGTCTGATTGATTGGTAGTACATCCACAAACATTGATTCCCTCCACATCAGTGCTCAGTAGCAGCAGTGTATACCGTTTGCAAAATGCACTGCAGCATTTCACCAAAGCTCCTTAGACCACAGCTTCATAACTCATGACTGTTATCATCTAGAAGGATAAGAGCAGCAGATACATGGAAACACCACCATCTGCAAGTTTCCCTCCAAGACACTTACCATCCTGACTTGGAAATGTATCACTGTTACTTTAGATCAAGAAAGCTGCTGACTCCCACTTCAAGGTTAACTAGAGATGGGTACTAAATGCTGGCCAAGCCAGCAACGTTGTCATCCTATGAGTTAATAGCAACAAAAAAAGTTCCTCGTTACAGCTAAACAACTATGAACTATTGACAAAGTAAGAAGTCACACGACATCAGGTTATAGTCCAACTGGTTTATGTGAAACCACAAGCTTTTGGGGTTCTTTCCTTTCATCAGGTGAAGTGCCTGACCCTGACAAATGGGCAGCATTCAGAAAGCTTGTGATTTCAAATAAACTGTTAGACTATAACCTGGTGTCGTGTGACTTCTGACCTTGTTCACCCCAGTCCAACATCAGCACCTCCACATCATGAATTGTTCAGACATATCCCTACTGGTTAAAACTTCAATTCCCTTATAAAACTCCCCCTACAAAACATACAAAGAGATACAGACAGTCAAAAAGACATTGGTGTTATGGGTGGAAGGGAAAGCAGTTCAATGATCCCTATCCATAGCGTTCACTGAGATGATCCTTTTGGCTTGTCAGGACCTGCTGCTCCTGGATCTTCCTTCTCAAGGTACTTTCAATGGCTTGCAGGAAACACAGACAGACTGGCTCATTGGTTAAGAGCAACAGCTTACAGTAACCAGTGATGGAAAATACATTGGCTTTCTTCAAGCTTTAGGTGTTTTTCAACTACAGAGAAAAATACACCATCTTCCCTTCCAGATGTCTGAAAGCTTGTGGGCGATATTGCTCACACCTACAAGCTGTTCAGCAACCTGGGAACCAAGCATCAAGGTGTTGTCAGGCTGAAAGCCTTTGTCATTAGTCTGTGACCACTTGTTAATCAGCTATTTGTTGACAGCTGAATCTCATTTATATCCATCCCCTGTTGCCAGTTTGCCTGCAACTAAATGGCTCCTGCTGATCTGAACAAACAGCAGTGTAAACAATATGTGCTGGTAGCTTGATTTTTAAAAAAAAAACTGCAGTAATCCTTTCCAAACTCCTTGTGTTTTAAAGCCACAAGTGTAACTTATTGATGAAGTCCCAGTGTCCATTCATTCTGTTGCCAAATCCGTCAGGACTATTCCTTTCTGTCCAGTTGTGGCTGCCGATAGCCGATACTGACTTCTTTCTGCATTTTATCCTCCAGCTCTGGTTGGGAGACATACAATGGTTGTATACATCAATTAAGGCAACACTGGCCTTTTTCATTAGTTTGATGTATAGTTGCCTGTTTATTGATGCTTGATCTATATTGATTTATTGAACGTGCTGCAATTAAAACCTTAAGATGGAAAATCTTGTCTTTCTGGTATTTGCACCAGTCACAGAAAAGAAAATCACATTTTTAAAGTAAGCTCTGTTTCCATGTAGACCATAGCCTCGCCTTGGGGACAAAATAAGAGCATTGGTATCTTTGAATTATGTGACATAATCATGTCCAGCCGATTATGCCTATCAGTGATATAGAGAGAAATACTGCAATAATCAATACTACTATAAATGAACAAAGTTAAATTACAAACAACCTACAAGCATGACCTTGATCCAAAATTAAATGTGAAATCCGCTGCATCTATTATGGTGCTTACTAATCATGCAGGTTTTAACTTATAGACGTCTTATACATCCGAATGTATCTTGTAGTCTTTATACCTCAAATTTTACAGTAAAACCTCTGAGACAAAAAATGATTAAAGACTTCTGATTTGTTTTATCCACAATTATTCACAGTTACCTTTGCGAGCTGTACACCATACTGAATTTCAATAATTTGTATTTAATGTATTCAGAGCTTTCCCGTTTCAATATATCATATTAATTGAATGAAATTAAATGTTGCCAGAACTAAATATATTATCACTTGAAATAAATAAGATGATGAACGTTATATCTGTTACAAAGTAACTAAATGTCTGTGATGGTGTTAATGAAAGCTTTTGACTTATCTTGTGTAGTTTTCAAAAAAATAATGCATTGTTGTATCTCCTGTAGTTTGACGGCATAGAAATGATAATGATATCAACTTGTAGCTCAATCCCACCTTCTAAAGCTTACCCCTCGCCTGATGACACTCAGGTTTAATCACCAGCAGTTGACTGTCTTTAATGAGAGAGTGACCCTATGATCCAGATAGACTATAGTGAGTTTACCACTGTTACTGTTCTAATGCTATATGGTAATATTTATTGGAAATAAACCATGGAATCGTGTGGCTTTTTTTCTATTAAGTTTTCTGAATTTCATGCTTTTAAAGAAAATATTACTGGTCCCTAACCAGAACGTAACATAAACTCGGTTGGTATCACCAGGGATTGTAACAGTCTTCATGAGGGTGGTGGATTTTTTTCATGAAGGAAGCTGCACACACACACCCTGATGCTACCTGATTGGCTTTTTTCAATGATTTCAATGACAAACGTCATGCAGGAGACAGGCAGAAGCTTGTGATGCTGTTTACCCTGGCAAACAAAGTAAGTCCATGCAGCATCATAACTAACAGTGAGCCATAAACAAATTTCTCCTCCAAAGATTTCCACATTCAAGAAGTTTTATATATGTCTACTTTGTCATGTTCACCCCAATGTTTGAGAGTTGTGGATGAAACAGAACTCGATTGGCAGATCATTTAATGGTTGAATGCTCCCAATGAGATGTTACTTGCTTCTGCCCCTCCCTCTGCTGTTCCTTCAAACCTGCAGATCTCAGACCCCAGCTCTAGCAGCCAGTCTTGTTGCTGGCTATCTTGGCCCCTGTTTGAGTTTTAACGCAAACTGTTTCAACATAAGCAGCACCTGCCTCAATGTGACACAGCGAACCTCCAGAGTTTTGGAAGTAACCGTGAGAAAACCTTTTCCATTAACAACTAAGGAAGCAATGAAAAATATTAGGTACTTATTGCTTCCTGTGACTGATTCAGTCCCACCAATTGTCGTTGTGTTCTCACTTTACTTTCATTGCCATGTCTCTGGGAGCCGTGTAAAACCATTCATTCAAAATTAAACACAAAAGCCTTGTATCAATGTCGTTCTAATTATCAGTGAACATGTTTACGCAGCAATTCGCCATTTCTGAGAGAGTGAAATTTGGAAATCAGCACATATGAATTTCGCTTGTTTTAAGAAGTCCCAATGCACACCCATGTCCACATGTTCCTGCAAGTTAAACTCCACCCCTAATATTCCCAATTCAAATCCAAATGATTATGATCTGGATTTAACAGCTGAACATTCCTCGTAGCTAGTTTCAAGCTCTGACATGGTTGCAATAAAAGCTGTGGACCCTTTTTCAGCTAGTATGAATTTCTGCCTGATAATTTATATGTTTTAATAACTATATATATAGTATACATAACAACCAACCATAATATAACTCGTATGCAATTTTTTTTTACTTTCTCTGGTTTGATCATACTTTGAAATAAGTCTGAAGTCAACAGTTATTTCCCTAAGAAAATACTGGGAAGGGAAGAAACTCCACACGTAAGTTAATACTATTAGCACTGAAAAATAAACTACCTTCAAATATTTAGCAGCAGGGGACTGTACAATTGCTGGATAGCTCCCATATCATGTTCAAACCAGTTTCTAGCTTTGATTCTTGCTAGGTACGTCTGCTTTTACTTTCATCTTTCTGTCGGAACTGCTAAGCAACCTGGTCAGTGCATACTACAACAAAGTGTTGCTGAACAGTATCCCACATAGTTATTGACAACCAGATGGAAATGTATCTTTTATAAGCTGTACTAACTGTTGTTGGAGGGAACACAATCCTCTATTTCACATCTTAAGAGCATTGCATTAGGCATACTTGCAAATGCATATTGCATAGCCTGTCAGTAGTAATCATTCACAACATCAAATAGATAATTGGTGGCAATATCATCTTATTTAAGAACACCCAAATCAATCAAGAGCATTTCTCAGTTAAAAGTTATTTCAGTCCACTGATCTTCAGTTTTGTTCAACAACCCTGATATATGCTAACCTGGCAAATCTTTCAAGGGTAGATGTCAGATGACAAAAGATACCCTCTTCGAACCTGGCGGATGCCACATTTGAGGAGCTCCACAGATTAACAGTGATAACACTACAACAGGAGCCAGACAGCAGCCAATTATGTCATCAAGTAAACCAATTGTGAACTTGCTTAGGAGCGGTCTGTAAGTCTCTAAACTAATAGTTCTATTCTGCAATCAACGACAGTAGCAAAGACTGGAGGTGGAAGAGGAACAAGCTGTTCAGTACAGCTCATCAAATAGGGATTCCAATTGAAAAGAGGACAAGGTATGGGGAAAGTATGAAGATGAGTCCCCAAAAGCCAAAATAATTCTCTGGGCTCCAGGGCTGCTCAAACCTCAGGGTCTCAGGATTATTAATCCAGTGACAATACTGCAATTCATAATTTGTATCCACATGCCTGGTAGTTTAATATTTTGGACACATTCCTCCAAAATCCATTTATATTTGCATCATCCATTTCATTTGATTTTTTATTTCGCTTTGTTAGAGAACCATGGAGAGTTAAAGATTTAAACTTTAAAGTTAAAGTTTAACCATAAATAGTTATGAAGAGTTCTTTCTAACACAATTACATTGGTTGCAAATAACATCTTGAAGCTGTTAATAACATTGGAAAGATTTACTTAGCAACAGCAAGAACTCTGTATTCTTTTGCTTTATACAAATGTACATTTCAGTTGTTTCTGCAATTTCTGCAAATAGCTCCGTTTGCTGGATGGCTGATTTGTGATGCAGTGTGACACTGACAGCATTTGTTCAATTCTTGTACTGATGTCTCCACAAAGACCCTGCCTGCTTAAACGTGCCCAAGGTATGCTAACACTCAGGTTAAACTCACCACTAGTTGTCTGTCTCTAAATGACAGGTAAGCCAAGACTCTCTGGGATTATGGTGATTTGTGCTTGTTCACATGCATTTATTATTTAATCTTCTTAACTGGACAAATCAAAGTTTCAATTTTCAGCAATGTTGACATCTTGCACTTTGAACTAGATAACAAGGGTACAATTGTTTACCTCAGTGATTATCATTAACATACAGAAGTTTCAACAAATAGGAATGAGTTAAATAATATACTTTATTTTAATTGACAATGATATTTTACTATCTATACGTTTGAACTTAGACTAAGAACAATCCAAAAATGGTTTTAACTTTCTGACATAAGATTTTCATTTACCAACGTCCTATTATGTTGCTGTTCACTCGCCCAGTTCAAATAAAATCCAAATTGTTTCTTTTGTTTGTGCAGTTAATAGAAAGGCAGGCTCTTTATCTCTCAGCCAGCTGTTCTGTTCAAATGAACACAATTAAAGTGAAGGTACAACAATTTTCCCACTCAAAACTGATTTGCTGCTCGTCATACAATTACTCATGGGTCTTTTTTTAACTCGTACTTGAAACATACAAAAGTCCCAAAATTCCAAACTCAATAATTCATCTCCATAATCACAGCAAGGTGGGTTTATGCCTTTTGAAAGTATGGAGTCCATTGCAGAGTCAATTAATTTTATTATAGCCAAGTGGGAGAAATAGTTGGCCCATCAGCAACTTGTGAACCAAACCACGCAGCCTAGAAAATGCTGGGAAGGTGGGTGAAAATGAAACAGAACCATGCAGATAACTAAGTGTAGAGCTGGATGAACAAGGCAGGCCAAGCAGCATCAGAGGAGCAGGAAAGCTGACGTTTTGGGCGTCGACCCTTCTTCAGAAGGGTCGAGGCACGAAACCTCAGCTTTCCTGCTCCTCTGATGCTGCTTGCGCTGCTGTGTTCATCCAGCTCTACACCTTGTTTTCTCAGATTCTCCAGCATCTGCAGTTCCTACTATCTCTAGAACTACACAGATGCAGGGTTTAAAGCTGCATGTTTCTTAAAGCAGGACCAGTTAGCAGCAAGTTGAACAGATTAGGGCCCTGATTTTAATCTTATGTATGTGAATGAATTATAAGCAAATTAAATGTTGTCCCATCAATCGGACAGGAACTGGTAAGAAGCAATCCTCAACTTCTCATATGGGGGCATAAATGCCCTCCGAGTATATTCACTACAGGGAAGGGGGAAGTGCAATAGAAGGAGTAGGCCTATGTTCACCCTGAACATCCATACAAACATAAAGGACTCTAATAATTCATCCGTCATGTCTGCATACAGAAGATGCCAATTAAATGGATGAAATCTCAAAAATAAGCATGCTCAACGAAGCTTCATCACTTCAGTGGAAATTCCATTCGATGAAAATTGTTTTGTTAAAAAATCTGTGACTGAACTGTAAAAGAGAAGAATTTCTTTATACCCAAAAGTATAACATGATTCAAGGACGAGGAGAAGAAGCCAATGCTAGATTTGCACTTGCTCAGCTAATTTGTAGAGGATAGCGACATGGAAAGACTAATTCACAAAGGCAGTTTGTGCTAACTGATTATCCACGGTCAGAGATCAGAAGTGGTTTCTGTACTTTGAGCCTGTGAAGCTGTGAACACATTTGTATGAATCTAAAGTAGACAGCAGGAAACTACTGTATAAACTCGAGTAAAAGTTGGTCTCATGTAGAAGTCAACCCCTTACTTTTGTCCAAACAATCTTGAATTTTCCATATATCTCATGTAAACATCAACCCTGGTTCTTCACAGATAACCGATCACCATTTGTGAGTTATCCTCTACATACCAGTAAACGTTATGATGAGTAAATGATTGGCGAGACTGCATGGGAGTCAAAGTAAAACAACAGAAGATAAGAGAAAATGGAGGGAAAACAGAAGAATATGGCACAAAAGTTTAAGACGCATCAGGTCAAAGTCAGGCACTCAAGGAATACAGTCACATACCTTGTTGAGGTTTTGAAATTTCTCTTGTGTAATCATTTTGTGTAAAAATGCCCTCTAGAAGAAACAAAACATATACAGCAGTGTTTGAAATTAAAGTTATTGAAGTTGCAGAGAAGAAAAATAACCGTGTCGCAGCAAGAGCATTTTGAGTTGCGGAGAAACTTGTGGGAAACTGGAGAAAGATATCGAATCAACTGCAGACAATGCCAAAACAAAAATGTGCCAACAGAGGTAAACCTAGCAAGTGGTCACAATTGGAGAAAAAAGTTGCTAAGCGGGTACTTGAAAATTGTCAAAATGGAAAATGTGTTTGTCGTGATGCTATCCGAATCCACCCACAAAACGAATCAACGAAGGATGGAATTTCAGTTCTGTGGAAGGGTCACTGGACCTGAAACGTTAACTCTGTTTTTTCCTTCACAGATGCTGCCAGACCTGCTGAGCTTCTCCAGCAACTTTGTTTTTGTTCCTAATTTACAGCATCCGCAGTTCTTTCGGTTTTTATTTAGGAGAAAAAACAATATTAGTGAAAACCACTGGCCATGAGAAAAGTAGGTTTACTTTAGTTCTTTTTTGTAAGACTGATGGCACTAAGTTAAAACCAATGGCTGTTTTTAAGAGAAAGACTTTGCCAAAGGAGAAATTTCCAAAAGGAATTGTTGTCCAAATGCATCCACAAGTCTGAATGGATGAATGTGGGTGTAGAAAATGGGTAAAGGAAGTTTGGAATTTACGACCTGCTGGACTACACAAGGAAAAGAGTCTGCTCATCTGGGACCAGTTTAGATCACATCTAGTGAAGAATGTCTTTGATAACATCCAATCACATAACATTGACGTAGCTGTAACTCATGGCAGACGTACAACTTTTTGCAACCAATGGATGTTAGTATCAATAAGCCATTTAAGGACATGATGAGAATAAAGGGAAATAACTGGATGTGTGATGGAGAAAACACATACACGATAGGAGGCAGTATGCGGGCTCCATCACTGCCACTGATCTGTGAATGGAACGTTGATTCATGGAAGGAAATAAAAGCTGACACTATTTTCAAATCATTCATGAAATATGCAATTTCAAACGCATTAGACTATAAAGAGGATGATTATCTATGGGATGATACAGATGAAAAAGAAGAAGCAGATGAAGTGCTACCTTTAACTACGAACAGTGAAGATGAAAAGGATCTATACCATGATATCATTCATCCTGATGATGATTGAGCTTTATTCAGTGCTGAAGATGTTGAACAGTGTGATTTTGCAGGATGTAATGAACTTTTGTATTTGACATGTGTAATTTTTGTATGTATAAATAAAAGCTTACTGCTGGTAATTCATTTTTGTTTCTATTGTCTTCATCTGGTAATCACCAGTACCGTAATTCATTGTGTTTTTCTTCTTTATTCATTTAGAGATCAGTTTGGTTTCCGCTAATGACATGGTCTTTTGGACTGTAGCATGAAATTCAGC
Source organism: Ginglymostoma cirratum (assembly GCA_024137785.1). Classification (NCBI taxonomy): domain Eukaryota; kingdom Metazoa; phylum Chordata; class Chondrichthyes; order Orectolobiformes; family Ginglymostomatidae; genus Ginglymostoma; species Ginglymostoma cirratum. The sequence continues at coordinate 22,994,873 of JAHRHZ010000111.1, read as the reverse complement.
CCCTCAAAAGCAGTATCCATGTAATAGTCGACCCCATAAATTTAACCATAAAACATTGTCTAAAATTTGACTTTTAAAAGAGTATACACGGTAGTGGGGAGGTGATGGTCTAGTGGTATTTTTGCTGGATTGTTAATCCAGAGACCCAGATGATGTTCTGGGGACCCGGATTCGAATCCTGCCATGGCAGATGGTGAAATTTGAATTCAATAAAATATCTGGAATTAAGAATCTAATGATGGCCGTGAATCCATTGTCAATTGTCAGAAAAACCCATCTGGTTCACTAATGACCTTTAGGGAAGGAAACTGCCATCTTCACCTGGTCTGGCCTTCATGTGACTCCAGACCCACAGTAATGTGGTTGACTCTTAACTGCCCTCTGGGCAATTAGGGATGGGCAATAAATGCTGCCTGGCCAGTGACACCCTCATCCCATGAATGAATTTTTAAAAAGTAGCTTCTTCAAAGAAAAGAAGCAAACCTCCAGTGTAATGTTATGAGCTTCTAACTAACAATGAAATAAGTTGAAGTAGACATAGTAGAAACCATATATGCTGGAGTCAGAGGCAACCCAGTATGGAACTGGAGGATCACAACAGGGCAGGCAGCATCAGAGGAGCAGGAAAGTCGACATTTTGGATCGAGAGAAGGATCCTGATCCAATATGTCAACTTTCCTGCTCTTCTGATGCTGCCTGGCCTGCTGTGCTCCTTCAGTTTCATACTGTGTTAGCAATAAATTGAAGCAGTTTGCTTTTAAGATACTGGTATTAGCGCTTCTCAGCAGTTTTGCCAATATAAGTAAATATCAAACAAGATCAATTTGGGGGTTCTGGGGCATAGGCGTTTCAAGTTTGATTTGCAAGTTGTTCCAAAGTCCTCTTTTGCACAGCTGCATTCTTAATTGAGATGGAATTATTTGCAAATTTTAACATCTAGCAATATCTTTCAGGTAAAGATATTATTACTGTCCGTAAGTCCACCAGGTTGCTCTGATTTTATAGGGAAGCTTGTGGAGTGCAGTCTAATAGAAGCCAGACTCCCTGATTTATCAGGGGAACTGCAGGTCTTTCCCCTTAATGGATGTTCGATAAGTGTCATCCCAACATCAAATATAAAAATTTGCCTATGCCGTTATTGTAACAGAAAAATGTTAAAAGATTTGTGTCTTATGTCTCCAGAGTTTTAAATCCTTTTATCCTCTAGTCATAATTCATACATTCAATTCTACCCATTTTTAAAGTGGAAGTGATCTACTTTATCTTAATGACAAGGTTTTCAGTCATGTCAACCTCAACGGGATCTTGTCACTGCCATCTTCGAACTAAACTTCAAAATTGGCTGACTGTATGCTGCTACAATATGATAACATTCTCTCCTGGGGAGTAATCTCTGCTATTATACCACAAAGTCCAACTAATTCTTCTACACTGGATGTATTACACTGCAGGGTCTCCAAGACACAACCATCAAAGTAATGGAAGGATGAGAGATTATTTGCCTCTTTTAGGATGCAAAGTCTTTTTTCGCATTTGACCTCTGAATGTTTCTTTTCCCATTACAATGGAGAGTGGATAGAATTGCTTTCTTTGCAGTAGCATTTTACCAGTTGTGAAAAGAATGATGGTGCTTTGATGTAGGGATGTATGGTGGCTCAGTGGTTAGCACTGCTGCCTTACAATGCCAGGGACCCGGATTCAATTCCACCCTCGGGTGATTGTCGTTATGGAGTTTGCACATTCTCCCTGTGTCTGTGTGGGTTTCATCTGAGTGCTCTGGTTTCCTCCCACAGTCCAAAGATGTGCAGTCTAGGTAGATTGGCCATGCTAAATTACCCATAGTGTTCAGGAATGTGTAGATTTGGGTGGGATGTCAGTGTGAACTTGGTGGGCCAAGGGCCTGTTCCACACTGTAGTGATTCTATGGGTGTTTTTACATTTTTGAGTTCTTAAATGTGTCACTGGTAATACTTTGCACTGAAGTAAAAAAAATAGTAATTTGACCAGTTATTGAGGGGCAGATCTGATTTCAAAACCAGCGTAAACTTTGCAACTCTGATAACATTGTTGTACGTACACAATTTGTACCGGCATGGTTTGTGTTTGTAAAACTCAGCATAAGAAGCTAATATTTTTATTACCCAACCTTCTAGTGATATGACAAATGGTGCTGTCATTTCAGGAGTTCATATGTCACAAGAGTTTCATTGGCAGGCAATGCAGGGGGTGGGCATTGGCCAGTCAAACTAAATTAATAACCAGTAATATGTGTTTAACTCCTTGGTACTCTATGGCTGTGGAATTTTGACATACACTGATACAAGCGCAGCATTTATGTTCAAATCCTAATTACCCCTGAGAGGCTGAAGTGAGATGGCACAGTCGCTTGTTAGGATATTTCAAAGGCCATTAAAAATCAATCATATTGCTGTGGGTCTGAAATCAATACAGTCCAGACTTGGTAAGGACACAACTCATTTTCTTTCCTAAATGTTTGTAAAAATCAAACGGTTTCATCAATAATAAACCCATAGTTTTACCATCACTATTACTATTAGCTTTTTACTGTATTTAAGGCAGTCTGTGGATTAATTACAGCTATTTCATTAGATTTTAACTCGACTTGTCCAACTATAGTTAGGTACATACAATTGCTCTGAGAGGAGAGCTCCTGTTGTTGAGTTGCAGTGTCCCAATCTCTGAGCCAGGAGACCTGGGTTCAAGTACCATCTGCTCCAGAAGTGTGTCGGGTCATCTCTGAATGTGTTGAGTAGAAAATGCCTACAATTGCTCTGTTGTCAGGAGACTAATTTGATTACATACATACATGCATGCTGCATTTTTTAAAAACTAGTTGACATGTAGCTACATAATGGGATGGATTTTTTTAAAAAATGCAAGTATTAGATTAGTAAAAGCTGGATTATATTCTACCCCACTATTGGGTTGAAACTCAGCTGTTGGGCCCAAATGATCCAACAGGCTGCCTGCCCAACAATGCTGGTGAAATTAATGGGATTGAAAAGTGATAAATTCCCCATGGACTGAAATCCAATATCCTAGGATTCAATGGGAGGTGGTCAGAGAAATAATGGATATATTGGTTATCTTTTTCCAAAATTCTGTAGGTTCTGGTACACTTGCAGTGAGTTGAAGGGTGGCAATTGTAACACCAGTGTGGGTATGTTTTTCTTTTAAGAAAGGAGGAAGTAAAGCAGGAATTAGGGATCTGTAAGCCTAACATCAATGGGAAGGAAACTTCTGGAGTCTATTATAAAGGATGTGATAACAGGTTATTTGAAAAATACCTAGAGGATGACACAGACAACATTCATTTATAAAAGGGGAATTGTGTTTGACAAACCAGCTGGAAATTTTCAAGGATGTCACTAGTAGAATAGATGAGGGAGAACCAGCAAATGGGTTTACATGGATTTTCAGAAAGTTTTTGAAGTCCCACGTAAGAGGTCTGTGTGCACTGTCAAGGCACATGGGCTTGGTAGTAATTTACTGCCATGGATTGATAACTAGCAGACAGGAAACAATAAGAATAAATAGGATAATTTCAAAGTGGGCGGTGGTTACCATAGTGATTTTCGATACTGGGACTCAAGCTATACATAAAGTATTACCAGGATTTGAATGAAGGAATCAAATGTAATATCTCAAAGTTTGTTGATGACATGAAATTTAATGGAATTGTGAGTGGTGAGGAGGGTGGAAAGATGATTCAGACCAATTTAGACAAGTTGAGTGAGTGGGCAGATGCAAAACAAATGAAGTATGATGTGGTTAAGAGGGATGTTGCCCACTTCAGTAGGATATACAGAATAGCAGAGTATTATTTAAACAGTGGTAAATTGGGAAATGTTGAAGTACAAAAGGATTTGGGTGTCCTTGTACACCAGTCACTGAAAACAAGCATTCAGGTGGAATAAACAGTTGGAAGACAAATGGTGTGATGGCCTTCATTGCAAAAGGGCTTGAGTACAGGAGCAAGGATATCTTGCTACAGTTGTACAGGGCTGAACAGACCACACCAGAAGTATTCTGTGTAGTTTGTTTCTTTACCCAAGACATAAAGGGAGTGCAACAAAAGGTTCATTAGATTGATTTCTAGCATATGAGGTTTGTTGTATGAGGAGAGACTGGGTCAACTTGGCCTGTATTCATTGGAATTTTCAAAAAAATGAGACAGCACCTCATTGAACCTAACTTTAAAAAGGAGGTGGAGAGAAAATGGAATTTTAGACCAGTTCATCTGACATCGATAATTGGGAAAATGTTACAGTCTATTATAAAAGATTTATTAACAGAGCACTTGGAAAACTGTGATGACAAGGTGTAGAGCTGGATGAACACAGCAGGCCAATCAGCATCAGAGGAGCAGGAGAGCTGACGTTTCAGGTCTGGACTCTCCTTCAGAAACAAAAAACTGTGACAGGATTAGACAGAGTCAGCATGGATTTGTGAAAGGGGAAACATACCTGACAAATCCACTGGGATTTTGAGGATGGAATTAGTAGAGTTAATCAGTGGGAACCAGTGGATGTGGTTGACTTGGACTTTCAGAAGGCATTCAATAAAGGTCCAAGATAAAAGATTAGTATGTAAAATTGAAGTGCATGGGATTGGAGGTGGTGTGCTGACATGGACAGCAAACTGGCTGGCAGACTGGGAACAAAGTAGGAATAAACGGGTCACTTTCTAGGTGGCCTCCAATGATTAGTGGTGTATCACACGGATTAATGTTTGGGCCCAGCTTTTCACCAATATGAATACTTATTGCAGGCTGCTAGCACCATTTGCTGTTTTGGTCTCTACTTGATATCCTGCATGTATTTATGCTAAATATTCACAATAAAATTAAACTTTCTACTTATGAATGATAGAGCTAGAGTACACTGGTCAAATTTCAGATTGAATACTCCTATTGCTTCCCCTGTGTATTGTTTAAGGAACATTTGAAGGAACAATTTGATGGACACTGTGAATTTCCTGCAAATTTAAACACTCAAGTGTCACTCAGTTGGATTGACAGTCACTCATTTTGGTTTGATAAACTGAGGTGTTTTGATAGACATCAGTCAAAAAAGTGCAGCTCCAGCTATTTTAATAGACTTGCAGTTTGTCACTTTTAATATTCATACTGCCACTTAACTTGACAATTTTGAATATGTTACAGAGATGGAAGGTCACTTGATTACTTCCAACTCAGCAACTAGCTCGGACAGGTTACCTCAGACAATTAGCCTGAATAGCAAAGAAATCCATTATTTTGTTTAGCTTACGCCTGTTTAAAGACATTCTATGGGATTTTGCATTGTAGGCTCCTGTTAATCAACCATCTAAATAGAAGGGCATTTTCTACACGGCACATAGAAGCTGTGTGAAAAGGGCAGGCAACTGTGTGACTGCTTAACCAATCCGATTAAACACTTGCTTATGTGAAGCACTGTTTCAACCAGAAACTGCCCCAAAAGTGACCTATCAAAGAGTTCAGTTGTACAAACAGTTAACAGTCACTACTTCCTTCATCAGGATACCCAGATGAACCACCTTTATCTGCTTCAGCGACATTTCCTCCATCATAAAATCAGAAGTTGGGATGATTACATAATGTTCACCACCATTCTCAACTCCTCAAATAATTGGGTCCATATGCAGAAACATGTCGGTAGCATTTAGACATGGCAAGTGGAAAGTAACATTTAGGCAATACAAAAGCCAGACAATGATCATCACCAACAAGAGAGAATCTAACCATCTCCTCTTGATAGTCAATGAAATGCTGTAACTCATCAAGGCTCTTTTAGTAGCACCTTATGTATGAATGCCCTGTGCCACTGAGAAGGATAAGAACAGCAGATGCATAGGAACATCACCAACTGCAAGTTTCCATCCAAGCTCCTGCCTTTCTGCTCCTCTGATGCTGCTTGGCCTGCTGTGTTCATCCAGCTCTATACCTTGCTCTCTCACCATCCTGAGTTGTTGTTTCTTCACTATTGTTGGGTCAAATTCTTGAAGGTCCCTTCGTAACAGCACAGTAGGTGTGCCTGCACCAAATGGGCTTCAGCAGTTCAAGAATTCAGCTCACTATCATCTTCAAGAGCAATTGGTGATGGGTAATGAATGTTGGCTTTACTAGTGACACCATCATCCCATGAAAGAATAAATTCTTACTTTGGGTGTGAGCAGTAGATATTAATTTAGTGTTTCTGATTCTCTACAGACACATTTTACGTTAAAATCTCTAAAGAATTCATCACAAACCTGTCAATGATTCCCTCACGGAGGCTCAGCAGTGGCTGACAAACTTACATCTTAATGAAAAAGAAAATTCAGTCTCACAAACATAGTACTAATATCCTATGAGGTAATATTGTTTTATATTAAATTAGGTCAAAAATAAACAGTGGAAGGAATGCATCCTCTCTCAATAAATTAATATTTACATTGATTAAAAGAAGAAATCAAAACAATTAGATTTTTGAAGAAAATAAAATCCAATATCGCATTCTGTTACAGATAAACACCTAACCTTCAAAATAATTGGTAAAATAATTATTTTAAAGATTCTTTATTCTAATAGGAGGCATCAAGCATCTTTGATAACCTCTGGTGAGTTCATCTGGGAGTAATGGAACTCCAACTTTCTAGACTTCTGTTGTAATTTAGACCATCTAGGAACAGGGTTAGGGAGATTTTACAAACACTTTAAGTTGCATCAGAGTAGGTAAATTATGTTTGGTTCTAGTCATGCTACAAGGATACAAAATGAAAATGATCTATAAAGAAACAATGGAGAGACTGTTACAACCAGGCAAAAAGGGGCAAACTGTCTACATATTTTCAGCCTCCATAATTGTTCACTGCAAAGAATCAGTTTTTTCCTGCATGAAACTATTCCTTTCTCCAGTTAGCTAATTTTACTGGAAGGGAAAAGGAGCCAATGGCAAGGTTTTCTTGAGTTAAAGGGTGAAAATGTTTACTACCTGCAAACTTTGAGAAAATACTAAAGAAAATGCAAAGTTAAAAAGAAGTTGCATTAATACAACACAATGTTAAAAGAATATGCAGTTTAGAGTCACTGAGGTATACGTGAGGTATGAGATTTTAATCTGAGGCCATGATCAGTTAGTTGGTTTCCTCAACCATTGGTGAATGAGAGTTATCTTTTTAATTCTTGGTTTCTTGATGTTTCTTTACAAGTCAGAATTGCAACTGGGCATTTTTATAGAGTCATAGAGTCACAAAGATGTACAGCATGGAAAGAGACACTTTGGTCCAACTCGTCCATGCCAACCAGATATCCTAGGCCCATCTGATCAAGATCCCATTGTACTCTGAGGTAACCTTTTTTGCTGTCCACTACACCTCCGATTCTGGTGTCATCTTCAAACTTCAAAACATACCTCCTGTGTTCACAACCGAATCATTTATATAAATGATGAAAAGCAGTGGACCCAGCAGCGGTCCTTGTGGTACACTGTTGGTCATAGGCCTCCAGTCTGAAAAGCAACACTCCACCACCACCGCCTTCTACCTTCGAGACAGCTCTGTATCCAAATGGCTAGTTCTCCCTGTGTTCCATGTGATCCAACCTTGCTAACCAGTCTACCATCATGAACCTTGTTGAATGCCTTACTGATGTCCATACAGATCACAGTCCACACAGTTCTGAGGAAAGGTCAACAAACTTGAACCATTAACTCTGATTTTTTTCTTCACAGATGCTGCCAGACCTGCTGAGCTTTTCCAGCAACTTCTATTTTTGTTTCTGATTTACAGCATCCACAGTTCTTTCGGTTTTTATTCCATACAGATCACGTCCACCGCTTTTCCCTCATCAATGCTTTTCTTTACATCTTCAAAAAACTCAATGATGTTAGGGAAACACGGTTTCCCATGCACAAAGCCATGTTAACTGTCCCTAATCAGTCCTAGCCTTTCCAAACACATGTAAGTCCTATCCCTCTGGATTCCCTCCAAAAATTGCCCACCGCCGATGTCAGACTCATCGGTCTATAGTTCCCTGGCTTTTCCTTACCACTTTTCTGAAATAGTGGCATCACGTAGCCAACTTCCAGTCTTCCGGCACCTCATCTGTGGCTATCGATGATACAAATATCTCAGCATGGGGCCCAAAAACCACTTCCCTAGCTTTCCACAGAGATCTAGGGTACACCTGATCAGGTCCCGGGGTTTATCCATCTTTATGCATTTTAAGCCATCCAGCACCTCCTCCTCTGCAATTTGGACATTTTTCAAGTTGTCACTATTTATTTCCCCACATTCTATATCTTCCATACCTTTCTCCATAGTAAACACTGACATAAAATACTTGTTTATTATCTCCCCCATCTGCAACATACCCACACATAGCCAGCCTTGCTGATCTTTCAGGGACCTTATTCTCCCCATAGTTACCTTTTTGTCCTTAATGTATTTGTAGAATCCCTTTGGGTTCTCCTTAAGCCTGTTTGCCAAAGCTATCTCACATCCCCTTTATGCCCTCCTCTTAAGTATACTGTCTTTATACTCTTCTAGAGATTTGCTTGATCTCTGTTGTCTATACCTGACACATACTTCCTTCTTTTCCTTGATCAATACCTCAATTTCTCTAGTAATCCAGCATTCCTTACATCTACCAACTTTCCCTTCACCCTAACAGGAACATATGGTCTCTGGGCTCTCGTTATATAATTTTTGAAGTCTTCCCATTTTCCAGTGTCCCCTTACCAGCAAACATCCTCCCCCAATAAAGTTTTGAAACTTCTTGCCCAATAAAGGCCAAAGAACAAAGAAAGTTACAGCACAGGAACAGGCCCTTCGGCCCTCCAAGCCTGCATCGATCTAGATCCTCTATTTAAACCTGTCGCCTATTTTCCAAGGATCTGATTCCCTCTGCTCCCTGCCCATTCATGTATCTGTCGAGATACACCTTAAATGACGCTATCGTGCCTGCCTCTACCACCTCCACTGGCAATGCGTTCCAGGCACCCACCACACTCTGCATAAAGAACTTTCCACACATATCTCCCTTAAACTTTTCCCCTCTGACCTTGAAATCGTGACCCCTAGTAATTGTGTCCCCCATTCTGGAGAAAAGCTTCTTGCTATCCACCTTGTCTATACCTCTCATGATTTGGTAGACCTCAATCAGGTCCCCCCTCAACCTTGGTCTTTCTAATATAAATAATCCTAATCTACTCAAACTCTCTTCATAGCTAGCACCCTCCATACCAGGCAACGTCCTGGTGAACCTCCTCTGCACCCTCTCAAAAGCATCCATATCCTTTTGGTAATGTGGTGACCAGAACTGTACACAGCATTCCAAATGTGGTCGAACCAAACTCCTATACAACTGTAACATGAACTGCCAATTCTTGTACTCAATACCCCGTCTGATGAATGAAAGCATGCCAAATGCCTTCTTGACCACGCTATCGATCTGGGTTGCCACCTTCAGGGTACAATGGACATGAACACCAGATCTCTCTGTGCATCAATTTTCCCCAGGGCTTTTCCATTTACCATATAGTTCGCTCTTGAATTGGATCTTCCAAAATGCATCACCTCGCATTTGCCTGGATGAACTCCATCTGCCATTTCTCCGCCAGCTCTCCAATATATCTATATTCTGCTGCATTCTCCGACAGTACCCTTCACTATCTGCTACGCTACCAATCTTAGTGTCATCTGCAAACTTGCTAATCAGACCATCTATACCTTCCTCCAGACCATTTATGTACATCACAAACAACAGTGGTCCCAACACAGATCCCTGTGGAACACCACTGGTCACAGTTCTCCATTTTGAGAAACTCCCTTCCACTACAACTCTTTGTCTCCTGTTGCCCAGTCAGTTCTCTATCCATCTAGCTAGTGCACCCTGGACCCCATGCAACTTCACATTCTCCATCAGCCAACCATGGGGAACCTTATCAAATGCCTTACTGAAGTCCATGTATATGACATCTACAGCCCTTCCCTTATCTATCAACTTTGTCACTTCCTCAAAGAATTCTATCAAGTAATGCTATGCTACCTATCTCTAATAAGCCCATTTTCTTCCAAATGTAAATAGATCCTATCCCTCAGTATCTTCTCCAGCAGCTTTCCCACCACTGACGTCAGGCTCACCAGTCTATAATTACCTGGATTATCCTTGCTACCTTTCTTAAACAAGGGGAGAACATTATCAATTCTCCAGTCCTCTGGGACCTCACCCATGCTCAAGGATGCTGCAAAGTTATCTGTTAAGGCCCCAGCTATTTCCTCTCTTACTTCCCCTCGTAACCTGGGATAGATCCCATCTGGACCTGGGGACTTGTCTACCCTAATGTCTTTTAGATTACTCAACACTTCCCCCCTCCTTATGCCAACTTGACATAGAGTAATCAAACATCTATCCCTAACCTCAACATCCGTCATGTCCCTCTCCTTGGTGAATACCGATGCAAAGTACTCATTAAGAAGCTCACTCATTTTCTCTGACTCCTCACATAACTTCCCTCCTTTGTCCTTGAGTGGGCCAACCCTTTCTCTAATTACCCTCTTGCTCCTTATGTACGAATAAAAGGCTTTGGGATTTTTCTAAACCCTGTTTGCTAAAGATATTTCATGACCCCTTTTAGCCCACCTAATTCATCGTTTCAGATTGGTCCTACTTTCCCAATATTCATCCAAAGCTTCGTCTGTTTTCAGTCACCCAGACCTTATGTATGCTTCTTTTTTCCTCTTTACTAGTCTGACAATTTTACCTGTCATCCATGGTTCCCTAATCTTGCCCTTTCTATCCCTCATTTTCACAGGGAATCAACTTCTCTTTAAAAGCCTCTCACATATCAAATGTGGATTTACCCTCAAACAGCTGCTCCCAATCCACATTTCCCAGCTCCTGTTGAATCTTGCTATAGTTGGCCTTCCCCCAATTTTGCACCCTTCCTTTAGGACCACTCTCATCTTTGTTCATAAGTATTCTAAAACTTACAGAATTGTGATCACTATTCTCAAAGTAATCATTGACTGAAACTTTAACCACCTGGCTGGGCTCATTCCCCAACACCAGGTCCAGTATGGCCCCTTCCCGAGTTGGACTATTTACATACTGCTCTATAAAACCCTCCTGAATGCTCCTTGCAAATTCTGCTCCATCTAAACCCCTAACACTAAGTGAATCCCAGTCAATTTTGAGAAAATTAAAATCTTCCATCACCATCACCCTGTTGCTCCTACATCTTTCCATAATCTGTTTACATATTTGTACCTCTATCTCACGCTCGCTGTTGGGAGGCCTGTAGTATAGCTCCAACATTGTTACCGCACCCTTCCTCTTTCTGAGCTCTGCCCACATTGCCTCACTGCTCGAGTCCTCCATAGTGCCCTCCTTCAGCACAGCTGTGGTATCCTCTTTGACCAGTAATACAACTCCTCCACCCCTTTTACCCCCCTCTCTATCTCACCTGAAGCATCTATATCCTGGGATATTTAGTTGCCGATCTTACCCTTCCCTCAACCAAGTCTCAGTAATAGCAATAACATCATACTCCCAGGTACCAATCCAAGCCCTAAGTTCATCTGACTTACCTACTACACTTCTCACATTAAAACAAATGCACCTCAGACTATCTGTCCTTTTGCGTTCATCATCTGCTCTCTGCCTACTCTTCCCCTTAGTCATACTGACTTCATTGTCTAGTTCCTTACAGGCTTTAGTTACTACCTCCTCACTGTCCACTAACCTCTTCAGTTTTTTCTCATCCCGCTGCCACATTAGTTTAAACCCTCCACAACAGCGTTAGTAAAAGCATCCCCTAGGACATTGGTTCTAGTCCTGCACAGGTGTCGACTGTCTGATTTATAATAGTCCCACCTCCCCCAGAACCGGTCCCAATGTCCCAAAAATCTGAACCTCTCCCTCCTGCACCATCTCTCAAGCCACTCATTTATCCTGCCTATTCTTTCATTTCTACTCTGACTAGTACGTGGCACTGGTAGCAATCCTGAGATTACTACCTCTGAGGTCCTACTTTTTAACTTGTCTCCTAACTACCTTAATTCTGCTTCTCGGAGCTCATCCCGTTTATTACCCATATCATTGGTGCCTATATGCACCACAACAGCAGGCTGTTCACCATCCCCCTTCAGAATGTCCTGCAGTCAATCTGAGACATCCCTGACCCGTGCATCTGGGAGGCAACATACCATTCGGGAGACTCATTTTCGACCACAGAACCGCCCATCTACTCCCCTTACAATCAAATCCCCTATGACTATAGCCCTTCCACTCTTTTTCCTGCCCTTCTGTACAGCAGAGCCAGCCACAGTGCCATGAACCTGGCTACTGCTGCCTTCCCCTGGTGAGCCATCCCCCGCAACACTATCCAAAACGGTATACCTGTTTTGGAGGGAGATAACTACAGGGGACACCTGCACTGCCTTCCTGCTTTTTCTCCGCCTTTTGGTCACACATTCCCTTTCTCCCTCAGCAATCCTAATCTACGGTGCGACCAATTTGCTAAACATGCTATCCACAACTTCCTCAGCATCCCGAATGCTCCAAAGTGAGTCCATCCGCAGCTCCAGAGCCTTCATGCGATCTAACAAGAGCTGCAGCTGGACACACTTCTTGTAAGTGTCGGAGTCAGGGACATCAGCCGCGTCCCTGAGCTCCCACGTTGAGCAAGAGGAGCATAACATGGGTCTGGGATCTCCAGCCATTATTACTCTTAAGCTTAACTTAGTCCTACTATAATATCAAATAATAGATAAATGAAATGAAAAATTTATTACCAATCACTCTACTTACCAGAAAATGATAAAAAAAAAGAAAACCCTTACCTTCTCAACACACCACAGAGTCTTTTCTCGGTTAGAGTAGGCAGATGGTTGGGAGACACTACACGTGTAGTGTCTCGGGTTTAGCCACTGCCCAAATATATCAGTTCACTCACCCTCCCAGAGACCAGTTCAACCACTCCCACTCAGCTCCGCTGCCGAAAAGAAGGACTTACCATCCCTGCAGCCCCCTCTTCCTCACTGTCACCGCTCCCGCTGCTGCTGCGAAAATGGAAGCCGCTGATTCTACGTGGTAAGTGTTTAAAGTGAAGGACTTACCGTCCCGTTGGCCTTCCTCCAACTTAGAATTTTAACTTCTACATTTTACCTATCCTTAACCATCAATATTTTAAAACTAATAGAATTATGGTCATTGGTCCCAAAATGCTCCCCCACTGACAGCTCAACCTCCTGCCCTGCTTTATTTCCTATCAGTATGTCAGGTTTTGCACCTTCTCTAGTAAGAACACCCATGTCTTGAATCAGAAAATTTTCTGGTACAAACTTAACAACTTCGTCTCCAAGATTTTAGAGTAGATTTGTAGCTCAGGTTGTGGATGTTGTGGTTGGTTGGTTCGCCAAGCTGGTTCGTTGTTCCGCAGATGTTTCATTACCCTGCTGGGTAACATCATCAGTGCAGCCTCTGATGAAGTGCTGTTGTGTTTCCTCCCCTGTTATTTAAATTCTGTTGTTCGTTGAACTGGACTACCTCACTTACGGTTTTCCTTCGCAATGGAGTGTAGATGGGGTCTAACTCTATGTGTTTATTGATGGTTTTCTTAGTGGAGTACCAGGGTTCTAGGAATTCCTGTGCTTGTCTCTGCTTTGCCTGTCCAAGGATCCTGGTGTTGTCCCAATCAAATTGTTCGTTCTCCTTATCCATGTGGATGGAGATGAGTGAGTCTTGGTTGTGTCTTTTTGTTGCCAACTGATGTTCGTGTACTCTCATGGTTAATTTCCTTCCTGTTTGCCCAATGTAGCATTAGTCGCAGTCTTTGCAGGGAATCTTGTACATGACATTGGTCCTGTCCATAGTGGATCGTGGGTCTTTGGTCCGGGTGAGCAGTTGGAGTAGGGTTGATGTGGGTTTGTGTGCTACTCTGATGCCCAGTGGTCGTAGGAGTCACGTGGTCAGTTCAGACGTGTTCCTGATGTCAAGTAACATGATGAGTGTGTTGGGGCGTGAAGTACCCAGTTTTTTGGGTATCCATTGTCTTTGAATAGCTGGAAGAGATATTCTTCTTCTTCTTGGTGTAGCTCTGTGCTGCTGCAGTGTGTTGTTGCCCCTTTAAATAATGTTCTCACGCAACTTCATTTGTGTGTGTTAAGGTGGTTGCTGTTGAAATTCAGTAATTGGTCAGTGTGTGTGGCTTTCCGGTGTACCTTTGTTAGGAATTCCCCATTTGTCCTGCATTCCACCATGACGTCCAGGAATGGGAGCTGTTTGTTCTTCTCCTCTTCTCTGGTGAATCTGATCCCGGCAAGGGTGTTGTTTATTAGTTCATGTGTCTCCTCTAGTTTGGTCCATTTATTAAGGACGAAGGTGTCATCCATGTAGCATATCCATAGTTTTGGTTGGATTAGCGGAAGGGCCATACTTTCAAGTCTCTGCATCACCGCTTTAGCTATTAGTCCGCAGACAGGTGATCCCATGGGTGTCCCATTGATCCGTTCATATTTTTGGCCGTTAAAGGTGAAGTGGGTGGCCAAGCATAGGTTCAGTAGCTTCAGCATGTTGTCTGTGGAGATGGTGTCACTAGCGTCTTATAGTTGTTTTAGTAGTGTCGTCAGTGTTTCCCTTGCCAGTGGTATGTCTATCGATATGAATAGGGCAGTAACATTAAACACTACATTGGGCAAACAGGAAGCAAATTGACCACAATGGTACACGAACATCAGTTGGCAACAAAAAGACACAACCAAGACTCACTCATCTGCATCCACATGGATGAGGAGAACAACCAATTCAATTGGGACAACACAAGGATCCTCGGACAGGCAAAGCAGAGACAAGCACAGGAATTCCCTGAAGCCTGGTTCTTCACTAAGAAAGCCATCAATAAACACATAGAGTTCGACCCCATTTACTCTCCATTGCAAAGGAAAACTGTAAGTGAGGTAATCCAGCTCAACGGACACCAGAGTTTAAATAACAGGCAGGAAAACACAACAGCACTTCATCGGAGGCTGCAGTGATGATGTTACCCAGCAGGGCAATGAAATGTCTGCGGAACAACGAACCAGTTCGGTGAGCCAACCAGCCACAAATTCCTCTCCATTCAAGCCTTTAACACTACGGTACTCCTAGTCTATGTTTGGAAAGTTAAAATCCCCGACATAACCACCCTATTATTCTTACAGATAACTGAGATCTCGTTACAAATTTGTTTTTCAATTTCTGACTCTTGGGGAGGGGGTTCTATATTACAATCCCAATAAGGTGAGCATCCCTTTCTTATCCCTCAGATCTACCTAAATAACTTTCCTGGATATATTCCCAGGAATATCCTCCCCACGTGCAGCAGTATTGTTATCCCTAATCAAAAACTCCAATCCCTCTCCTGGCTTGCCTTCAACCGCCACCTCCCCACCTTTCTATCCCTTCTATAGCATCTATACCCTGGAACATTAAGCTGCCTATCCTGTACACCTCTGAGCCATGTCTTTGTATTAGCTCTGATATCCCAGTCCCATGTTCCCAACGATGCCCTGAGTTCATTTGCCTTATCTGTTGGGCCTCTTACATTGAAATAAATGCAGTTTACTTTATCAGTCCTATCTTCTTCTCTGCTTTGTTCTTGCCTTGCTCCTTTACCCAACTGTACCAATCTCAGGCTGATCTTTTCCTGGAGACACAGGCATGTAGAAAAAGAAAGAAATTTCTTCAGTTTGTGCTCAATTCTGCAGCCTAAAATCCATCTTCTCCTTTCTACCAAGGAGAGAGTGCTTCAAAATAGCAGCACATTCGTGTATTATAGCTGTTGAAGTTATGTTTTATTTCAGTCTTGATAATTGTAAGTTATGTTTTAGCTTTGATGTGAAAATGTTTCCTTTTAGAATAAATCAAGTACTGGTTGATTGGTTTCATTACTCAAAGGATAAAATGTTACCTTCTGTTCAGGCTTTTTAATTTAATCAACATCAGTTAACTGAAAGTTGGCCAACCTGGATCAGGTGATCCTTGTGACATATTTTGAGTTAATGCTTTGGTGCTTTTTAAAACTGCTATAGTCCATAAAAGAATCAGATACTAAAAACAGGTGACGGGATTCAAAGATCTATGGTTCATATTTTCCATGTTTGTGACAAAATTCAAACAATCTCCAATATTCTAGAGATTGGGCAGGTGCACAGAACTTATTTCAGGTAACTCAAGCAGTAGACATGAGAGAAATGCAAGTAAAGTCAGGCCTATAGATTGAGGCAGCATGAAATACTGGAAACAGATATTATAAAGAATTCAGTGTTTCAAATGTTGAATGTTCAGAATGATCATGGATAGTAGAGAAAAGAAAAGCTATTTGTGTCTTTTTTGGATGCTAAGTTGAAAACACTCTTCCAAAATACAGCAAACCATTCACACACCAATTACTTTAGTTAGCAAGTGAAATTTCTTGGTGAAAGTAAACAACTGCACAGTTCAGATGATGAAACAGAGCAGAGCTTCAATCTACTGCACATAAACTAATTCGAACTGTATTCACTCCAACAAATACCCCATGCTGAGTTTCCAATCTTACCCATATCACCACAGGGTATAGCCAAGAGAGGGCAAGGAATTTCCATAGGGAATGTTAGAAAATTAGAAAACTGGTGTCTCCGAGCCATCTTTTCGTTACCCTGAGAAGGTATCTACTGGATGAAAGTGGCACAACTATAGGACCGTATCTCTTCCACATACACAACTACAAAAATTATTTGATGTACGACAAATTCAAAATCAACAGAGGAGTTTTTGTAGATATGTGAGAGAATTTGGCATTGGATTTCGTTTAACACCTATTAAAAGAAATTGTTTTTGTTGACTTAATTAATATTAATATTAACAGGAACTAAGTTGTTTTGGTTATTGTTTATTTTTGGTTGATAAATATAAAGTGTCATTATATTCCAAGAAGTGAGTTATTATTATTTATAATGTTGATTTTGCCAGTTGAAGAAGCGCTGAAAATTTAAACAGAAGATCTTGGTGAAATGGTTAATAGGAGTAAAAATGAAACAAAAGCACAGGAAGGACTTACGGTTTATTATCTGAAAACTAAAAAGCAAGTACTTTGATGTAAGTCTGGAATTCTTTCAGTTGTCATGATTGAATCATATAAACGAGGCCTAAATAGAATGCGCTGTTGGAGGGTCAATTAAAATTAAGAGCTGATGATAAAAAAAACAAGCTGAAAGCATTATTCACAAAAAATCTCTATTCATCATAATTACCATAGATCTTATATTTAATCTGTGACCCCTCATGCAAAGCATAATGCACTGTAATACATTGTAAATCATAATTAGTTAAGAAAGAAAACCATTGATTTCAATGATAATATCCACAAACTCGGAGAATTCAATAGTGCATCATAATTATTAAAATGCAATAAACAACTGGACTGATTATTTTCCTCAGGTTTACGCTTTCAGGGAAGATAAGGAAAATGACTGTAACTGAATGTAAGAAAGTCAAGGGTTTAATACTTATTACATTCCTTGAAAAGTGGGAGAGGGTGGGGAAGGGATAAAATCAAATTTTGAACTTGTCCCTGTAAAGGATCAACATTCCATTAACCTTCCTGATTACCTGCTGTACATTTGTGCTAGCTGCCTGTGTTTGATGCACAAGTATCCCCAAGTTCCTTTATGTTGTAGCTTTCTACAGCATTTCTCCATTTAAATAATACTGTGTTTCTTTGTTCTCCATCTCAAAATGAACCTCACATTTTTCCACATAATACTCCGCTTACCCACATTTTCCTCATTTACTTAACTATCAATCTCTCTCTGTAAACTGTTTGTATCTCTCTTGCAACCTGACTTTCTACATATTTTTGTGCTGCCTGAGAAGTTGTCTACAGTAAATTCAATTCCTTCCTCCACATCATTGATATAGATTGTAAACAGTTGCATTTCTAGCAGTGATCCCTGTGGAACCCCACTGGTCACAGGTCACCAACCTGAAAAAAGAACCCCTTGTCCTCACCTGCTGTTTCTGACCTCCAGCCAATTTTTTATCCATGCCAATATACTACCTCCAACATGGTTGACTCTTATTTTTCAACTTGACCTTTTGTGAGGTACCTTGTTGAATGCCTTCTGGAAGTTCAAATATAACACATCTACTGGTCTTCTCTATCATTCTGTTTGAGACTTCCTTGAAAAACTCTAATAGGCACAATTTTCTTTCATGAAGCTATTCTGACTCTGATTACATTGTGATTTTCCAAATGTTCTGCATATTATTGCCTTAATAATCAATTCCAATACTTTTCCAACAATAGATGTAAGGCTAATCTGCCTATAGTTACATGCTTTTTGTCTTTCCTTTTTGAATAGGGGTATCATATTGTAAGTTTTCCAATCCTCTGATGCTTCTCCCGAATCCAAAGATTTTTGGATAATTACAATCAATCCATTCGCTATCTCTACAGCTCTCTCTTTTAGGATACTAGAATGCAAGCCATCAGGGCCAGGGGACTTATCTGACTTTAGCACTATTAGTTTTTTTCATATGACTTCTCTAGTGATGGTACTTAATTGGTCCCCTGTATTCTTTATTGTTAATAGGATGTTCAAAGCATTTTCCACTGTAAACACTGATATAAAATGTCTGTTTAATTCCTCGCCAATTCCTTGTTCCCTAATACCATCTCCCCAGATTCATTTTCTAAGGGGCCAACATACGCTTTGACCTCTCTTTTCCTTCTTATGTATTTAGAGAAGTTCTTGGTGTCAGTTTTTATGTTCCTCACCAGTTTGCATTTGTAGTTTATTTTGTCTCTCTGCATTGTCTTTTTAGTCTTGCCTTTGCTGGATTCTGACTTTATCTCAGTTTTCAGGGCTATAACTGACCTTTGCCTCCTTGTATACTTTTTCTTTCAACTTGATACTCTCCTTAACTTCCTTGGTCACCATGGTTGGTTTATCCCTCTCTTAGAAAGCTTCCTCCTTACTGGGATGTATTTTTGTTGAGAGTCATGAATTATCTTCTCAAATGTCTGCCACTTCTTGCTTCCTGTCACTCCTGATAATCTATTTGTCCCATCACTTTGGCTGACACCATCCTCATTTCATCGTAATTCCCTTCATTTTAGTTGAACACAGTTGTTTCAGATCTAAGTTTCTCAAGCTCAAACTGAACATTAAATTCTATTGTGCTATGATCACTATGTCCTTGGAGATCTTCTACTTTGAGGTCATTTCTTAAACCTCCTTCATTACCAATTACCAGACCCAAGATGGCCTGCTCCCCTGGTTGACTCCATGACACTAGGAAACTGTTGCTAATACACATTATGAATTCGTTGATGTTGCTATTCTTTCTAATTTGATTAACCAAAAAAAAAGATTAAAGTCAACCACAGTTATAATTTATTATCCTTATATGTTCCTGCTATTTGTATATTTATAGCTTTTCCTACAGAATGGTTACTGTTTGGAGGACTGTATATTACTCCAAATATGTCTTCTTCCCTTTTCCATTTTTTACATCTATGCAAATAGGCATTACATCATCCGAGTCTCAGCTGTCTCTCTCAGCTGTTCTCATTTCATTGCTTAGTAACAGGGCTACTCCACCATATTGTCCATCCTTTCTGTCTTTCTGAATGTTAAGTTCCCAGTTTTGATCTCCGTATAACCATGTTTCTGTAATGGCTATGAGATCATATTCATTTATCTCAATTTGCAATGTCAGAACATCTACCCTATCTGAATGTTTCATGTATTAAGATACAAGGCCTTTAAGTTTGTTCTATTCTGTCCCTTCCTTCTTATTTTCTGGTAATAGCCTGAAGTCTTATCTTCTCCTTTCCTTACTTTTTTTTTAATTTTCCATGGAACCCATTGAACCCAATTTCCCAACTATTTAGTTTAAAGTCCTATCTACAGCTCTAGTTATGTGATTCACCAGAATGCTGGTCCCAGCATGATTCAGGTGAAACTAATCCCATTGGAACAGCTTCCTCCTTCCCCAGCACTGGTGTCAATGTCCCATGAATTCAAACCCATTTCTCCCACATTAATCTTTGAGCTGTGCATTTACTTCTTTAATCTTATCGATCCTGTGCCAATTAGCTCACGGCTCAGGTAGTAATCCAAACATTATTACCTTTTTTTGATTCTGCTTTCTCGTTTAGCCCCTGGCTGTTTATATTGCCTCAGCAGAACCTGTTCTGGGAACAGAAAGTGGTAAGAAGTGTGGAAATTGGACATGGGATACATCATAGCAATGTAAAGGTAAATTAATGAGAAGATGTGTCATAATATGGTGACAGAACTTGCTCAGCCTCACAGTGAAATTCGCAAAAAAACTCAATGAAACTAGGCCAAAAACTGCAAACAGCCTAATTTTTTTTTATAAAGTGCTATTATAATTTCAGCAGCATTTGTACAGATTTGTTCATGACAACAATTCTGATGAATCTAGGGGATCAATTTTAATTCGACTTGGCCCAGTGCCAATTTAGGTACACCTCAATTGCTTTAATGAAAATCAGTTGCTTTGTTCAACTGATTACATCAGTGTCTGATTGTCAGCATACACGACAAACAACTTAGGTACTGACCTGTCTATTCACTGGGTCTCATTCTGTTATTGCATGGCATTTAAAAATAATTTAAACCATTTCTAAACAACAGTTCACCATGATTTCAGTTGCAATTCTCAGGGAGAAAATTGTCAAAAGAGCTTTCGTATGATTTTGTTCTATGTTTTCCGGAAAAGAACTTCGTTAAAACTCCAACATGAAAAAAGTAATTTTCTGAAAAAAGAATTAGTAGCAATGTAAAGAGCCAATGTGAGTTGAAAGTAAGTTTATTAAAAATAAGCACGCTAGTCCATCAAAAGTTCCTTTTAATATATTTTCTTAAAAAAGAAAATGTAACTGCTATGTCACTACATCACCAAGAGCAAGGTTCTGCCCAAATATTGCATAACTTAGGGAAATTATTCAAAGTTGTAACACTTTCATTCCTATTAGCCTACATTAATCACTGCAGAAGGTAATTAAAGTCACAGGATATGACTTGAAAGCTTTACACAGGGTTTTCAACCGATGCCAAAATATTCAGTAGTGCACACGTTTTCTGACCTACTGAAGAAAGGTTTGTAGAAATGATAATGATTTACAGCATGAAGCAATGGTATAAACTTTAACCTCCAAGGAAAGCTAATCAAAGTATGGAATCAGCAGATTTGTGCTGGCTACTGTGTTTTTCAATTCTAAAATGTAACATGGTGATTCTTACATTTAGGAGCTTTTAAGCTGCACTGCTAAATACATCTTTCATGGCTTCAACTGACATATTGTAAGATTGCAGAGCTGTATATTCAGTAATTCACAGCAAATCTAATCATGAGACATTTAACAATGAGCACCTTATGTTCTTTGACAAAGGTAAATCACTACACTCCCGCTGGATTAATGGGTTGCTCTCTCACTAGAGAGAGATAGACTGTTGGTGATTTTACGTGAGAGTGACCACGCCTCAAGTGAGGGAGGAGGTTGAGAATGACAGTCCATGGACCATGCAAATTGAACCCATGCTGTTCGCATCACGCTGTTTTGCAATCAAGCTGTTCAGCCGACTGAGTTAACCAATCCCAACGTTATGAAAAAAAAATTGTGCAGGTGTTAGTTTTGCAATACCATCATTAATTTCATTGATCCAAACTCTGGGTATTTAAAAAAAAGCTATAGTTACACTCTTGTTTGCAATATTTCAATTTACGAATTAATTTCAAGAGGCTATGGTTAACTTTTTTAAAATTTTTAATTCACAATTGAAACAACCATTTTTAATCTTAGAAGGCTGCTTTTATTTACTGTTTTTGATTAACGTAACTGCATCTAACTAGATGATTTTCTTGATCAGATGTGTGCTTCATGTAACATCCTTTCAGCATTACCCAGTCAAGCCCCTTGAGAATCCTATACTTTTCACAAAACTCACAAATAAATCTTACGGGAGAAAAGCTTGATATTAACGATGCTTTTGATTAAAGTTCAAGTCCTGAATTTATTTCTGTGTTATTCCACTTTAATATGAGAATCATCAGTTTTTGCAGCTAAATATATCAACTTTGTGAACTTACCATTTAAATGCCACTCAAAGGACCATCCTAAGATCAACATATTGAATATGTCTTATTACAACCAATCCCCAGGTGAAGGTCTCAAATGAGATCACGTCTCATTCTTCTAAACTTCACAGTGAATAGAGTGCCAACCTGTTTAGCCTTCACTCTCAAGACAATCCCTCCATAACAGGGATCATTCTCTGCCTCCATTTGAACTGCCTTCAATGAAATGATAGCCTTCCTTAAATAGGGCACCAAAACAGCTCACAGTACTCCAGATGTGGTCCGACCAACACTTGTACAGTTGCAGTAAGACTTCTCCTACAATCCGATCCCCTTGAAATAAGGGCCAATATTCCATTAGCGTTCCTGATTACCTGCTGCACCTGTGCAATCGCTAATTATGTTTGACATACAAGTATTCCCAAGTCACTTTGTTTTGCAGCTTTCTGCGGATTTTCTCCATTTAAATAAGATCCTGTTCTTTTTTGCTCCCTTCCAAAATGAACAACTTCACATTTCCCCACATTATATTTGCCATCTTTTTGCCCACTTACCTAACCCATCAATCTCTCTCTGTAATTTGTTTCTATTCCTCTTGCAACCTGCCTTTCTACCTATTTTTTGTGTCATCTGCAAATTTCACGACAATATATTTATTTCCTTCCTCCAAGTCATTAATATATATTTTAAACAGTTGTGGTCTCAGTATTGACCTCAGTGGAACCTCATTGGTTACTGTTTGCCAACCTGAAAAAGAACCTCTTATTCCCACTGTTTCCTGCGCATGAGCTAATTCTCTACCCACGCCAGTACACTATCTATATATAGAGGTAGAGTAAGGTCAAATCAAGCCACATGTAAATGACTGTAGTGACACATTGACACATGGAAAAACTCACAAAGACATCTTACGGAAGAAAAGCTTGATATTAACAGTGCTTTCGATTAAAGTTCAAATCCTGTTTTTATTTCTATGTTATTCCACTTTAATATGAGAATCATTAGTTTTTGCAGCTAAATATATCAACTTTGTGAACTTACCATTTAAATGCCATTCAAGGGACCATCCTAAGCTCAACATTTTGATTACATCTTATTACATCCAATCCTCGGGTGAAGGTCTCAAATCATTCGGATACTGGGTTATGAAGGAGAAACTAGCTTCACTATTTTATTCAACCCATTCCCACTGTTCCCAAGAAGGTTAACATAAAACAAAGGAACCTTTCCCTTGTGGATACCTTTCCTAATTCTTGACATCCTAATGTTTGGATGTCAGTGTCAGTTATATGCTAGGTGTAGTTGCTTTGTGTTTTCAAGATGCTTAAGTGACACATGGACATTCCCTGTGAACGAGCTCTAAGTTTTCTGTATCATCTATTTGGTATTAATGTTAAAAGGAACCAAATTAAAAAGGCTTTCTTGATTTGAAGAAAAAAGAAACAAAATCCTACACATATACAAAACGAAAGAACTGCGGATGCTGTAAATCAGGAAACAAAACAGAAGTTGCTGGAAAAGCTCAGCAGGTCTGGCAGCATCCGTGAAGGAAAAAGCAGAATTAACGTTTTGGGTCCGGTGACACTTCCTCAGAACTATTCCTCAGAACTTCCTCAGAACTTCTGAGGAAGAGTCACCGGACCCGAAACTTTAATTCTGTTTTTCCCTTCACAGATGCTGCCAGACCTGCTGAGCTTTTCCAGCAATTTCTGTTTTGTTTCCCACATGTATACATTTATTTCTTGTTGATATATAAAAACACTTTAAAGGAATAGACAAATCAGTTTGTAGTTTGTTCATGAGGAGTAGATGGTGCAACATTATAGTCATTAAGTTGGGTAATTCCAGTGGCTTTGACTCTGACAACTCAGCATTTGGTTTGAAGATTCTGGGTTCTGCAGATTTGCTAAATCTCATTTCCTGTACAACTGTGGCATTTG
The DNA here is from genome assembly GCA_024137785.1 of Ginglymostoma cirratum. Taxonomy (NCBI): domain Eukaryota; kingdom Metazoa; phylum Chordata; class Chondrichthyes; order Orectolobiformes; family Ginglymostomatidae; genus Ginglymostoma; species Ginglymostoma cirratum. The sequence continues at coordinate 22,970,798 of JAHRHZ010000111.1, read as the reverse complement.
ACTGATGACTTGTGACACAGACACAGACCCAGCCATCTGCAAATGCAGGTATGTCTGACAGATGTTCTCAGTTGTATTCTCTGCAGGACTCTTCAGTACAGTGCATTTTGTAGATTGACTACACTGTTGCTCCTGACCATGAGTGTTGGAAGTATGGATGTCTGTGAATGTGGTGCCAATGAACTGCGCTGTTTTGTTCTAGATGGTGTCAAGCTTCTTGGGTCTTTTTGGAGCACCACCCATCCAGGCAAGTGGGGAACACTCCATCACACTTGTGCCTTGTAGATGGTTGACAGGCTTTGGGGAGTCAGGATTCACTGCCTCAGGAAAGCAGTCAACATAATCAAAGACCCTCCCAACCGGTTATAATCTTTTGTAACCTCTTCCATCAGGCAGAAGATGCAAAAGCCTAAACACACATACCAGAATACTCAAGACCAGCTTCTTCTCTGCTGTTATTCCGAATGGACCTCTCAAATTTTAAATTTAATATTGATCTCACCCTTGTGCACCTTCTTGGCAGACATAACATTGTATTTTTCAGTGTTCGATTCAAAATTCACTTTGTAATGTATGATCTCCCTGTACTATATGCAAAACAAAACATTCTACTGTAACCTAGGTACATATAACAATAATGAAGCAAATAAACTTAAAGCAGGTGAGTTACTTGTCACAGCATTCCTAGCCTTTGACCCACTCTTGTAGTGACTGAGTGTATGTGGTGAGTCCAGTTAACTTTCTGGTCAATGGTAACTCGCAAGATATTGACAGTAGGGGAATTCATTGATGGTAACACCATTGAATGTCAAGGGGCAGTGGTTAGATTGCCTCTTATGGGTGACGGTCATTGCCTAGCATATGTGTGGTTTAAACATTACTTGCCATTTGTCAGCCCAAGCCTGGATATTGTCCAGATCTTGTTGCATTCATGGGCTGCTTCAGTACCTGAGGAGTAGTGAACAGTGCTGGCATTGACCTATATCCTTACTTCTGATCTTATGATGGAAAGATGGTCATTGATGAAGCAGCTGAAAATAGGTGTGAGGAACTCCTGCAGAGATGTCCTGCAGCTGAGATGACACGCCTCCAACAACCAAGGCTCGAATGCAGCCCTTGGAATCAAGGCTGCATTCAACCGAATGGGGCATCAAGAAGCAGCATTCGGTTGAAGGCAGCCTTGATGTCAAGGTCAATTACTTCAGCTCTATAACTTAGCTTCTTTGTTCATGTTTGAACCAAGGCCAAGTGAAGTCAAGAGCTGAGCGGCACTGGCGGAACCCAAACTGGGTGGCACTGAGCAGGTTCCTTAGAATCCCGACAGTGTGGAAACAGGCCATTAGGACCAACAAGTCTACACCAGCCCTCCGACAACATCCCACCCCAGACACATCTCCCTACTCTACCCCTGTCACCCTACATTTCCCATGGCTAACCCACACATCTCTAAACACTATGGGTAATTTAGCATGTCCATTCCACCTAACCTGGTGGGAAACTGGAGCACCCAGTGGAAACCCACCCAGACACAGGGAGAATGCACAAACTCCATACAGACAGTCGCCCGAGGGTGGAATAAAACCCAGGTCCCTGGCACTGTGAGACAGTAGTGTTAACCACTGAGACACTGTGCTGTCCCGGTTAATACTGAGTAGATGCTGCTTGATAACACTGTTGATGACACCTTCCATCATTTTACTAATAATCGAGAGTGGATTGATGGGGCAGTAATTGGCATGGTTGAATCTGTCCTGCCTTTTGTGCACAAGGCATACCTGAGCAATTTTCCACATTTTTGGACAAATGCCAGTTTTGTAACTGTACTAGAAAAGCTTGGGTAGGGGAGTGTCAAGTTCTTGAGCACAAGTCTTCAGCACTATTGCCAGAATGTTGTCAGGGCACATAGCCTTTGCAGTGTCAAATGCCTCCAAATATTTCTTGCAGTGAATTGAATTGGCTGAAGACTGGCATCTGTGATGCTGAGGCCATTGGAAGAGGCCAAGATGGATCATCCACTCTGCAATTCTGGCTGAAAATTGCTCCGAATGCTTCAGCCTTATCTTTTACACTGATGTGCTGGGCTCTTTCATCTTTGAGGTCGGGGATATTTGCAGGTTCTCCTCCTCCAACGAATTCACGACTGGATGAGGCAGGGCTGTAGATCTTAGATCTGATATGCAATCCTTTGCAAGGGAGAATATTCATATGTCCTTTACTCAAACTGCTTTATTTTTACTTTACATTATGTACAAAATCAAGGAATGTAACCCACAGGAGACAGTTCAAATTGTTCATGTTTGTTTGAGGTTGTTTAGAAATTCCTCAACATTCTTCCAGAGTGATATTACACGGTTACTCTCAAGGCTGAGTATAATTCACAGGAATTTTCCTAACAGTCACATTCTTCGTAATTTCTGATGAATATACCCTTTTTTTATTATTATTATTTAAAGAGAGGAAGCAACCTATGTGACTTAGAAGTTAAAAATGTCCATAATGAATTTGAAGCATTTATTTGAATGTTCATATTATATGCAATTATCACTGTCTCAAATAATACTACTTATGTCAAAAAATTATAATAAATTTATTATTCTGCAGATACCAAAAATCTGAAATACAAACAGAAAATGTTGGAAATATTCAACAGAATCCAGTAGCATCTAGAAAGATCAAAAATCTTTCTTCAGAACTTGAATTATTTACAGAATCTCATGTTTGAATTATGGTGTCTCTATAAAAGCACAGTCCAGCTCCAAGTTATATTAGATTTTTTTTATTTGCTATTGCTTTAGGAAGATAATCTTACAAATTCAAGAATTGTGGACGGGGCGAGCTGAATTTCCTATTTGCATTGCAGGTCAATGTGGCTTCCCCATGGGCAGCACTGACTCAAATTATTCCATTAAAACAGTGCTTAACTCCCAAAATACTACACATAAAAATGATCTGTTACTAAACTGTACTAAAGGACCATCTGTGATTCATTATTTAAAATCAGCCCCAGAGACTTTAAACAAAACAGCTGCAATGACACAGCTGTGGAGGAAGTGATCACAGGCAACTATTGGGAGTGCAGTTAACAGGAGTAAACAGAAAGGTAATGAGGCATGGGAACATTTATCTAAAATCAGTCCATTGTGATTCTTGCATTGAAAATTCACTTTCACATTCTGTATCAATAACAGCCAGTTTCTGTTCTGTACGTCTAATTAATTAATGGAAAGACTGGGCCATTACTAATTTAAAATCATAATTGGCAGGGAGGATTCCCCAAAGCATATCTTTATGCTGTTCAACCTGGGTGATCTCAAATTTGCGCTTTCGCCTTCAAAAAAGTAGAGAAAGATAGCGGGTTGGAAATACTATTATTTCAATGCATAAACATTTCTGCAGACTGTCTATAATCTGCTCAAACATGAAGAAAACCCAATCACTTTCTCCAGTTCCTTAGTAGAACCACATCTATTCACTTTTTCAGAGAGTATTTTTGGATCAGAAATTGGCTAGCTGTTAGAAGACAGAAGGTGGTGGTTGATGGGAAACGTTCATCCTGGAGTTCAGTTACTAGTGGTGTACCGCAAGGATCTGTTTTGGGGCCACTGCTGTTCGTCATTTTTATAAATGACCTGGATGAGGGCGTAGAAGGATGGGTTAGTAAATTTGCGGATGACACTAAAGTCAGTAGAGTTGTGGATAGTGCGGAAGGATGCTTCAGGTTACAGAGGGACATAGATAAGCTGCAGAGCTGGGCTGAGAGGTGGCAAATGGAGTTTAATGCGGAAAAGTGTGAGGTGATTCACTTTGGAAGGAGTAACAGCAATACAGAATACTGGGCTAATGGTAAGGTTCTTGGTAGTGTGGACGAGCAGTGAGATCTCTGTGTCCATGCGCATAGATCCCTGAAAGTTGCCAACCAGGTTGATAGGGTTGTTAAGAAGGCGTACGGTGTGTTAGGTTTTATTGGTAGAGGGATTGAGTTTCGGAGCCGTGAGGTCATGTTGCAGCTGTACAAAACTCTGGTGCGGCCGCACTTGGAGTATTGCGTACAGTTCTGGTCGCCGCATTATAGGAAGGATGTGGAAGCATTGGAAAGGGTGCAGAGGAGATTTACCAGGATGTTGCCTGGTATGGAGGGAAAGTCTTATGAGGAAAGGCTGAGGGACTTGAGGCTGTTTTCTTTAGAGAGAAGAAGGTTAAGAGGTGACTTAATAGAGACATACAAGATGATCAGAGGATTGGATAGGGTGGACTGTGAGAGCCTTTTTCCTCGGATGGTGATGGCTAGCACGAGGGGACATAGCTTTAAATTGAGGGGTGATAGATATAGGACAGATGTCAGAGGTAGATTCTTTACTCGGAGAGTAGTAAGGGCATGGAATGCCTTGCCTGCAGCAGTTGTAGACTCACCAACTTTAAGGGCATTTAAATGGGCGTTGGATAAACATATGGATGATAATGGAATAGTGTAGGTTAGATGGGCTTCAGACTGGTTTCACAGGTCGATGCAACATCGAGGGCCGAAGGGCCTGTACTGCGCTGTAATGTTCTATGTTCTATGTTCTAGTATTAACACTTTGCTCCATCATAGACTGTGCCCAAACCCACTCACAAAATCACAAGATAATTACAGATGAGAGTGTTCAGTCAGCCCTCATTACTTCATCCAACTTGAACTGCACCGTTGTAACATCCAATTGTCTCTTTAAAAATGTACCTGTGATTTCATCTGCTGGAAGATCCATCCAAAAATGTGTTTCACTCTCCCTGATATCAATTCTAAAGTTACCTTTGTTAGTTTGAATCAATGTCCCCTTGTCCTGCTCTCAATTTAAAGTAATATCTGATTTGATTTTTTTCCATCCTATCTGTTATTTATAAAAAAATTGGTGGGATTACACCACCAATGTCTTTTCACCAAGATGAAACCCCAAATATTGTCAGTCTCAACACTGTTGCTAAGACTCCTCTCTACACTGCTTTCATGTCACTTCTGGATATGGTCTGAACAGGGCCCTGTACAAATTAATCATGACTTCCTTTATATGTGACTGACTCCATTTTATTCATCAATAATTCAGAAATATAGATGTGCTTCTTAATGTTTAATTCTGACGTACGATATCCCACACATCCCACTTACCTTCCCAGCCCCACCCCTTCTCTCTATTTATTTCTGAGCTCCCTCCCATCTCCCCATTTCTGAAGAAAGGTCCCAACCCAAAATGTCAGCTTTCTTGTTCCTCTGATGCTGCCTGGCCTGCTGTGCTCCTCCAGCTCCACACTGTGTTGTCTCTATGACTCCAGCATCTGCAGTTCTTGCTATCTCCATGCGATATTCCATGTGGTTCATTTTAAATTGGTCTGCCATTAATCTGCTCAAACACTCATTTTCTTGAACTTCTGAGGTGCTTCCTCCGAATCATGTCTTTTCTAATATAGTGCTATCAGCAAATTAGACTCCTGTCCATTGATGTTTTGACTCTAAATCATTTATACCAATTAAAAATCGTTGGGATGTCAAAGTCTGGCCAGGTGCACTCCTGTCTGTAGTTCTTTCAGCTAAAATAGCTTCTCAAATACTTGTTGCATCCTACCTTTCAACAAGCTTGTTGTTAATTCATGCTATTTACCCTGAATTTCCAGAGCTTTGAATTTGACTAAATGCCTTGTACATGGTAATTTACCAAGTGTTTTTTTGAAGCAGAGCTACAGTCAGTTGTATTACATTCCAATGTGTACTTGGGATGTTACTTCTTTGGGGAATGTAATTGGTCATAACTATCAGCTCCTGAACTGGTATTGTTTGGCATTTGCTTGGTAATTACAATTCTCTCGACAGGCCACTTGCACTATCCAAAGCATAATCAATCCATACCTCTCACAGCCCATTCACAATCCCCTCTCTTACTGAGCATACCCAAACTATTCCAAGAGGAATTCTTGCAACATTATTTTTGCCCTTCTTGAAAAGGTTAAACTAAAGAAAACTGATGAACTTAACTTCCTGCACCATATAGCCTTCAACATTTGACAGGCAACAGAGACTTTTAAGGTCATAACATCGCATAAGAAGCTATGGACTGAATTTTACATGGAGATGGAGTTGACTGCAACCTCACCAACTTTAAAACAGGCTGCCCTGCAGCAATAACATTCGGGGCAGCCGTATCATGGAAAGTGTGGGAATTCTCCAACTGGATATCAAATAGTTTGAAAGAAATGGTTGAGATAATGCAGGAATAATTATCTAAGCTGAAGGATATATGATTTGCCTGCTTCCACAACATTCAGTGTCATCAGAAATTAAGACTATAACCAGAAATCTTGTATCTTATCCTGGATCTACATTATGCTGTTCTCAGAAACATGGGTGTCAAAATGTAGCATACTGTTGTATACAGCTTCAATTAAATTGGACCAAGGCTGACCTCACCCTACAGGAGATGCAACTGAAGATCTGTAGATTCATTACTTTGTGCTCCAACAAAATTTGCTGGGTAGCTCTCATGCTGGATGCTGTCCCAAGTCAAGAAGGGTGGCAGACAGAAAACAAAACTTTTATAGGCAGTTTGATTGACATCTGTTACTGAGAAGGTGTTGCAATCAATCATTAAGAAGGATAGCTGAGCACTTAGAATAACATAAGGTATTTGGGAAAGTCAACATGGTTCACTAATAGAAAAATCATATTTAATCAAGACATTAGCGTATTTCTAATAGTAGCATGTGCTGTGTTTAAGGGGAAGCTTATAGACTTAGAATCATATAGTCATTTAGCATGGAAACAGACCCTTTGGTCCAACTAGTCCATGCCAAACATAATCCCAAACTAACTTGCCTGTTCCTGGCCTACATCCCTCAAAACCTTTCCTATTTGTGTACTTATCCAAATGTCTTTTAAAAGTTGTAACTGTATCCACATCCATCACTTCCTCAGAAGTTCATTCCATATGCAAAAGACCCGCTGTGTAAAAAATTTTCCCCCATGTCTTTTTTCAAATCTCTCTCCTCTCACCTTAAAAATGCACTCTCTAGCCGTGAAATCCCTCAATCTAGGGAAAAGACATCTACAATTAACTCTGTCTATATCCCTCATTATTTTATAAACTTCTATAAAGGTCACCTCTCAACCTTCTACACTCCAATGAAAAAAGTCCAAGCCTATCCAGCCTTTCTTGAAATCCCAAACCTTCTATACCCAGCAACATCCTGGTAAATCTCTTCTGAACCCTCTCCAGCTTAATAATACTGCTCCCATAACTGCACAACCAGAACTAGACATAGTATTCCTGAAGAGGCCTCACCAATGCCCTGTACAACCTTATCATGTCTTCCCAACTCCTATAGTCAAAGGACTGGGCAATGAAGGCAAGCGTGCCAAACACCACTTTAACCACCCCATCTATATGTGATGCAACCTTCAAAAAATGATGTACCTGCACTCCGAGGTCCATCTGTTCTACAGCACTACCCAAGGTCCTGCCTTTAATTGTTTAAACCCTACCGTGGTTTGTTTTACCAAAGTGCAATACCTCACATTTATCCAGATTGAATGCCATCTGCCATTTTTCAACCCATTGACCCATTTGATCAAGATCCGTTAGTAATCTTAGAAAACCTTTTTCACTGTCTACTGCACCACCAATTTTGGTGTCGTGCGCAAACTTACTAACTATGCCTTCTATAATCTCATCCAAATCATTTATATAAATGACAAACAACAGAGGACCCAGAACCAATCCCTGTGGAACACCAATGGTGACAGGACTCCAGTCAGAAAAGCAACCCTCCACCATTACTCTCTGTCTCCTGCCATTAAGCCAACATATTTAGATTTACAGAAGGCATTTGACAAGTTGCCACATAAAAAATTATTCCTCAAGGAAGAGTCCATGGGTAGGGGGTAACATATTAGCACAGTTAGAAGATTGACTGACAAGCAGAAAACAGAAGATGCCTAAATGGGTATTCTTCTGATTGGCTGGTTGTGACAAGTATGATCCCACAGACATTGGTACTAGAACCTCGCCTTTAACAATTTATACCAATTTATTAAAATAGGTAAAAAAAAGTGGCTAAATTTGCAGATGACACAAAGAAAAGTTGGAAAGTATGCTGTCGAAGAGGACATAAGGATAATGAATAAGTCTATATAGTGGATGAGTGGGGCTATTGTGAGGTAGAAGTAGTCTCTCTACCTATGAACTAGGACATCTGAGTTTAAGCCCCACCTGCACCAGAGACGTGCATTAACATCTCTGAACAGGTTGATTGGTTTATATCTCAACATGTTGACTGATAGACCAAAAATCTTGTACATAGGTGTTTTTTGTGGGAAAATGTGAAGTTGTTTAGTAGGAAGAGTAAAAAAAGCAAATTATCATTTAAATGGTTAATGACTGCAGAATGACATGGTACAGAGAGATCAAATTATAAGTTACAAAATGTTAGCATGAAAATACTGTACAGCTATTACTTAAGAAGCTAATAGAATACTATCCTTTATTATGAAAGAAAATGAACACAGAGAAAATACGTTGCACTTCAGTATCCTGTAGTTTAAATGTCTAGTAGTCACTTTGATAGCTATTGTGAAGGGTTAAATGTGTACGGTAAGGTAAGTGAGGGTGCAGCATGCCAGGGCAAGAGTTGGGGTGGGGTAAGGTGGTATGATGGGTGGGCAGGTGGATGAGGAGAGCAATGTGCCAGATAGATGAGGGGGGAGGGTAGGGTGCCAGTTAAGTGGATGAGTGCTGAGGGTTGATCAGAAAATTAGGTCCTGGTGGGGGTGACAAGTTAGGGGAGGGGGAATCTCATATGGTCAGTGGATTTTGAGTTATGTCACATTGGTGCTGAGTCTGGGGGAGAGGGGTATGTGTTAATTAGGGAGAGCAAGTCATGACGAGTGGAGTTGGTATTGGGCAGGGGTTGTTGGCTCCAGCTGGGGGTTTTGGAGCTATGGTGAATCAGGGTAAGGTCGTTGTGTTGAGTTGGAAGTGTAGTGTTTTGTCAGTAGGAGCATTGCTACGGGGAGACTCAGTTGGGTTGGATTGATATTGGGTGTGATGTTCAGTAAAGTTGGTGTTGGGCAAAGTTGGGTTTGTTGGGTCAGGAGTAGGAGTAACAGGTTGGGTTAAGGGCATTTCAGGTCAGGGGTTGTTAGATGACGTTGGAGTGGTGATGTTGGATTGGATGTGTTGATTCCAGCAGGGTTAGTTAGGACCAACAACGTTGGGTCTAGCAGAGGGCAATGGAATACGGTATCTGCTCAGGGAACTGAAAGGTCAGGAAATGCCAGTTGCAGCCGGGTTAGGAGGGATGGTTGTCTGGTTTGATGGGATCACATGTGGGGTATTGTCAGCTCACCAGTCTCGTGGGTCCAGGGCGAGATGGGACAGGGTGTGTGTCAGGTCATAGCTTATCAGAATTCGATCAAGGTGGGTGTCAGATGGTTCTGGATCAGGGGAAATGTTGTATCCACTGGGTGGAATATGATATGGGGTGGTGTGTGATTGGTTCTGTAGTTTGGCATGTCAGTGGCGAATCAGTGTTCAGTTTACTAGTTACTCAGGAGTTAGAGTATGTTTCGAATCCTCTAACTTTTCCTGGGTAACTATTAAACTTAAGCGAGTTGGGATTCTCAGAATTCTTGAACTTTAAGGGGCCTTAGGAGACAGTTCCATATGCAGGGCATCTTTCCATTTTCTGGGCAATTCTCTCAGAGTTAGATGTTACATGTGTTTGGAATTCCTTGTGATGCTGGTACTCTGCTCTGCCTATCCATCGGAATATTTGGGCGATTATAAAGAGAACATTAAACAGTAGACCAAACTCAAGTCCCTATTCCCTTTGTAGGGCAAAAGTAGAGGAAAGTCATATTAGGACTACATGCAGTTATGAAATGAAGAATAGAATATCCCAGAATGTTAAGTAGAACCATGTGATGTGAGATAGCCAATAAGTCATAATATTGTGAAACTATGGAGGAGTTTGAATACTTTAAATGTGTACTGCAAACTTCATATGGTTGAATGAGAATCTCAGGCAAATAAGACTTAAGCCCTTGCTCAAAGAAAATCTTTGCTTATTTGAACTCTATAGATTTCAGAGTGGTCATTTCATAACACTCCGTAACATTGTTTCACTGCATTAATCTTAAAGCAGGAAATTAAAAGCAATGGATTCAAGTATTTGAACATATCGGCTCAGCTGTATTTCAATACAACTACTGGCAAAATTGCCTTTTCATTTGCAAAATCAAAAATGGAATCTCAAGTTCATACAGTCATTTTTTTTCACAGCTTAATTATGTCCTCTCTCAATCTCCCCTACATCTAGGGAAAACAACCCCAGTCTGTCCAATCTTTCTTCATGACTGAAACATTCCAGCCCAGGCAACATTCTGGCAAATCTCCTCTGCACCCTCTCCAGTGCAATTACATCCCTTCTATAATGTTGGTTCCAGATCTGCACACAATACTCTAGATATGACATAACCAAAGTTTTATAAAGTTCCAGCATAACTTCCCTGCTCTGAAACACTACCCAACCAAAAGAACTGCAGATGCTGTAAATCAGGACCTAAAACAGAAGTTGCTGGAAGCTCAGCAGATCTGGCAGCATCTGTGAAGAAAAAAATCAGAGTTAACGAGTATACCATAAGCCTTCTAGACCGCTTTATCTATCTTAGGGGACATTTGAACAAAAGTCCCTCTAGTCCTACCATTCTCTATGTTATCTTCGCTTTCACAAATGTCTTTAAAGTAATAGCTTTTTGAACTATCAACCACTGTTTAATATTATCATAAAAGTACAACTGCTTCATTAGCTAGCACAGCATTTTAGCATTAGTGTATCAATTTAACATGAATTGCTTCAGGTAACAGTAACCTTTGCTCTCTAGAGGGAAGTCTAACACAATTATAAAATGTAAGGCACTATTTACTCCCCAGGGTGATCTTGGGCTAAATTCACAAAAATAACCTGTGATTGCCATAAGTACTCATCACAGATACTCACAAATAATTTTGATCCAATATTCTTCCAGGAGCCACTCTTCAAAAAAAGTTCCTGTGCTGAAAAGAAATGTATTCACTTGGATATTTCTGAGGAACAGTTATGAGAATTGTATAAATGTCCTGATAATTTCTCTACTCACACTGGATGGGCCAAACAGTAAATGTTCATCAGATGTCTCCTTAGTGACTTTCTTAGAATACCACAAAAAAGCATGAACACATAGATGGTATTAATAAATTTCTCTGGAAGGAGGCTTTTCAGAGCCCTACCAAGAAATGGAAAATGTGATCAAAACAGATTTCATGTATTTGACATGAACTTCTCCCACCATTCCAGACGTTAGTGATACTGTAGGTCATCGGATCTCTTCAAAACTCCATAAGAAATGAAACTGCTTTGCTTTTGACAACTGGCCTTGAAACTCCCTCAATAGCTAGTGTGTCATGGGCTGTTTCATTGGCTGCTCACATTTGTCCACCTTCTTTTCTTGGGTCTACGCTTCCCTGGATTCTAGGCATCTGACCTCCAGCACCTACTCACAGGTACAACTCCAGATTTTTGCAAGCAGAGAATTTAACCAAGCCAGTGCAACCCCTGAGTTTGTTTCCTGACTCTAGCCAGGCTCCATCGTACAAAGCAAGAATGGCTACCTACACAATGAGATACATCTCTACATGGTCTTTGAGACCTCGCTCCTCACATGCTTATCCTAGATTGATGACTTCTCACTCCATAAAAGTCATGTGTTCAGTTATACCATCATGATTTATATGAATCTAGTTATACCACAGATACAAACACCTTTAATATGTTCAACAATGTTGAATGCTGCAATCTCTGTAATTGCTGTCAATGTAATGTTGACTGCCATTGCCTCAATGAGCTTGAGAGATGCAGATGTAATTTTCTTTTCTATTCACGCCTGGCAAATTTTCTAGAATTCTTTAGGAAGGTAACAAGCAGGACAGATAAAGAGACAGCCTAGGATGTAATATAATTGGATTTTCAGGAGGCATTTTAAAATCTACCGCAGATTAGACTGCTTCATAAGCTATGAGTACATGTTGTTGGAGGTATAGATGATTGGCCAAATAATAGAAGACAAAGAGTTGGGATAAGGAGAGCAAGCAAGTGGGCAAAAGCCTGGCAGATAGAATATAATGTAGGGAAATTTGAGGTTATGCACTTTGGCAAGAAGAATTTAGAAGCTGAACATTATTGAAATGAAGAAAGTTTGCAGAAAGCTATGGGACAGAGGGAATTGTGAATTTTTGTTCAGTAATCATAAAATGTAGGCATCTAAATTCTGCAGATTATAGTGAAGGCAAATGGAATGTTGGCCTTTATTTCACTAGTAATAGAATATAAAAGTAGGAAGGTTTTGCTAAAGATACACAAGGCACAAGTCAGACCATAGCTGGAATACTGTGAACAGTTTTGGGCTCTTACCTAAGGAAAGATACACTAGCATTGGAAGCAGTCCAAAGAAGGTCCACTAGTCTGATGCCAGGCATGGAGAAACTGTTGTATGAGGTGAGGTTTACCACACTGAATCTGCATTTATTGGAGTTGAGGACAATGAGAACTGACCTTATTGAAACATGCAAAATTCTTAGGGTACTTGACAGGATAATTACAGAAAGGTTGATTCTCCTTCTGGGAGAGTCTAGACGTAATCTCAGAAGAGGGAGTCACACACTTAAGACAGGGAAAGAATTTCCTCTCACAAAGGGTAGTGAATCTGTGAAATTCTTTACTCCAGTGGGCTGTTAAGGCTGAGATAGACAGATGTTTAATCAATGAGGGAATCAAAGGTTGTCAGGAAAAGGGAAGAGCGTGGTATTGAGGATTATCAACTATTAGTCTGATTTTTCTTCACAAATGCTGCCAGACCTGCTGAGCTTTTCCAGCAATTTCTGTTTTTGTTGTTAATTCAGCCATGGTCTACGTGAATGGTGAAACAGACTCGATGGACTGAATGACCTACTTCTGCTCATATATCTAATGATCTCATGGTCTGATACAAGCAACTTGTCTTGCAACAGATGTAGAACAGATGCCACAGATTCTATCATAATGTATTTGGGCGATGAGTCTTCCATAGCTAGAATTATGGAGGTATGTTGTGACAGTGAGTGATGGATGTGTAGCTCGAAGTATTCCTAGTTTTATGAGATGGAAATGGATGTTAGGTACAAATTCCAAATGCAAGAGAGTGCTACTGGTGAGAGGTAGGATATATTTAATTGAGCACCATGGGATTCAAGTAGAGCAGTGGGTGGAGAACATCATGTGAAGATTCATTCATAACTATTTTCAACCACCATGCCAATTGCTGTGTGCAGACTATGTGGGCAGTGCTGCAAAGTAGAGATTGATATGGGGGCCCAGAAATCATTCTGTTGAAATTTTGTGTCTCAGTCAATTCAATCTGAATTGGTGTAAAGAATTACAAACTAAGATGCCTGCCTCCAAAAGGAGAGTGAGTTAAATTTTAGTCTGTATCTTGAATGTTCCATTATATTTCACCTGAAACCAGAATATTGTGTGTTGTAAGTGTCTCAGCCTTTAAAAGAGTTCGCTTTTGTTCTGTCTATATAGTGTGTGGACTCTGTTGTGGTGTTGCTACCTCTAACCAAGGAGGATTAGGTTCTAGACCCATCCTGCTCCAGGGTGTACAATAACATCAAGTTGATGAGGAAGATATCTACAATGTTGTGACTCTGTCTAGCAGTTTGTCTACAAGCGAGACACATGAAAGTTAGTTGGTTACCGTAATGTTTCTTTATGGTTTTAAATAAATGAAACCATGGACTACATGAATGCCTGAAAAGACATTAACTGTCACACTATGATGATCAACTTGACATGCGGCAAAGCTCCCCTGTTAGCACTGTCAATCCCTAAAGTATACCTTGTACTATTACTTGTAAGTTTTGATTTTTAAGTGTTCAGTTATTTATTCCCTTAATTTTTCTCTTCCTTTTCTGAATACACTGACTCATGCTGGATGATAGAAAGCTTCAACAGACAGGTTGTGTTCTTGCATGATCATTTTACAGATAAATTCAAGGAATGTGGGCATTGCTGGCTCCAGCATTTAATGCCCATCCCTAATTGTTCTTGAGAAGGTGAAGATGCACCGGACCAGTAAATATCCATAGGACTAGTACCCTACAAATACATTACCCAACACCTCACATAGACTTTCTGACCAGTGAGAATATTGGTCAATTCGAATCTCAACGCACAATACCCTATGACCAACTGCAATCCCTTCACTGTCAGCCCAAATCAGCAAAGATAACTCAAAACAGGCATTAAAACTGCAATCCTACTAATCTGTATGGCTCAACACCAGCCTGATGCTGTATGAATGGCAGAGTTTTTGGACGGGTTCCAATATTTCTCTAGCTGACATGATAAAAGCTCCACTAATGACACACAATTTTATAAGCATAATTGCTTGTTTAATCAAATTAGTAGTAAATTATTATCAGCTATTTGAAACTGTGTGTCACCAATGTAAAGCTGACTTTACTGTAGAAAGACACTTTTCACACTAGGAACAAAACCTGGACTTTCTCCTTTGGATATTGTTGCGCCACTCGCTGAGTTTACAAATTAGAATATTGGGCTATTGCAAGTTTAGAATTGAGAAAGTGAAAAAGCTAACCCTGCCAGATCTCTCAATATTAGCCCTTATCTCATGCGCTGAGCTCCTAGGTGGGAGCAGGTCTTCTACAGGAAGCTCACAAATAGTGAGAGAGAGTGCAGAATGTTCAGGATTTCAGATATCAATAGAATGAGCCATTAAAAAGCAAAAAAGGTCAAAAAATAATGAACTGTTTCTAAAGCTGCGTACTTCCGCAAGAGCTTATTGGAACACAAGTGATCAGGATACACAAGATTTCAGAATTGGAGGAATAGGTTTCTAAAAAGTTACAGTCTGGTGGAGCTTTGTAGACTGCTGGAACTCAGAGGACTGCAGGAGACCAGGCACCTGTTCAGCCCCAGACAGGAAAGGACTCTGTGGTTTTGACAATCAGAGTCTTCATTCATAAGCAGAGGGAGGAACAGGGTTGACAGATGGATATGTGGGACACAACAGCCTCATTGCCCAGAAGCTGCAGCTGTGCAACAAATCATGTAACATTCTGGCTGCTCTCAAGGACAGGTTTGAAGCTGCCATGGAGATCCCCTAGGGCTGCTGGAGAGGTGTGCAAACCTACATTCCAGCATCACATCTATTGGTCCTCAGTACCAAAGTCATGGAGACAATGGGATGGGAAATCTACGCATGCCAGATGCTCCCTCATTACAAGGATATTGGGCATTGCCAGGTGGCACCCTGCGAGAGGAGGAACCCTCTTCCTCAGGCCCCTTAGATGTCTCCACTCAGGATAATCCTGAGGTTGTTGGGCTCTCCAACTTCATCCTGCCTGCTCCTCTCTCACTCTTAGTTGTTCAAGCTGAGGAGGGTCAACTGCGGACGGACCTAATGGCCTGAATGTGGCTTATCCTGCAGAGTGACCTTAACCAGGCAGTCCCAGACAAGAAGTGCCTAAATCTCTGGCTGGTGGTAAACATTTTGCCAACTACATTAGCCCTGCTCTCACAGGACTGGCCACGATGGAGCCACAGGACTGACCGTGACCAAATCTCTGGAAGGCAGAGGCCCTTACTGGAACCATCCTGAGCTGATGCCTGATCCTCCAATCTGGACTTATGTGCTGGAACCACTGGCTGACCAGTGCCTGCACTGACATTTATGAGGACTACTCCCCCAAGACTTTGAGAAGTGGCTACTTGCTTGCTGTACATGCAGTGTGTTTGCCACATAAACTGCTGATTCTTGGAGCAGGTGCGAGATTGATGTAGCATGCACAGCTAGATGTATGGTCCCATGACCGAGAAATGCTGAGCAGCAAGGCAAGCTGCCAGGTTGTGTCACTGTGCTCATTGGCACAGTGAGGCAAGGCAGGCAGGAGCATGCGGGGAGGTGCTACGTCAGCAAGTGTTAAAAGAGCAAGTGAGCATCCTGAGATGCAGCCTAGTTTGCAGCCAGCAAACTAAGTGCTTGTGCATGCTCAAAGCGTCCCTGCTGCAGCCTTCTCGTGCTGGCCACTGGGTCTAATGCAATGTAAGTCTATGCTTCCAGAGCACACTGCCAGTCCATCAGAAAGTTGCCACGACGGTCAGGAGGGGTTGTCAAATGCTGGAAGCTAATGGCTGTGGATAATAGGTGTATGCGTTGGTGCCTATGTATTACGCCCTTCAATTGAACACTATATGAAGGTCACTCAGAGAGATTGGCAGGCTGAATCTGCCAGGTACTTGCTTTGGTTACCATGTAGGGTTTTGTCTGGTGATTTTGATAAGATACAAAGCTGAATATTACTGTGGCAAGTTGTGCTACCAACAAGGCATTTAACAAGCAATAGTCCCCTTAATTGGCAACTGGCCACAGGCTGGCTAGAATCTCGCCATGCCACTTATGAAAAGCATAAAAGATGGAGCAAGATGCTCCTGATGTTGAGATGGACTGTGTTGGACATTTTTTTGTCCAATTCTGCCACATATCTTGAGCCCTATAAGGTTCAATTCATAGGTTATAGAATCCCTACAGTGTGGAAACAGGCCCTTTGGCCAAACAAGTCCGCACTGACCCTCGGAGCATCCTGCCCTGACCCATCCCCCTATAACCCACTTAATCTACACATCCCTGAACACTATGGGCAATTTAGCATGGCCAATACACCCAGCCTGCACATCTTTGGACTGTGGGAGGAAACCAGAGCACCCAGAGGAAACCCACGCAGACATGGGGAGAATGTGCAAACTCCACACAGTCACCCAAGGGTGAAATCGAACACCGGGTCCTTGGCGCTGTGAGGCAACAATGCTAACCACTGAGCCACTGTGCCACCCCAAATGAAGATAAGTAATCAGGGCTTATCCCGGACTTGAACCCAGGACCTCTCGCATATCCACACTGTTCAATCGCCAAAGTGAGAGTCAAACCCCCTAAAATGACGAGCCATTGCCACAAGATCGTGAAAATCAAATTCTATCATTTGTTGTGTTGGCTTTTGACCCAGGTGCCCAGAACATTAACTGGGTCTCTGGTTAATAGTTGCGCAATAATACCACTAGGCTATCATTCATACTTACAGCTGCCAAGGATGAAACTCCTTCTATAGATATTTCCACTTCTCTATCCCTCTGTTCTCCTTGAAAGGTTTCCTTAAAACATCAGCTAATTGCTCATTTATGCCACCCACTCTTTCATGCCAGCTATTTATTATTAGCACAAAGATTTAGAAAGGAATCAAATATTTTTTCACACCTTTTATTTCAATTCCAGTTCAACACACCGCATTATACCGTATTTGACATGCTGTTAAGCTGAAGCATGCCACACAAAGCCACAGATGTGGCAGAATTCTTGTTTGTAACTTGAAAAATCTATCTGTAAAGCCAAGGCCAAAAGTGCACATTGATACAAAGACAGAAATAATTAAGAAGAAAACAATGATTGGTTAATGCCAGGCATGTTGGAGGTAAGAAAGATAATCAAAACAGAAAATGCCAAACTATTCAGCATATTTGGCAACATCTGTGGTGAGAAAAAATTGAGTTAATGATTCAGATAGTGAATTAGAGAATCACAGAATGAGCAAAAGCACAAAGGAAGGTCATTCAGCCCATCATATCTATGCTGGCACTCTGACAAAGCAATTAATCTACTGCCACAGTGCTGCCTTTTCACCATAATTCTGCCAATGTTTCCTTCTGGATAATAATCTAATTTCCTTTCAAAAGCTTACATTAACCTTGCTTCCACCACATGCTTAGGCAGTCATTCTAGATCCTAACTACCGGCTAATGCATTTTGTGCTTTGCTAAACATTGGGATGTGATAAATATCACAAAGAGTTGGGTTCATATTGAGTCAGATGTCTGGATATTTACTAACAATTGACTCTGTACAACAACAAGATGGGCTGACTCTTAGCGCATTTTGGAAGAGTGTTATTTTCACTGAGTTTCATGGAGGGTTTCTCTCCATGAATCTGGCAACGTTTCTTGTTCTAATCTAATCTTCACCAGAAACTGGAAAACGTTGCCGAACTAACAGTTTTTAAACAACAAAAGGCAGGATTCTGTGTTAGCTTGGATGTCAAGAGTGATTTAAGCTATTTTCCAGCAACCTGCTCAGAGATGTTATTACACATCTCTGGACTGGTGGCACCTTATTCCAGGTCTCCTGGCTCAGAGGTAGGAATACTACTACTATACCACAAGACATCAGGAGTGATTTAATGAACAGCTGAATCACTGCCAACAGTCGTTTTCTAATAAATAAAAATAATGGCTATGACCTATGAAGATGTTAAACTTAATACTGAGTCAGGAAGATAATAAAGCGAGGACGATAAACTTTTGCACATAGTCATAGAGTTATGCAGCATGGAAATAGACCCTTCGGTACAACTAGTTCACATTGACTGTGTTCTCAAAACAAGCTAGTCCCATGTGCCTGCATCTGTTCCATATCCCTCCAAACCTTTCCTATTCATATACTTAGCCAAATATCTTTTAAATGTTGTAACTTCACCTGCATCCACCACTTCCTCTGGCAGTTAATTCTACACATGAACTATTGTCTGTAAAAAAATTTGCCCCTCATGCCCTTTCTCCTGTCATCTTAAAAATATGACCCCTAGTTTCAAACCCAACCCCCCCCCCCCCCCATCCTAGGGAAAAAAAACCTTTGCTACTTACCTTAGCTATGACCCCCCATGATTTGATAAATCTCTATGAAGTCACTCTTCGACTTCCTAAACTCCAGTGAGAAAAGTCCCAGCCTATCCAGCTATTTTTATAGCTCAAACCCTCCATTTCCAGAAACATCCTAGTAAATCTTTTCTGAATCCTTTCCAGTTTAGTAATATCCTTTGTGTAACAGAATGACCAGAACTGCACAGTACTCCAGAAGAGGCCTCACTAATGTCCTTTACAACCTTAATATGACATCCCAACATCTATACTCAAAGGTCTGAGCAATAAAGGCAAATGCTAAACACCTTCTTAACCATCTTGTCTACCTATGATGCAAATTTCAAAGAATTATGTACTTGAACTCCCACGTCTCTCTATTCTACAACACTGCCCAGGGCCCTAACATTAATTGTGTAAGCCCCGTCCTTGTTTGTTTTAATAAAGTGCAATACCTCGCATTTACCCAAATTAAACTCCATCTGCCACTCCTCAGCCCGTTCACGCGGTTGATCAAGATCTCTGTGTAATCATAAATAACCTCCTTCACTGTCCACGAAACCACCAATTTTCGTGTCATCCGCAAATTTACTGACCATGCCTCCTAAATTCTCATCTAAATCATTTATATAAATGACAAACAAATGTAGGCCCAGTACTGATCCTTGCGGAACATCGCTGGTCACAGGCCTCCAGTCTGACAAATAACCCTCCACCACCACCCTCTGCCTCCTGCCATAAAGCCAATTTTGTAGCCATTTTTAACTTTCTGGAAAGTAAAGTGTTTAAATGAAGATCTTGCAACAAATCCTTTTTTTTTTCCAATGTGGCTAATGTACAGGAGGGAAGAACAAGTAAAAAGTTCAAAATGGCCAAAGCAGTATTTATTTTAAAAAAGTCATGAAAGCATGTGGCAAAGAGAGCGCAAGGTTAAAAGATGCAAATAAGTTTTTTTTTAACCAGACTTCAGGGCTTTTCTTGTGTTTTGTCCAGAAAGGAATGTCAAAATGACTGATGCTCTCTTTTGTTCTGTCTGTGGAAGGACGAATGGGAAAATGTATGCTCACGAATTTTGTCAAAGAAGATTCAGTAATCATTAATGGAAAAATCTTTTCATGGCAATGAAAATGATGCGATCACAAAGATAAAATAACAGGATTAAGCAATGATTCAGTTGCTGAAAATAGCTAGTACATATGGTTCTGTCACTGTATCGATCATAATCAATATGTTTTACAATATGCCTTTGAACTTTAGGAATTAAGGTTTAACTGTTAAAAAAAACTTTGTGATTTAGTATCTTGTAGCTATTACTCTGTAATAAATGCAATTCCAACAAGATTTGTGTTAATTACTGTTAAAAATAGCCTATATTTGATTTGAAAGGTTAGAATGGAAGAGTAAAGAAAACTGAACAACGATGCTACATTTGTTGATGTCCGGGTAGGACCAGGATTATTGTTATCTCCATAGAAAATGTCAAACTGAGCAATGTTGAGAACACGGGCCATAAAACTCCAAAAAAGATAGCAACTCTATCTCTTCTATCTATTCTATAGTAACCCAGAATCAAAGAAAACTTTGAATTTCAAAGATAATTAATTTGTATTTCTACCTAGGGATAGGTAGGTAATGTGTGTCATATTGCCTTGAAGATAGTGTTGAATGGTAAAACCTCAGTTAGAAGTTTTTTTGAAGTGTCTGTGCTTGTGGACAGAGGCAGGCAGTTCAGTTAGGGCAAAGCCAGCAGGCAAGGTAAAGTAACATGAGAGACTGTCAATTTGATGTCGTTATGTAGCTTGTAGCTCTTGGAAATTGAGAGATAAAACCAGGTCTATACCCTCAAGTACGGTAAATGGGAGATCTATCATCTGCAATACAGCCTGTGAGTAAGAGCTGGTATTCAGTCTAAGACAATGTTGGAAAGGCAATAAAGAACAGGAAAATTTGTTCAGCTGGAACCTTAAGAAAAGTATCTACATTAATCCACAATAAAAGACAGTAAACTTTGTTGGAGTTCTGGAAGTATTCAGCTTGTCTGAAACCATAGCAGTGGGTATTGGAAATCAAAGATGTTTTCTAATATTTTAACACATTGTTTTGAAACACTCATGTTTCTGAGTGGCCTTTGTACAACATTTTACAGGTTGAGTAGCTTAATTAATCATTAATATTAACAGTGATCAGCCAACTTGATTCAAGGACAGCTTCTTTCCCATTGTTATTAAATTTTTGAATGGACCTCTCAAATGTTAATGTTGATCTGTTTCTTTGTATCTTCTCTACAGTTGTAACATTGTATTTTGCTTTGTGTTCTGCTACCTGATGCGCTTTGTGTGGTATGATTTGCCTGTAGAGCACACAAACCAACACTTTTCACTGTATCTCGGTACATGTGACAACAATAAATCAAACCAAAATAACCATACGCAACATATGCAACAATTCAGGCAACTTGGCAAAAACATCTGTGTCCCACTGACACAACCCCTATCTTGGCCACCTGAGAAGCAGGTCTGGCCATCATGTCCAGGAAAATGTCCTTTGGTTCCCACAAAGCACTGCTTGTCTATAGCCATAACCAACTGAACCATTCTAAAGGACCTCCATGGATCCAGAGAGGATACCAACATCCAGCCCTGGCTCCGTCATGGATGAATGTTAGCTACTTGATAGTCAATAAAATTTCTTTCATGATGATCATTGACATGGGTTGACAACACTTGGCAGTCAAATAGCTAGGCAGCCTCCAAGGTGACAGGAGATCCTTTTGTCTGCTACACCCTGTCAGAAGTACATACTTTCCATCTTTATTTGATGGTGATATACCTCAGACTTTTGCTTTTCTCAGCTAGTTATATTTAAGCTCTACCTTACCTGTACTAGCAGTGTATACATCTACAAGATGCACTGTGGAAGTTCACTAAGACTTCTCAGACAACACCTTTCAAATCTATAGCCACCGATATCTAAAAGGGCAAAGGCAGCAGATACATGGGAGCACCACTGAGCAAGTGTAACAAGGTCAGCCAGGTGAACCTGACTGCAGGGAATTTCAGTATTTCCTAAAGTTGAATGGTATTCTATATTTAAGGACAGCACCATGCCATCCATCATCGAATGATCTGGAAGAAAGAGCAGTCAAAACTTTAAAGGCAGGCTTAAAGAAACAACCTACAGCTTCACTAGGTACCAAACTGTTCCAGTTCCCACTTGTTACGGAACCACCCCTCATGCAACTACTGGGATAGCTCCAGTAGACTCAGCTAAATGATAGAGACAGTTTACTTCAAGGGACAAAGTTTGGCGTAGGAACTACAGGAAAGGTCCTGCATGGATAAGTGCCATGGTCCATGTGATGTTAGGTCCGGTGGTGAATAATGTTCAGGTCCTGTACAAGCATGTGGACCATATGTAAGTTGCAAATTTCCAAACAGTGCGAGAGCAAAATATGCCTGGCTTGTCAATAGTCTTTCTGACTGTTCTGGAACTGTGGGTTCTCCCTCTCCATCAAGTGTTGATGAAAGTTCAGAATCTGAGAGGGACATGGCAGATGTCACTGCCTTGATGCCTTTGCCACCTGAATAAGAGAATGAATTTCTTCCAAGACACTCCAGCCTCAAGAGGCAAGCTACTGTGTGTTATACGCTGCTTGTATCAGAGGCAGAGTCAGAGGAACCTGACCCAGTGTTAATACGCCCCAGGAGGAGAAACAAAAAAAAAACCCGCCTATGTCTTTGGGCTTAGAGAGGCAAGGATGTTGTGATTGGAACAATGTCAGCCAGATGGACCTTATACAATATGAGTTCCCTGATTGGGTCAGTTAATCTGGTCCAATCAAGGGCTCCTGGCTGACAGGTAAGAACAGCAGTGTCAGACATCCTGTGCACTGAGAGAGCTGTGCACTTAGAAAACCACCACCTGCAAGTTTCCCACCAAGCCTGACTCACTGTCCTGACTTGAAAATATATTGCCGTTCCCTTCAGAGTCCCTGGGTCAAAATCCTGGAACTCCCTTCCTAATGGCATTGTGGGAGTACCTACCCCAAATGGACTGTGGCAGTTCAAGAAGGCAGCTCATCTCCACGTTTTTTAATTCATTCACTGGATGAGAGTGTCTCCAGATAGGCCAGCATTTGTTGCCCATCCCTAATTGCCCAGAGGCAACCATATTGATGTGGGTCTGAAGTCACATATAGGCCAGAACCTAAAGGACATTAGTGAACCAGACGGGTTTTTCTGATAAGCATCAATGGATTCATGGCCATCATTAAACTCTTACTTTTAGATTTTTATTGAATGCAAATGCCAATGTTTAGGAATGGTGGGGGCACAGTGAATCAGTGGTCAGCACTGCTGCTTCACGGTGCCAGTGACCTGCGTTCAATTGCACCCTTGGGCAAATGTCTGTGTGGAGTTTGCACATTCTCCCCATGTCTGCAGGGGGTTCGTCTGGGCGCTCCAGTTTCCTCCCACAGTTTAAAGGTGTGCGGGTTAAGTGGATTAGCTATGGGAAATGCAGGGTTACAAGGATGGGGGCTGGCTAGGTGTGGTTGGGATGCTCTTCAGAGGGTTGGTAAAGACTCAATAGACTGAATGGCCTGCTCCACACTGTAGTGATTCTACGATGTGCCATGGTGGGATTTGAACCCTGGTCCCTAGAACGTTACCTGGGTTTCTGGTTTAACAGTCTAGCAATAATACTACTGGGCCATCGCCTCCCCTACCTTCTCAAGACAAGGTAGAGATTGGCAGTGAGTGCTGATCCATGCTATGGTATCTTTGAGCACCTTAACAAAAAATTGTGGATTGTCTCAGCTGCTGTTGTGGAATTTATCGTAGGTGTCAAAAGGGAAGCAGAGGTTTCCAAGCAAGTCGTTAGGTGTGGATTGGTCCAAAGCTTCCTTAATGTGATGGAAGATCTTGTTGAAAAGATTTCTTTGTTGAGCTTTGTAGTCACAGAGCACCAAGCAGGCGTGGAAAAGCCTCAGAGAAGAGCTGGGTAATTATTACGTAATTTGAAAGTATCATGGTGGAGGTATGCACTCTACTGAGTGCCCTCTTTACTAGTTGTTAATGTAAACATATTTACTGAATATGCATGAATTAGGCCTCAGATATTTTTCATTTTCACAATGTCCTGATGCTCGCAAAATGCACGCTTAAGTTTGGCCTATTCAAATTGGAGGTAAGTTAATTATTGTTGTATGTTTTGACTACAGTATGTTTCCAAAATAAAAAAAATCAAGATTTGAGCACCATTACACCAGTTCACCAATTCTATTTCTCACATGGCCAGTTTTGTGCTCATGCTATGAAACTGACAATTTAATGTCAGCTCATACGTTATTTCTGGAGGGAACTTGATCCACTTAGAGTTAAGTTGGCATTGCTCAAACAACGTTGTTCTAGAATTCTATCAGTTCTGAGGAAGAATCATAGACCCAAAACATTAAGTCTGATTTCTCTCCACAGATGCTGCCAGACCTGCTAAGCTTTTCCAGCAATTTCAGTTATGGTTCTAGAACCGGGAAGCAGAAGATGTGCTGGGTTGAAATATATGCCAAAAAAAATCAAAAGAACAGTACTTCAATTCAACTTCCAGAAATTAAAACTTTTGTCACTCAAAACACAGAATCATTTTTTCTTAAATATCAGTCAGGAAGTGGTTTCAAAGTCACTGTTTTACATCAATAAATTTGCAATAGTTCTTGCTCAATTGTTTATTTTCCCAAACAGGACTCTCCATTTATACCTATACAACATTATTGTAGAGATCAGAACCATAAATCTATAAGCTCTGTTTGTTACCTCTCATTGCTGGTTTGATTAGCCTTGGAGAAATGTTGTTGGTCATATCTTCCCTTTTCCAAATCCTTGTCCTGAACTGTTAATCAAGTCATTGCAAAGTGCAATGGCGACACTTACTGACTAGTATACAGTACTGCATGAGCGAAAAGAATTATATTGCGTCACAAAAGTCTACGCACGTTTGGTGAAAATTAGAGTTTGTTGTGACATAGAAACAAAATAGAAGTTTGTAAAAAAAATGTAATGACAACTAAGCTTGAAAGACTTAAAATGCAAACTTTTGACTGTACGGTATTTTATTATTTGTTAATTTTAGTTTAATTTTCTAGTCTTGTCAATACATGTACAGAGTACAATCCCGTGCAGAAATAGGAGAAATCCAGGGGACTTAATAATAAGCTTGGCATAGCTCAATCAAATGCAATGTTTACATTATAGTTAAAACATTTAACAGACAAGTAAACAGAGTGTACAGATGCAGCTGTGGCAATGAAGGAAGATGAAAGATGCAGCAGAAAAAACTTTTGAGTAAATTCTAAACTTACAAACTGGATGGACTTTCATCTCACTCATCAGTACAGTGAACCCAATTTACATTTTAGACTGGGCAATTCAGCTTTGAGTAGGCTATCCACAAAAACTTAAAATTTAAATGGAATACCAAGATGCTGGGTGTTAAATCCAAAAGGTACATATTCTTTACGATTCAACCGCAATTTCTCCAATAATGGAACCTTGTCGGAAAGAAACTTATGTGTCAGAAACAGCTCAATCATGTTAAAACCATGTCCCTATGCTGAAACACAGGATCAGTTACCTTAGACTGTTCTGCCAGTCAGTTACATTATATTACCTATTCTTCAACTTCATGGACCTGCAATTAATCCATATCCCTTGATTAATTTACCGTAATAAAAACAAATCGCGCTTAGTCTTAAAAATTTAATCTTGGGGAAGGAAATTCCATTTATCTATTCACCTCTGAGTGAAAAAAAAACTCCTTCTGGATTTCACTGCTGAATAACTCAGCTTGAATTTTGAAATTCTGACCCTTTGTTCTGGATTTCTGCACAGGAGTTAATGAGATTCCTTTACCACTTTTATCAAAAACATTTATTGCTTAACACCCTAATTAGATCATCCTCACATGAAAAGTATGCCTCCAGGCCAATAAATCCTTCGTGTGATGCACTGTCCAAAACTGAACATATATCGAGATGGAGCATGACAAAGATTCTGTAAAACTAAACCTGAACTTCCCCCACACTTTTAATCTATACCCCTTGAGATAAAAGATAATGTTCAATTAGCTTTTTGAGAGTTTTTTGTTCACCAGCTTTCAGTGAGTCGAGTACTATTTTTGTACCCTAGATATAGTAATGACAATGGTCATCACTCGAACTCTGGTATGCAAGTTTGAAAGCTGTGGGCAGCACTTATTTTGAGAGCATATTGACTTTGCTATATCCAATGAAGTCAGCTGCTTTATAAATTGAACTGTATTGTCTGGTTTTAGATACCAATGCTGCTGAGGACTACAGGAGGTCATCAAATGAAAGTGAGGCTACTTACATGGTGCTTTTGGCTGAAACCACTTGCAAACAATTCAAACTTGTTATTTGAACTGTGCATTTTGGGCCCACCATGGTTGAGGAAGAGGATATTTTTGAAAAGGTGTCATTGTGTTAGTTGCTATGGTTACCGCCATGTATATTCTTGACTGGATGTTGTTACACCTGACTGGGTTAATGCACAGATAATCACGGTCCACTATTCCTAAGTCGTCAGAAAAGTTAAAGACTTTAAAAAGGACACAATTTTCCCCAATTTACATGACTTTACCTAAGGTACAGGTACACAAGGCAGTAACAAAGGCAAACTGTATGCTGGCCTTCATAATGACAGGATTTGAATCCAATAAGAACGATGTCCCGCTGCAATTATACAGGGTATTGGTGAGGCCGCACCTGGTCTATTGTGTTGACATTTCGTCTCCTTAATTGAGGATGTTCTAGTTATAGAGGGAGTGCAAAGAAGGTTTACCAAATTGACTCCCGAGATGGCAGGGCTCAAGTATGAGGAGGGGTTGAATCAGTTAGGATTGTTTCTGTTTCTGTTTCTGTTTCTGATTTCCAGGATCTGCAGTTTTTTTGTTTGTTTCAGCTAAATAAGTACTGTCTATTTAAGAAAACAGAACAAAAAGTATCAACCAGGTTTCTTCAATAAACAAAACAATTATGTATTTACAATGAAATAAAAGATACAAAGCTGCTTAACATACAGCTTGAAATATATTAACAATAGTTAAAAACAAACTAACGTACACATACACATACACACACACTAGATCAAACAAGACAGCAAACTTTCCCTGTGGACTCCAGCTATTTAAAAATTGGTTAAATAATTGTTAGCTCTTGAAGAAAAAAGTAAGACATGAATTGTTCCAAATAGTTTTTGGTCTGGCATTCTGGTGCATATAAACTGGTGTCACTAGACACATTCAGTTGTCATTATGGTCTTTTCAAAAGATGTTTAGTCAGGAGATGTCCAAAAGGAGTCTTCTAGAAGCTTCTCAATAGAACTGTTGAACAATTTTTCTTTTTATTTCAGCTTTCATACTGGATTCTCAAAAGTATTGATCGAAAAGTTGGGAAAGAATGAGTTCAGTGGCTTTATATATTGAGACCTTGGAAAATGGAAGTGAATGTACCATTGTCAAATTTGCAGATAACGCAAAAGTAGGGAGGCAATGGCCCAAGAGCATTACGTAGGCATTGAATATAGAACAGTACAGCCCAAGAACAGCTCCTTTGGCCCACCATGTCTGTGCCAATCATGATACCATTCCAAACTAATCCCTTTTGTCTGCACATGGTCCATATCCCTCTACTCCCTACCTGTTCATACGTCTGACTAAATACCTCTTAAATGTTCCTCTTGTATCTGCTTCTGCCACCTTCCCTGGCAGCACATTCCACGCACCTACCACCCTCTGTGTAAAAAAGACTTGTCAGGCATATCTCCTTTAAACTCCTTCTTCACTGTCCACTACACCACCAGTTTTGGTGTCCTCTGTAAACTTAGTAATCATACCTTCTATATTCACATACAAATTATTTACATAAATGACAAAGGGAAATGGATCCATCACTGATCCCTGCAGCACACTGCTGGACACAGGCCTACAGTCCAAAAAGCAAACCTCTACCACCACACTCTGTCTCCTACCTTCAAGCCAAGTTTGTATCCAATTGGCTAGCTCCCCCGGATTCCATGTGATCTAACCTTGGTAACCAGTCTACCATGCGGAACCTGTTGAACACTTTGCTAAAGTCCATATAGACAACTTCCACCACTCTGTCTTCATCAAACTTCTCTGTTACTTCTTCAAAAAAACTCAACCAAGTTACTGAGACACAGAAAACCACATTGGCTATCCCTAATCTATCCTTGCCTTTCCAAATGCATGTAAATTTTGTCCCTCAGAATCCCCTCCAACAACTTATCCACCAGTGATGTCATGCTCATCAGTCTATAGTTCCCTGGCTTTTCCTTACCACCTTCCTTACATAATGGCACCACATTAGCCAATCTCCAGTCTTCCGGCACCTCACCCAGGGCTATCGTTGATACAAATATCTTAGCAAGGGGCCTGACAATCTCTTCCCTACCTTCCTGCAATGTTCTGGAATATACCTGATCAGATCCGGGAGTTTTATCCAAAGTTAAGTGTTTTAAGACATCCAGCACCTCCTCTTCTGTAATATGGACACTTTTCAAGAAATTACGATTTATTTCCCCAAGTTCTCTAGCTTCTATGTCCTTCTTCACAGTAAACACTGACATGAATTACTTGGTTGGTATCTCACGCATCTCCTGTGGTTCCACACTTAGACAGCCTTGTTGATCTTTAAGGGGACCTCGTCTCTCCTAGTTACTCTTTTGCCCTTAAGGTATTTTTAGAATCTCTTTGATTTTCCTTAACCTTATTTGCCAAAGCTATCTCATGTCCCCTTCTGCCCTCCTGATTTCCCTCTTAAATATATCCCTACTGCCTTTATACTCTCTAAGGATTCACTTGATCCCAGCTGTCTATACTTGACATATGCCTCCTTTTTTTTTGACCAGTCTCAATTTCTCTCATCATCCAGCATTCCTTACACCTACCAACCTTGCCCTTCACACTAACAAGAACATACTATATCTGAAATCTTGTTAATAATCCGTGAGCAGTGCAAGGCTATGGGTATATTAGTAGTTGTTGATCAGTGATCAGTGCAGGGCCATGATGGTATGAGCAGTACTCCTTGGTCTCTGATCAATGCAGAACCATGGAGGTATCAGCAGTAGTATTTGATCAGAGATCAGGACAGGGTAATGGGAGAGGGCAGCAGTTATTGATCTGTAACTAGTGCAGGACCAAACGGTTACTAGTAATTGATCTGTGACCAATGCAGGGCCATGGGGTTATGAGTAGTTATTTATCAATGACCAGTGCTGAGTCATGTTGGTTTAGTAGTTTTTAGAGGTCGCTGTGCACATTGGTACCAACGACACAGGTAGAAAGAGTGATGAAGTCCTGCGGAGCTCGTACAGGGAGTAAGGAAAGCAGCTGAAAAGCAGAGCCTCAAGGGTAGTTATCTACAGGATACTACCAGTACCACATGCTAGTGAGGCAAGGAATAGAAAGAAAAGACAGACGAATGATTGGCTAGGGTGCTCGTGCAGGGGGCAGGATTTCAGGTTCTTGGAACTTTGGGACCTGTTCTGGGGCAGGGGTGACATGTACAAGAGGGTCGGGTTGCAGCTGAACTGGAGGGAATCAGTATCCTCGCAGGGAGGTTCACTAATGCTACTCAGGAGGGTCTAAACTAGATTGGGAGAAGGCTGAGAACCAGAGCAGCAAGTCAGCAAGTGGAGGGATTGAGGAGAACATAGATGTTAGGACCAGTAAATCAGAAAGGAAGGACAGGCAGAGACAGGTAAATGAACACGATGGTACTAATGAGCTGAAGTGCATTTATTTCAATGCAAGGAGTATTACAGGTAAGGCAGATAAGCTCAAAGCCTGGATCAGTATGTGGGACTATGATGTTGTGGCCATTACACAGATTTGGTTGAGAGACCACAGGACTGGCTGCTCAACGCTCCAGGGTTTCATTGTCTTAGACGAGACAGAGGGGAAAGTAAAAGAGGCAGAGTAGTTGCATTTCTAATCAGGGAGAACATCACATCTGCACTCTGAGAGGATAAACTGAAGGGCTCATCCACTGAGGCAATATGGGTAGATCTCAAAAATAAGATGGATGCAAGCACTCTGATAGAATTATACTACAGGCCCTCTAATAGCCACCGAGACATTGAGGAACAAATATGTAGTCAGATTATGGAAAGATGCAATAAATACAGAGTCATAGTGGGTGACTTTAATTTCCCCAATATTGGCTGTGACTCCCTTACAGCAAGAGGCTCAGATGGGGCAGAATTTGTTAAGTACATCCAATAGGGTTTCTTGAAACATTATGTGGACGGTTCAACTGGAGGAGGGGCCATACTGAACCTTTCATTGGCTATTGAGTCTGGCCAGGTGACTGATCTTTCAGTGGGAGAGCATTTTCGAAACTGTGATCACAACTCCTTAAGTTTTAAGATAGCTATGAATGAGGATAAGTCAAGACCTTGCGGGAAGGTACTAAATTGAGGGAGGGCAATTAATGTCAGTATTAGGCAGGAATTAGGCAGTGTTAATTGGAGGAGTTGTTATTAGGCAAGTCCACATTTGACATAAGAGAATTGTTTAAAGATCTGCTTATGAGAGTTCAGGGCTGGCATATTCTAGTGAGGAAGAAGGACAAGGATGGCAAGGTAAGGGAACCTCTGGATAATAAAGGTTCATGATAATGGTATGTTGTGAATTTAGGCAAAAGGAAAAAAGAAACATGTGTAAGGGTTAGGAAGCTAAAAGCGGACAAGGCGCGTGAGGAATAGAAAGAAAGCAGGAAAGTATTCAAGCAGGGAACTAGGAGAGCAACAAGGGGCCACGAAATGATGTCGACAAGTAGGGTGAAAGAGAATCCCAAGACATTCCAAACATACATTAAAAACAAGAGGATAACAAGGGAGAAGGTAGGACCACTCAAGGATAAAACAGGGAATGTGTGCTTGGAGGCAGAGGATATGGCAAGATCCTAAATGAGTACTTTGTGTCAGTATTCACCCCGGAGAAGAATATGGAGTACAGTGAGATTTGTGTGGAGCATGCTAAAATGCTAGGGCATTTTGAGATGAAGAAAGAAGTAGTATTAGGTCTCTTGAAGAGCATTAAGGTGGATATATCCCCAGGGTCAGATGGCATCTACTCCAAGTTATTGAGAGAGGCGAGAAGGAGATTGCTGGGACCTTGACTAATATCTTTGTGTCCTCACTAGCTACTGGAAAGGTACTGGAGGACTGGCAAGGAGCTAATGTTCATTCTCTGTTCAAGAAGGGAAGTAGGGATAATCCAAGAAACTATAGACCGGTGAGCCTCACTTTGTTGGTTGGGAAGCTATTGGACAGAATTCTTAGGGATAGGATTTAGATGCATTTGGAAAGGCATGGCTTAATTAGGGAATGTCAGCATGGCTTTGTGCTAGGCAAGTCAAGCCTTACTAACTTGATTGAATTTTTTTGAGGAGGTGGCAAAGGTGATCAATGAGGATAGAGCAGCGGATGTTGTCTACATGGATTTTAGCAAGGTTTTCGAAAAGGTCCCTCATGGTAGGCTCATCCAGAAGATTAAGACGCATGGGATCCACAGTAACTTGGCCGTGTGGATTCAGAATTGGCTTGTCTATAGAAAGCAAAGGATAGTGGTAGAGGGGTGTTTTTCTGGCTGGAGGTCAGTGAATAGTAGTATTCCTCAAGGATGCATACTGGGACCTCTGCTGTTTGTGATATATGTAAATGACTTGGATGAAAATGTAGATGGATGGCTTAGTAAGTTTAGTAAGCTTAGTTAGCCTAGTAAGACAATACAAAGATCGGAGGTGGAGGTGTGGATAGTGTAGAAGGTTATCAAAGGATAGAGCGGGATATAGAACAGTTGCAGATATGGGCAGAGAAATGGAAGATGGAGTTTAATCTGGGTAAGTGTGAGGTGCTGCACTTTGGGAGATCAAATGTTAAGGAAGAGTATAAATTAATGACAGGACTCTGAATAGCATTGATGTACAGAGGGATTTGAGGGTTCAAGTTCAAGATGGGTGTCTGGAATGCTGTGCCAGTGGTGGTTGGGGAGGCAGATACAATTGGGGCTTTTAAGGGACTTTTAGAGAAGCACATCAATATGCAAGGAATGGAGGGATATCAGCCAAGGGCAGGCAGAAGGGCTCAGTTTAAACTGGCATCACAATCGGCACAACATCATGGACAGAAGGGCTCGTTCCACTGCTGTACACTCCTATGTTCTGATCAGTGACCAGTGCAGGGTCATGGGGGTATCAGTCAACACTGATCAGTGACCGGTGTAGAG
>JAHRHZ010000111.1:22924972-22938658 GCA_024137785.1 Ginglymostoma cirratum | reverse complement strand
GGTAGTAGTTATTACTGATCAGTGACCAGTGTAGGGTCATGGGGGTATCAGTAAACACGGATCAGTGATCAGTGCAGGGTCATGAGGATATCAGTCAACACTGATCAGTGACCAGTGTAGAGTCATGGGGATAGCAGTTATTACTGATCAGTAACCAGTACAAGGTCGTGCTGTTCCCGCCCACTGGGATTACGCTCCGCCCACCTGCCGTTGATTGACAAGGGAAACGCCCACGCCGGTGACGTTCTCGCGACGTACGCGGCGGGGTTCCGGAACCATGGCGGCGACGGGAAGCAGGGAGGCAGCGTCGGCGGTGCCGATCGATGAGTTCAGCAAAATGCGGATAACCGGCGTCTGGAGCGTCTTGCTGTCTGTAAGTTGTCGTGTGTGATGGTTAGGGTCGGGCTGTGTTCCCCGGTCCTGTTTCTCCCGGGGTGAATGATGGGGTACCGTCTCCGGCGGCCTGGCGCTTGTCGTGACACCAGCGACGTTCGCGTCACCCCCTTTCGCGCGCCACGGATGTCACTTGGCTGTGACGTCATGTGGATCAGCTCGGGCGACGGATGTGCTCTCTGGGCTGAGCCTTCCACAAAACTTGTCAGTTGCGACATGCATTCAGGATGGCTAGCAATTATAGCTTAATGCCTGCAGAACGAATTCCCATTCGTCTGTGTGACCATCATACTTGGTGCAAGAGCTTGGTGTGTTCCACTGGCAGTTGTCAACCTGCGGGACTGGCATTAGCTCTGCGTTGGCAGTTGGGTTATACCCTGCAAGAGTCTCAGCCACGCTGATACTCCTGTACATGATCAGGGAAGTGCTGCACCGTCTTGTGTATCAGTTTTCAGATGAGGTGTATAACTTATTCCCCTGTCCATATACCCAGTGAAGAAAACAAAATTTCCATCCATGGCAGCATTTCCTGTATCCTGTCTATAGACCAAATCTCAACACGTGCCAGTACGCTACCTCAAACTCTGTGGACTCTTGCAGTTTGACCTTTTGTAAGGTGCATTGTCAAACACCTTCTGGAAATCCCAGTACAACTGGTTCCGCTTATCCACTTTGGTTGATACTTCCTTGAAAAAATAATAAATTAGTCAGATATGATTTCTCGTTAATGAAATCATGCAGACTCTGCTCCAACAGATTACAATTTTACAAATATTTTGCTATTACTTCTTTCATAATTTTCCAACAATAGACGTTAGGTTGATCAGTCCATAATTACCCACTTTATGCCTCCCTCTCTATTTGCACAGGGGTGTCACATAAGCTGTTTTCCAGTCCACAGGTACTTGTCCAGAATCCAGTGATATTTGGAAAACTATAACCAGTGCATCCACTACCTCTGTGACTACCTCTTTTAGGATCTACGGATGCAGGCCGTCAGGGACAGGGTACTTATCTGCCTTTAGCTCCATTAGTTTGTCTCATACTACTTGTTTAGTGATGGTACTTAATTCCTACCCTGTATTGATTAGTATTAGTGGAAATATCGAAGCATCTTCCATTGTAAAAACAGATGCAAAATATTTAATTGACTCCTCTGCTATTCCCTTGTTCCCAAAACTGTCTCTCCAGTTTCATTTTCTAAGGACCTGTGTTCACTTTGACCTCTCTCTATTCCTTTTTATATATTTAAAGAAATTCTTATTATCAGTGTTAATATTTCTTGCTAGTTTGTCCTTGTCATTTATTGTCTCTACCTTTAAGGGTATTTAAATGGTCATTGGATAAACATATGGATGATAAGGGAATAGTGTAGGTTAGATGGGCTTCAGATTGGTTTCACACGTCGGCGCAACATCGAGGGCCGAAGGGCCTGTACTGTGCTGTAATGTTCTGTGTTCTATGTTCTATGTTTTATCTGTACTATTCTTTTAGTCGTCCTTTGCTGGATTCTAAATTTATTCCAGTCTTTGGGGGCTACTACTGACTTTTGTCTCTGTATATGTCTTTTCTTTCAACCTCATAATTTCGTAACTTCCTTGGTTTGCCATAATCAGCTTATCCCTTTGTTAGAATCTTTCTTCTCACTGGGATGTATTTTTTGCCATTGAGTCATGAATTACTTCCTAAGTATCTAATTTCCTTCATTTAAGTTGAACACAATTGTTTCCAACCCAAATTTCTGTTAAGTATTTGAACATCTTCAACATTGAATCTTGCCCAAGTTTAATATCCTCCCTCACTATCTTGTATCCAATAGAAGTATACAATATGAATTTACTTGTAAGTTTGTCTGATTCATAAAAGCCAGAGAAAACAGAATTGTGAAGGCATACAAACATAAATCACAGTTTGCTAGCTCGTTCCATATCTCAGTCAAGGACCAAAGTATTTGATGTAAGAATGTGCTTATAAACAGGTTGGTTCTTTACATTTATAATCGCACAGTCTAAAAGTTCCAGGAAACCATTATACAGAAATGATGCCAAAAAAAGAGACTTGCTAGATTCAGTGAAAATAGCAATGACGTTGAGGCTTCTCCAGCTACTTGATCAAATGGGGCAACCGAATGACCCAGAAATCATCCAAAAGGGGCCGAACAATTTTGATAGAAGGATTCATACAAAAAATCAATCTGGTCTCGACTCATTAAAATTGTGGCAGAATGCTAACTGAACACTGTTTTAAGACAGGAGATAGAGAAAGTTTCAAACAGCAACTGTAAAATGTATTCAGAAATTAACAGGAAAAAATATGTAGTAAGAACACAATCGTTCAATGACAGTTCCTCCTTTTGTTTTCTTCAACTCTTCATTCCCATATACACATTCACTGTTTTCACAAACTGTTGTCAACGGCTTGTTGATCTAGGGATATGACTCTTGCTTAGGGCCTTGTACATTGTTGACATGCAAGAGGTCCCAGATTCAAATCCCGGATGTGTCCTCTTTCCCATGGCGGCACGGTGGCTCAGTGGTTAGCGCTGCTGCCTCACAGTGCCAGGGACCTGGGTTCAATTTGCATGTTCTCCCTGTGTCTGTGTGGGTTTCCTCTCACAGCCCAAAGAAATACACGTTAGGTGGATTGGCCATGTTAAATTGCTCATAGTGTGCAGGCTAGGTGGGTTAGCCATGGGAAATGCTGGGCTACGAGGATAGGGTAGGGGGTGGGATGCTCTTTGGAGGGTTAGTGTGGACTCAATGAGCCAAATGGCCTGCTTCCACTCTGTAAGGATTCTATGATTCTCATTCTTGAACTGAATATTAAGTTCTAAGTTATCATCACAACTTCTTTAGGGATCTTTAACTGGGAGGCTGATTATTAAACCTGCCTCATTACTCATTACCAGGTCCAAGATGGCCTGCTGTCTGTTTGGATCCATGACGTTTTACTCTCGGAAACTATTCCTAATGCACTCTATGAATCCTTTGTTGGAGCTATCCCTTCCAATTTGATTAACCAAATCAAATGATGATTAAAGTCACCCATAATTATTACTGTATTCTTTTTACATGCTGGTATTATTTGTTTACTTATAGCCTTTCCTACAGAGTGGCTACTGTATTGGGATCTTTGGCTTTGCATCCATTTTCATTTGATTGCACCTCATTGAGGTAACCTTGAGACACCTTTTTATTTTAAGTGTTCCATAAATTAAAAAATAAATGCCTTGGCTTTGCAGCAGTCTTTCTCCCACTGCATAGACTTCTAAACTTTTGTCATTTGTTTTGTTAAAGTAAGACAGTCATTTTGTTATTAATATGTTTGGGATGCTGTTATGAATGAGGTGCCACTGCAGAGTTGTACAGCAGACTAATACCATGTTGGATTAGAATTCAGGTTATTCTCATTGCTTTTTACTTTAAAACAAGCTTCTGTGGAAATTAAGCTTGAATCAAATGGCTTGAATAATCAGCTACAGGTTTAACATTGAGTCCCTTTAATTTATTTATGTAGAGGATGTGGCATCACTGGCAAGACCAGCGTTTATTTTCTGTCCCTAATCACCCTTAAGGTAGGGGGTGGTGAACTGGCATCCTGAACTGCTACAGTCCATTTGGATGAATGGGTTCTGACAGCACTAGCATTCCTTTGGTACAACCAAGTGGTTGGTTTCGCCGTTTTGGAGAGCAGTTAAGTCTCACATATCACCCTGACTGGATAAAGATTGCAAGTTTCCTTCTCTAAAAGTGAACCAGTTGGAGTTTTACCTATATCTTATTTCTATTGATGCCATTTTGATCCGAGCTTTATAATCCAGACTCACTTCATGAACTGAATTTAAATTTCCCAACTGCCAAAGAACAAAACAAAGAACAAAGAAAATTACAGCACAGGAACAGGCCCTTCGGCCCTCCAAGCCTACGCCAATCCTCTATCTAAACCTGTCACCTATTTTCCAAGGATCTGTATCCCTCTGCTCCCTGCCGGTTCGTGTATCTGTCTAGATACATCTTAAATGACGCTATCGTGCCCGCCTCTACCACCTCCGCTGGCAACGTGTTCCAGGCACCCACCACCCTCTGCGTAAAGAACTTTCCATGCATATCTCCCTTAAACCTTTCCCCTCTCACCTTGAAATCATGACCCCTAGTAATTGTGCCCCCCACTCTGGGAAAAAGCTTCTTGCTATCCACCCTGTCTATACCTCTCATGATTTGGTAGATCTCAATCAGGTCCCCCCTCAACCCCCGTCTTTCTAATGCAAATAATCCTAATCTACTCAACCTCTCTTCATAGAGAGCGCCCTCCATACCAGGCAACGTCCTGGTGAACCTCCTCTGCACCCTCTCCAAAGCATCCACATCGTTTTGGTAATGTGGCGACCAGAACTGTACGCAGTATTCCAAATGTGGTCGAACCAAAGTCCTATACAACAGTAACATGACCTGCCAACTCCTGTACTCAACACCCCGTCCAATGAATGAAAGCATGCCATATGCCTTCTTGACCACTCTATCGACCTGGGTTGCCACCTTCAAGGTACAATGGACCTGAACGCCCAGATCTCTCTGTGCATTAGTTTTCCCCAGGGCTTTTCCATTTACCATATA
Source organism: Ginglymostoma cirratum (assembly GCA_024137785.1). NCBI lineage: Eukaryota > Metazoa > Chordata > Chondrichthyes > Orectolobiformes > Ginglymostomatidae > Ginglymostoma > Ginglymostoma cirratum. The sequence continues at coordinate 22,933,652 of JAHRHZ010000111.1, read as the reverse complement.
GTTCGCTCTTGAATTGGATCTTCCAAAATGCATCACCTCGCATTTGCCTGGATTGAACTCCATCTGCCATTTCTCCACCCAACTTTCCAATTTATCTGTATTCTGCTGCATTCTCCGACAGTCCCCTTCACTATTTGCTACTCTACCAATCTTAGTGTCGTCTGCAAACTTGCTAATCAGACCATGTATACCTTCCTCCAGATCATTTATGTATGTCACAAACAACAGTGGTCCCAACACGGATCCCTGTGGAACGCCACCGGTCACAGTTCTCCATTTTGAGAAACTCCCTTCCACTACAACTGTCTGTCTCCTGTTGCCCAGTCAGTTCTCTGTCCATCTAGCTTGTACACCCTGGACCCCATGCGACTTCACTTTCTCCATCAGCCTACCATGGGGATCCTTATCAAACGCCTTACTGAAGTCCATGGGTATGACATCTACAGCCCTTCCCTTATCTATCAACTTTGTCACTTCCTCAAAGAATTCTATCAAGTTGGTAAGACATGACCTTCCCTGCACAAAACCATGCTGCCTATCACTAATAAGCCCATTTTCTTCCAAATGTAAATAGATCCTATCCCTCAGTATCTTCTCCAGCAGCTTCCCCACCACTGATGTCAGGCTCACCGGTCTAGAATTACCTGGATTATCCTTGCTACCTTTCTTAAACAAGGGGAGAACATTATCAATTCTCCAGTCCTCCAGGACCTCATCCGTGTTCAAGGATGCTGCAAAGATATCTGTTAAGGCCCCAACTATTTCATCTCTCGCTTCCCTCAGTAACCTGGCATAGATCCCACCCAGACCTGGGGACTTGTCTACCCTAACGCCTTTTAGAATACCCAACACTTCCCCCTTCCTTATGCCGATTTGACCTCGAGTACTCAAACATCTATCCCGAACCTTACCATCCGTCATGACCCTCTCCTCGGTGAATACGACACAAAGTAGTCATTAAGAATCTCACTCTTTCTCTGACTCCTCGCATAACTTCCCTCCTTTGTCCTTGAGTGGGCCAACCCTTTCTCTAGTTACCCTCTTACTCCTTATGTACGAATAAAAGGCTTTGGGATTTTCCTTAATCCTGTTTGCCAAAGATATTTCATGACCCCTTTTAGCCCTTTTAATTCCTCATTTCAAATTGGTCCTGCTTTCCCGATATTCTTCCAAAGCTTCATCCGTTTTCAGTCACCTAGACCTTATGTATCTTCCTTTTTCTTCTTTGTTAGTCTGACAATTTAATCTGTCATCCATGGTTCCTAATCTTGCCCTTTCTATCCCTCATTTTCACAGGGACATGTTTGTCCTGCACTCTAATCAACCTCTCTTTAAAAGCCTCTCTCATATCAAATGTGGATTTACCCTCAAACAGCTGCTCCCAATCCACATTTCCCAGCTCCTGCTGAATTTTGCTATAGTTGGCCTTCCCCCAATTTGGCACCCTTCCTTGAGGACCAGTCTCGTCTTTGTCCATGAGTATTCTAAAACGTACGGAATTGTGATCACTATTCTCAAAGTAATCATCTAATGAAACTTCAATCACCTGGCTGGGCTCATTCCCCAACACCAGGTCCAGTATGGCGCATTCCTGAGTTGGACTCTTTACATACTGCTCTATAAAACCCTCCTAGATGCTTCTTACAAATTCTGCTCCATCTAAACCCTAACACTAAGTGAATCCCAGTCAATGTTGAGAAAAGTAAAATCTCCCATCACCACTACCCTGTTGCTCCTACACCTTTCCATAATCTGTTTACATATTTGTACCTCTATCTCATGCTCACTGTTGGGAGGCCTGTAGTATAGCTCCAACATTGTTACCGCACCCTTCCTATTTCTGAGCTCTGCCCATATTGCCTCACTGCACGAGTCCTCCATAGTGCCCTCCTTCAGCACAGCTGTGGTATCCTCTTTGACCAGTAATACAACTCCTCCACCCCTTTTACCCCCCTCTCTATCTCACCTGAAGCATCTATATCCTGGGATATTTAGTTGCCAATCTTGCCCTTCCCTCAACCAAGTCTCAGTAATAGCAATACCATCATACTCCCAGGTACCAATCCAAGCCCTAAGTTCATCTCCCTTACCTACTACACTTCTCACATTAAAACAAATGTACCTCAGAATACCTGTCCCTTTGCGTTCATCATCTGCTCTCTGCCTACTCTTCCCCTTAGTCACACTGACTTCATTGTCTAGTTCCTTACAGGCTTTAGCTACTACCTCCGTACTGTCCACTAACCTCCTCATTTGTTTCCCATCCCCATGTCACAATAGTTTAAACCCTCCCCAACAGTGTTAACAAAAGCACCGCCTAGGACATTGGTTCTAGTCCTGCACAGGTGTCGACTGTCCGATTTGTAATAGTCCCACCTCCCCCGGAACCGGTCCCAATGTCCCAAAAATCTGAACCTCTCCCTCCTGCACCGTCTCTAAAACCACTCATTTATCCTGCCTATTCTTTCATTTCTACTCTGACTAGCACATGGCACAGGTAGGAGTCCTGAGATTACTACTTCTGAGGCCCTACTTTTTAACTTAGCTCCTAACTCCCTAAATTCTGCTTGTAGGACTTCATCCCATTTATTACCTATATCATTGGTGCCTATATGCACCATGGCAGCTGGCTGTTCACCCTCCCCCTTCAGAATGTCCTGCAGTCGATCTGAGACATCCCTGACCCGTGCATCTCGGAGGCAACATACCATTTGGGAGTCTCGTTTTCGACCACAGAACTGCCTATCTACTCCCCTTACAATTGAATCCCCTATGACTGTAGCCCTTCCACTCTTTTTCCCGCCCTTCTATTCAGCAGAGCTAGCCACAGTGCCATGAACCTGGCTACTGCTGCCTTCCCCTGGTGAGCCATCTCCCCCAACAGTATCCAAAACGGTATACTTGTTTTGGAGGGAGATGACTGCAGGGGACACTTGCACTGCCTTCCTGCTTTTCCTCTGCCTTTTGGTCATCCATTGCCTTTCTCCCTCAGCAATCGTAATCTGCAGTGTGACCAATTTGCTAAACATGCTGTCCACAACTTCTTCAGCATCGCGGATGCTCCAATGTGAGTCCATTCTCATCTCCAAAGCCATCATGCGATCTAACAAGAGCTGCAGCTGGACACACTTCTTGTACGTGTAGGAGTCAGTGACATCAGCCACGTCCCTGAGATCCCACATTGAGCAAAAGGAGCATAACATGGGTCTGGGATCTCCTGCCATTTTTACTCTTAAGTTTAACTTAGTCCTACTATAATATCAAACACTAGATAAATGAAATGAAGTGAAAAAAATTTTACCAATCACTCTACTTAACAGCACACGATTTAAAAAAAAAAGAAAACCCTTACCTCATCAACACACCACGGAGTCTTTTTTTTTTTGGTAAGAGGAGGAGGGCGGGTGGGAGACACTACATGTGTAGTGTCCCAGGTTTAGCCACTGCCCAAATATATCAGTTCACTCAACTTCCCAGAGTGCAATTCAACCGCTCCCACTGAGCTCCACTGCCTAAATGAAGACCTTACTTCCCGGCAGCCCCCTAATCCTCACTGTCACCGCTCCCGCTGCTGCTGCAAAAAATGCCATGTTGGAATTTGAACTCATGTCTCCAGGCTATTAGTTTTGACATCAGTAATATAACCATTTATCACCGTCCTCAGTGCCATTGGAGAGCTATTTATCAACATGTGAGGAAGTATCTCTTAAATGATAATTTGCATACATGTTCTGACAGTTATGTATGGTGAGATATTACTTTTCAATTCTAAAGGATTCACAGAGCTTCCAACATCATTATCAATTTTATCTAATATGCGCAATGTTCATTTGGAATGTTTTACAAATTCATTCCTTGGATTAAAAAAAAAATCCAAATGGGCACGATGCTATTGTGGATGACTCCCACCAGATTAACTAACACAGAGAAAGGTGGCATGACAGAAATAAATTGCAGAAATTTTAATTCATTTTCATTCACTTGCCACCTTCAGGAGCCATAAATATAATGTAGTGTTAGGCTATGCAGCAAGAATTATGCCTTTATATTGTTAAGTCAAGTATTTTAGACATGTGTTGATGTCAACACTTTGTCTTGTCTGAATTGTCTTAAAATCAACACTGGGCAGCACTGCAAGTGGAGTTGCTGACAGAGCTCATAACTTTGTTCCTGTGGTTTGATCAGCATTGTGATGTTACCTTTGTTGTCTATCCGTTAATTTTTCTTTTAAGATGGCAATAGTGGGGGTTACCCCTTTCATGTTTATGTCCATGTTTCTATCATTTCATGTCAGATAGAGAATTGGCCCAGCTCAAAAAGTATAGGAACCGTAGACTTGGGAGTATGCCTCAGGTCTTCACACCTGGTCTGCCATCTAGTAAGATCATGGCTGATCTGATTGTGGTCTCAACTTCACTTTCCACAATCTGCCCACCTCTAAAATGAGCCTGGGCTTCCCCTTGTATCAATAATCTATCTTACTATTCATACATGATATATAGGCATTGCTGGCTAGGCCAGCATTTCTTGCCCAACCCTGAGATCGTTGAAAAGGTCTCTCTTAGAAAGCCACTGCCTGGATTTTAACTCTGCAACACAGACGCAAATTATGTTGTTGGAGCTTGTGGACAAGTGGAGAGTATTCCATCATATTTTTGATTTATGCCTTATAGATGCAGACGTGAATTGAATAGCCAGGAGAGAAATTACTACAAAATCCCTAGCCTTTGGCCTGTTTAGTTATGTCTTGTCCAATTCAGTTTCTGGTCAGTGGGACCCACTGGATGTTGAAAAGGGGGTTTCAGTTATGAAAATGTCATTGAAAGTCATGGGGTGATGGTCAAATTCTCTTATTAAAAATAGTCACTTGTGTGACTTGAATCTTTCTTGCCACTTAGCCTGTACATTGCCCAGGTCTTACTGCATAAGAAGAGTAGCTGCTTCAGTGTCTGGTTCATCATAAATGGTGCTGAACGTTGTACAAGCACAACATCCCCAACTCTGACCTCATGATGCAAGGAAAATCATCAAAACAGCTGAAGATGCTTGGGCTTAGAACCATGATTTACAAGGTTTATAAGATAAAGATTTACAAGGATGTTGCCAGGGTTGGAGAGTTTAAGCTGTAGGGCGGGGCTGAATAGTCTGGGGCTATTTTCCCTGGAGCGTCAGAGGCTGAGGGATGACCTTATAGAAGATTACAAAATCATGAGGGGCACAGATAGGGTGAATAGCCAAGGTCTTTTCCCCAGAGTAGTGGAGTCCAAAACTATAGGGTATAGGTTTAAGATGAGATGGGAAAGATTTAATAGGGACCTACGGGGCAACTTTTTCACATAGAGGGTGGTGGATGTATGGAATGAGCTACCAGAGGAAGTGGTGGAAGCTGATACAATTACAATTTTAAAAGTTATCTAGATAGATATATGAATAGGAAAGGTTTAGAGGAATATGTGCCAGATGCTGGCACATGGGCCTACATTTATTTAGGATGTCTCATCGGCATAGATGAGTTGGACCATGCTGTACAGCTCTGTGACTACCTCTTAGAAGTTGAGGCCGTAATTCCATTCGTCAGTTATAGCTTGCTAACCCAAAAAAAGAGCCATTCACCTCTACACCACCCACACCCTCCACCTCCTCCAGAACTTCCAATTCCCCGGTCCCCAGCACCTCAACTTTACCATGGACGTCCAGTCCCTATACACCTGTATTCCCCATACAGATGGCCTAAAGGCCCTCCGCTTCTTCCTGTCCCGCAGGCCCGACCAGTCCACCTCCACTGACACCCTCATCCGCTTAGCCGAACTTGTCCTCCCCCTCAACAACTTCACTTTCAATTCCTCCCACTTCCTACAGACAAAGAGGGTGGCCATGGGTACCCACATGGGCCCAAGCTACGCCTGCCTCTTTGTAGGTTACCTAGAACAATCCCTCTTCTGTACCTACACTGGCCCTAAACCCCACCTCTTCCTTCGTTACATTGATGACTGTATTGGCATTGCCTCGTGCTCCCACGAGGAGCTCGAACAGTTCATCCACTTCACCAACACCTTTCACCCAACCTTAAGTTCACCTGGACCATCTCTAATACCTCTCTCTCCTTCCTGGACCTCTCTGTCTCCATCTCCAGTAACCACCTAGAAACTGATATCCATTTCAAGCCCACCGACTCCCACAGCTACCTAGAATACACCTTGTCCCACCCACCTTCCTGCAAAAATGCTATCCCCTATTCCCAATTCCTTCACCTCCACCGCATCTGCTCCCAGGATGAGGCATTCCACTCCCGTACATCTCAGATGTCCTCGTTTTTCAAGGACCACAACTTCCCCCACTCAGTGGTCAAGAACACCCTCAACCATGTCTCCTGCATTTCCCGCAACTCATCCCACTCACCTCCTCCCCACAATAACAACCAAAACAGAATCACCCTCATCCTCACATACCACCCCACCAACCTCCAGATCCAACGCATTATCGTCCGACATTTCCGACATCTGCAATCCAATCCCACCACCAAAGACATTTTTCTCTCCCCACCTTATCTGCTTTCCGGAGGGACCGCTCTCTCCATGACTCCCTTGTCCGGCCCACACTCTCCTCCAGCCCCACGACACCCGGCACTTTTCCCTGCAACCGCAGGAAGTGCTACACCTGGCCCTACAACCCCCCCCCCCCCCCCCCCCCCCCCGCCTCACCCCCATCCCAGGCCCCAAGAAGACTTTCCACATCAAGCAGATGTTCACCTGCACATCTGCTAATGTGGTATACTGCATCCGCTGTTCCCATTGTGGCCTCCTCTACATCGGGGAAACCAAGCGGAGGCTTGGGCTCCACTTTGCAGAACACCTACACTCAGTTCGCACTAAACAACTGCACCTCCCAGTCGTGAAGCATTTCAAGTCCACCTCCCATTCCTCAGACGACATGTCCATCCTGGACCTCCTGCAGTGCCACAATGATGCCACCCGAAGGTTCCAGGAACAGCAACTTATATTCCGCTTGGGAACCCTGCAGCCCAATGGTATCAATGTGGACTTCACAAGCTTCAAAATCTACCCCCCCCCAACCGCATCCCAAAACCAGCCCAGCTCGTCCCCGCCTCCCTAACCTGTCCTTCCTCCCACCTATCCCCTCCTCCCACCTCAAGCCCCACCCCCATCTCCTACCTACTAACCTCATCCTGCCCCTTGACCTGTCCGTCCTCCCTGGACTGACCTATCTCCTCCCTAACTCCCCACCTACACTCACCTTTACTGGCTCCATCCCTGCCTCTTTGACCTGTCTGTCTCCTCTCCACCTATCCTCTCCTCTATCCATCGTCTATCCACCCCCCCCTCTCTTCCTCTTTATTTCAGAACCCCTTTCCCCTTCCCCTCCCCCATTTCTGAAGAAGGGTCTAGGCCTGAAATGTCAGCTTTCCTGCTCCTCTGATGCTGCTTGGCCTGCTGTGTTCATCCAGCTCTTGTTATCTCACATTCACCTCTACTGTCTGCTTCCTGTTAACTAACCAAACCTTAAACCATTCTATAAATTTCTGGTTTCCAGCATCTGCAGTTCTTTCGGTTTTTGCTTAAGCCGTGCTACTTTGTTGCCTCTGCAGCTTGAACACTTATGTAATCTTTTAGCATATCAAATTCATTTCAATAATCCATGCACGTTGCATCAGCAGGTTCCCCTTTATCCACCTTCATCCATGTTACCTTCTCAGATTTTTAATAGCTTAGTTGAATATGATTTTTCCTTTACATGTAGACTGCCTAATCACATTATGATTGTCTAACTATTCTGCCGCAACTTCCTTAATAAGAAATTCTAACAATTTCCCTAAAGTAGATGTTAATCTAAATCATTTGTCTAATTAAGCATGACACAGGAAGTGGAAATGGTGTTCTCATAACATTGTTGCTGCCCAGCCTCTGGGCTCTAGAGTGAATTGCTGAAGTGCCTCCTGAAAGTTGTACATGCTGCAGCCAGGTGATGAAAGAGGCAGATATCAACATGTCAACAGAAACAGGACCATCGCTCAAACTAACTGCTGTATCCAGAAAGATGATTGACATTGTGATCTGCAGATGTATTTGTCATTAATTTGTGTTGGGGCTACTGGATGGGCCAGAATTGATTGTGAATCCCTAACTGTCCTTGAAAAGGTGGTAGTGAGCCACAGCCTTGAACCACAGCAGTCCTTGGGTTTAAGGCCAGCCTCAATACTATTAGGAAGGAAGTTCCAGTATTTTAACAGAGTAACAGTACAGGAACGGACGTATTATTTCAACTCAGGATTCTGCGTGGCTTGAAGGGGAATGTGCATTGTTACTCCCGTTTAGCTGAAAGGCAAATATTCCATCACACATCTAATCTATATCTTGTAGTTGGCAGAGAGGCTTTTAAGGGAGTGTTGACTGATAACCCCCTGATCCTAGCTAACATTTGGGATTCTGCAGTATTGGTGTCATTGAAAGGCAATGGTTAATCATTGGACTTTCTGTTATTTCCAGTGGTGCCAACCTTCATCTGTGTGGTGCACCTACCACTTATCACCCAGATCAGGACATTCAGGTCCTATTGTTGATAACAAGCATGGGGCTGGATGAACACAGCAGGTCAAGCAGCATCATAGGAGCAGGAAAACTTGACGTTTCGGGCCTAGACCCTTCATCAGAAAATCTGATGA
>JAHRHZ010000111.1:22730482-22924572 GCA_024137785.1 Ginglymostoma cirratum | reverse complement strand
TCCCCCAACTCTAGAGTTCATGCAATACTTCAGTCAGAGTCACTGTCAGATCTCCACAGTTGAAAACATTTGCCTCAAGTTGTGACTTCTCCCAATTTTGTAGTGAGTTCAGATGGGTTCATGTTGCAGGGAAAACACAACAATAATATGTTTTAGTACGCGACAACAGTGTGGTGGGTTGCAGGTTGATTCTCTTTATTTCCAGTCAACAACCTTCAACCCTAGCCTTTGACTGAAAGTTAGGTAAAGATTGTGCTGAACAGAAATTAACTTTTTGTTGAAAGGAGCGTGTTAATAATAAGAAAGAGAAACCCACAGCAATGTCATTGCTGTCCCTCCTGTCTCATATCAACTATGAAACTGTAGAAGGCTTGATGCAATATATCCAGCCGTACGCTTGGTTATTTAAAAAATAGATAAGGTATGAAAAAGGGTAGAAGAATTTGCAAGCCCTTTGTGTCCTTGTTCATGATGTCTCTTCTCCCAATTCAATGGTATTATGACTGCACTATACATGCCAGATGTTAAAGTACAATAGGTGCGAAGAACCATCTTTACTTAACTTGGTTAACCAGTCAGCCAATGACTTTCAGTGAGTGCGTAAAAGATCCTCTCTGTAACAGTCAATAGAAATAAAGTTTCAAATTGCAACAGTGCCAATTCATTTATTCTCAGTTCTAGCACTGCTGAAAGTATAGACAGACTAGTGTCCAAACCAGCTGGTGTTGGCCCTACGTCTTGAAACTGTTAATCTATATAAATCTGGTATAGGCAACCATTTCCATAGGCAAGACCCAAATATATCACTACCAGTCTTTTGTTAAGCTGTGCCTTGTTGTCAAGAGCTCCCTGTAAAGTATGGTCAGCGAGCCAAGCCTATCATTGCTTGTCAAAATGAGTGATACCGTGATGCATTTGCCAATAATCAGATTTACCACCCTGCTTGCAAATAAAATAGGAAATTTAAAAGTAAAATGATGCAGTTTCAATATAGTATATGGAGTGTTACTGAAAAATACTGCCGAGATTGATGACTCAGGAATGGGATGACTGATGAATACCCACAGCCTTATTTCCTATGAAACAGAAGAACTTGTAGTTATTTGCCTTTTTTGTCCTTGGTTTGTTGCAAAATGCTTATAAGGCAATAATTTTTGATGTGCTCACTGTTATTACATGGCAGTTATGACAGTTAAAAGTTTGACTCAGTGCCACGCTGCAGTTTCATGTGAAATACGGTCATGAGATCCTAGCATGGGTCTTGAACCATCAAATTTGACACCAGAGTGAGTGTGTTTTAATTGAATAAAAGTACTTTTTTTACATGTTAGTTAGCAGAATTTGGCAAAATCGTTGGGTAATTGAAGGAAAAAAAAAACAGAATTTTATGCAGAATGGGGTATATTTTATTTCAGGTGCAGAGCACTGTGATGTGATCACATACTGGTCACTGAAGTGTATAGAAGAGAGTGTAAAGCAGTCTGCAGCTTGTGTTATACAAAGCTCTATGCAGACTGAATCAGGTTGTAAAGTCTACTCGCGGGTCTTTTCAGGGATCAATTGGTGAAATCTATAGAGGCTCGTACCAGAAAATTTTGATAAAACTGATTAAGGTGGTTAGCATTTCTGATGAAGGGTCTAGGCCCAAAACATCAAGCTTTCCTGCTCCTATGATGCTCCTTGGCCTGCTGTGTTCGTCCAGCTCCACACCTTGTTATCTCGGATTCTCCAGCATCTGCAGTACCTATTATCTCTGATACTGTTTTGTAAATCTGTCTGTTTTCTGTGTTTTACAGGTTCAGTGGTCAGAGCCATGGCTGATTGGGCTGCTAGCTTTTCATGCCTTTTGCTTTCTACTTAGCTTGATAACAATTAAATTCTACAAATTTCAGATTGCCCATTTCCTTTTTATGAGTAAGTCGCTTTTGTATTTTTATTAGTGTGCAAATGCCAGTATTGAATACTCAATGCATTTTCAATCAGCCGGGGGCCTTTTACAACTTCAACTTATGTTTGTTGTATATGGTTCTGGGTATACTTTTCAATGTATTTTTAAAGTGTCCAAAAGCTACTTTGAAGAATTGATTGTTCTCGCTTGTCGTTACTGTCTATTATTGGGCAGGGTCTTCTGTTCTCACTGGTAGCAATGGCTGAGGCAGCAAGGACAGTTAATTAGGTGGGATTGTAGCATACCTAAACCCAGCCTCCTTCCTACCTCCACTAGAATTTAGTTCTGGATGCAGTGGCTCTTGTTTGAACTAGCCACCCTGCTGCCATTTAAGATTCTAAAGTAAGCAATTAGGGATCACTGGAATACTTAATCCCTTCACCATTGTCACAATCAAGAGGTATTGTGGCACAGCGATAGTGTCCTTACCTCTGGGCCAGAAAGATTTTTGTTCCAGTCTCACCTGTTCTGAAGGAATACCATAACCGGTCTAAACAGGTTAATTAAATATATGTTTAAAATAATTTCAACCCAGCTTCAGACATGCTTGTCACCATGCAGTGTTCATGCCAGGCGAAGCAGTGAAGGCTGCTTGTTACCTAGTGCAGTGGTCAGGGCAGGACTAGTCTCTCAATGAGAAATAATTGGTGCGTAATTGAGACACTGGAAGAGGAACCTCACTAACAGCCATGCCATATCCCTTTTTTCTCTGCGATCTCCCACCCACAAGTAACTCATGACATTATTTATCTGTGAGTTAGGTCCATCACAACCTTGGAACTGTGGAGGAGGAGCTGGGTATGTCCTTCCAACAGCAGTGAAGGCATCTTCAGTAGTGCCATGGAGTGTAAATATTGACAGTTTCCGATTAACTAGCATCTCTTGTTAGGTGAGGCTTCCACCCGTAGCTCTTAACTCCTGAGGAAGGTCCATCAGTGGCCTCATGTCTGCCTGGCTGGTGAGCGATTCAGTGGCTTTCTGAGAAAATCGCCATAGTCTTTCACTGACTCTCTAACGAGCCAGCAAAACACTCGTGCCACAACAAAATTCTATGTATTAAAACCACAAGACCTAGGAGGCCAGTTCTTTTTTTTCCAAACTGCTGCTGTCAATATATTTTGAAATATTTAGTCTCTATTTTTAAATTACCTGGCAGAAAAGCAAATCACTTTCATACTGTACGGGAAGGGTGCCTAATTTGAGAATCTTTCTTAATGACTGGAGACTGTTGTGCTAGTTTATTTTAAATATTCTGCCCCATCATTGCTTTTTCTGAATTGGTTCATTGTTTACTGACCATTCCATCTGTCAGAGGGTTTCTGAACAGCCCTAATGCCTCTAATTTTTTTGTTGTAAATACATTGCAGAGCACCTGGCATCATATTGTTCTGTGTCTTGCTGACCATTGCTGGAAAAGTGTGACCATAGATTTTGTTGAAGTGATGCTTGTTTAATTTGCATTAAGTTCTTAAAAAACCTACTATTCATTGGAAGCATTAGGCCACCAACATATTGCAAAAAATTGCTGATTTTATTCAAGTATTGTATGTATGTTGTGTGACAGTGTAAATGTTAACAGCAAGAGAAAGTTTAACTTTAGGGAATGTTGATCCATTTTCAATAACATAAATTTATGTTACTTTTTGAGCTTGTGGTACACATAGAGTTGTCGAATCATACAGCATGGAAACAGACCCAATCAGTCCTTGCCGGCTATATTCCCAAACTAAACTAGTCCCATTTGCCTGCATTTGGCCCATATCCCTCCAAACCTTACCTATTCATGCACCTATCCAAATGTCTTTTAAATGTTGTAACTGTACCTGCATTCACTACTTTCTCTGGCAGTTCATTCCGCACACAAACCTCCGTAATAAAAAGTTGCCCCTAATTTCCTTTTTAAAACTTCCTCCTCTCGCCTTAAAACTATAGCCCCCAGTTTCGAACTCCCCTGCCCTAGGAAAAAGACCCTTGCTTTTCATCTTATCCATGCTCCTTATGATTTTATAAATCTCCATAAGGTCACCCCTCAACCTCCTATGCTTCAGAGAAAAAAAAATCCCAGCATATCCAGAGATAGTAGGAACTGCAGATGCTGGAGAATCTAAGATAACAAGGTGTAGAGCTAGATGACCACAGCAGGCCAAGCAGCATCAGAGGAGCAGGAAGGCTGACGTTTCGGGTCTTGACCCTTCAGCAGTAGGAAGTGCGGATGCTGGATATGCTGGGATAACAAGGCGTAGGGCTGGATGAACACAGCAGGCCAAGCAGCATCAGAGGAGCGGGAAAGCTGGCACTTCCAGCAAATGTTTCTATATTACAATGCCTTTGTAAGTATATAAGATTGTCTTCCCAAACAGGCAGTAGATAAGCCTGCACTGACAACACTGAAAATTATGCTGCAGGCCAAACCAGTCAACACATTTGAAACTTTGTCATTTTACTGTTGCAAAATGTGCCTGAAACTTGGCATTGTTGTGTATGATAACTACCACTAGAGGTCAGTGTGATGCTTTGTAAATGTTGTGAAAATCTATTCCACTAAATGTGGAAGCACTTTTCAGGTAGAAGTAACCGGTTAAATTACAGAACAATGATACAATACAGTAAATTAATTAAAAAATGGAGTAATTTATCTAGCTGAATCTAAATTTCTTACCTTTTATTTCATACCTTCAATTTAATATCTGGTATTCTCGTGAGTGCTATGAAGAAATAGAAGCACTGTCATTGGGAGTTAATTGAAGAGAATCCCAGTCATTGCGGTGCTAGTCACCAGCTGTCTACATAATATATCGGTGTCATTATAAACAAGCCTTTAATAAAGCTAAGTGAAGTTTCTAACTCTATAATCTTTAATGGTTCATTATGAAATTGTATGTGTGCACAAGGCTGAAAGCTACTGAGATTTTTAGAATCTGAATCTTCCCACTGGCTTCCATTTCTTCTGCTGTCCCATGATATGTTTATTATGCTGACTCACTTTTTTCATTTACTTTTAAAACCCATATTGAATAGCCAGTAACCATATTCCTTGGAATAGTCAAGGATTCCCAAGTTTAATTGTTTATTTTGTTTTGTTATCTGCAAATTGTTGATTATGGACTTCCTCCAGTTGTGCTTTTTACCAGGCTTTTGACTCGGAAAATCTGTGAGAGTAATCTAATTATAACAATTATATTTTACTACATATAAAATTTCAATTCAAGTAGAAACTATAAGTAGTGCATGCAACATGAGATAATGAATCAAACTTTTAATACCATTGAGTTATTTATTATTTCCTTCGGTTAAATTTCTTTTACATCCAAACCTGTTGGCATTGTAAGTCTTAACCATTAGTGTACAAATCATGAACAATGTATTATATTGTGAACATTCTTAGGAGTTGTTTTGAAGTGAAGTTTATTGATCATAACAGTGGCTTAATGGATTTATACTCAAGTGGTGATCCAGCCTAGAATCTGCTATCTCAAAAGTGTCACTGTAAGAGGTATGCACCAATTATAACCAAAATGTTGGACTACTTATTTGTCATTGAGCATATAAGTATTTTTTTAAATTACATAATGGAGCATCTTAAATTGGAAGTAGCACTGTCTTTCTGCAGTCCTTCATAGTCAGTTTAAAGGAGCACCAAATCAGAATTGAATAATGGAACCTTTATCTAACTTGTCTGCACTGGGTGCCGTGTTGCAGCCAATCACCACTTAGATGTACACAGGTAAATCCCTGAGGTACTGTCAGGTTAAATAAACACTTCAAGAAGTAAAAGACACAGATAATTTGCAAATATTTGAATACCCATATTTCAAAAGAAATAGAAACTTATAGCTCATGGTAGGGGTGCAGTCTGCTGTTTGAGATAATTTTATTTTAAATTAAAATGAGCTTTTTTTTAAATATTGATAAGGAGATATGAACCCTTCGGACTGAAAATCAGGTTTGGTTAAGTGTGTTACAATGACAATAGGTTTTGATAAACAGTAACAGTGCAGAAATGTTTGCAAAAACAGATAACATGAGAGATGCTGCAGCAGGATGAAATTTGAACATTGGTGGTCAGTAGTAGACTGTATAGTGATGGCTTGAGATTCCAAAGTGTCAAAGGTTTCATACTTTGCCAGGGTATTTTAGCGTTCTTGCATTCCACCAAGTGGAAGCAGATATTTTCAGCAGGTAAATGGCATGATATCTCTGATTCAGCATTTAGTCTCCTTTTGTAGTCAAATGAACGATATAGTCAGTTGAGAGAAAAAAAATCTTTTAAATGTTTGGATTCATCGGGTGGCACCAGTATGTTATTGGAGTTTTTTTTTGTGTTTGTCTTTGCACTAATCCAGTGAAAATATGAGGTATTATTAAATATCAAATTATATTTTATTTTCCAATAAATTTAATTTTCCAATAGAATTTTGGATCTGACCCCGATTGAGCTTTATTGTTAGCAGCTGCACCTCAAATCTAAGTTGTGCTAGGCTGTTGATTTCATTCTTCCAAAGTAAACAGTTAGATTGGATACAAATCCTGATACCATTGCATGCAAATGCATTTTAGATAAAGATGAACTCGAGGTCACATTACGGGGATTAAGAAAACAGTATTTGTACAATACCAAGGCTTAAAATTGGGACATGTTGAAAACTTATACTTCACAGCTGCAGATGTTCTATTTCAGTGTCCAAAAAAAAGGCATTTTTTCTCTCTGGAAGCCTGGCAGACAGAATCCCCATCTAGACATAATGTCTCTGTCAAGATCAGGGGCAATGTACCTAACATCATCCTGCTTCTGATTTGTTAATTGCCTTTCCTGACCCAACATGGATTATTTTTTACTATCCAGCACTCTCAGGGAGTCATTCACCTTGACCACACACAAATTGTATACATTAGCGTGGCAACGTTACTGCATATCAGAATAACTTTGCGTTTGCGCCAAGTCACAGTCTTGGTCAGTGAAAGAAAACTGTATGGCAAAATAATTCTCGTGTGTGCCCAGTTTGAAAAATACATAGGAGTATATTAACAGATATTGAATTACATACTTATTCCCATTCCCAATCACTTCCATGATTTCTGTTTCTTCCATGCTCCTCCTCCCAACAAAAATGAATACTAGGAATATGATGAAAATTTCTTCAAGTTATCTTTTTGCATTTAAAATCTGTACCTGAACTCAAAGACCAAACTAAGAACTTTGGTTCTGGATTGAACTCAGTCCACACAAGCAGTGTGAAACTGCTGTGCTTTCCCTGTTAACTTCAGACCATAATAATGAACAGAATACGTGTAGTTTCTTTAGCATTTGCTGATTTTAAAAATTCTGTATTCAATTTTAAATCAATTGAATTTTTTAAATCAATTTAAATGTCAAAATATCAACAGCTGATATAAACAAGTTCATAAGTGAAATAAAAGTTAAGCATATTTAATTTAACAATTAAATGTTCATCCTTTGCTGTTATTATTATATTCTTTTCTCTTTGTTGCAGTTGCGTTGGTGTACTGTGCAGAATACATTAATGAAATGGCAGCAATGAACTGGAGGTAAAGGCAATGGAGACCCCTGTGGCATTAAAAGAGTTATGTACACAACACTGGCGGCTTTGTTTCGTTTGTTTCTTAGACCTGAGCACTTTAGATGTACGTTTCAAAAAGTCACTGATAGCTTGCCACGAATAAATCAAATTTCGTGTGCTAACCAAGTAATTTATTAAACAGCTCTTGTGCTCAAGTTGAATGTAATCCTACCACTGCATTGTTGTGGAAGCTGTGAATTAATGTGAAATGTAGTAAATTTTCTGTTTGAACAAATGTTGAGACAGGGTAAGTGTATGATTTTCAAAACTAAATCTGACTCCATTTTCATCATAACTACTTTTTAAAATTACTGTTCTTGCCATGAGTCCCTGGTTATTTCAACTTGACCCAACTATCTGCTCTTCACTGTATCCGTGAATGGTTTAGACATGGAGCAGCAATGTCCAGTTTTTTCAGATGGTACAATATCAGAGGAATAGTAAATTACTATGAGAACCAAAGAAAGTTACAAGGGTATATGGGGAGGCGGGGAGCTAACAGAATGAAGAAGAAAGTGGCAGATGGAATTCATTGTTATCAAATCTGAGGTGGTACATCTTGTGGTTTAACATTGTTCTTATAGCTATACTTTAGGAGGAACGTGAATAAATAGTAGATGAATTTGGTGGTTCAGATTTAAAAAAAGACATTAGCAGTTAAATGAATGAGACCTTAAAAATTCTATTGGAAAATTAAGTTTCATAGCGAGGTTTGTAGAACATATAAATCAAGATGCTATAATGAATCTGTACGTAACCTTGAGATCAAAGCTAGAGTACTTTTGGGTTCCAAGCTATATTAGAAACATTGAGACAATATTGAGAATACAGTGTAGATTTAGTGGGATGCTGCCTGGTGTGAAGAAATCCAAATGAGAAGGAGGTCAGAAAATTTGAGCTGCTCATTAGAAGAGGAGTGAGTCACTAGAGCAGTTTAAAATTGTGAAGGTGTGGGTTAGGGTAAATGGAATCAAACTATTTCTAATGATTGGCAAATCTAGAATAAAGTGACAAGGCTATAAAGTCAAATGCCATTATTTACCATGGAGAGCAAGAAAAACATGTTTGCACAGAGGACTGAGACAGTGGAATGTGCTAGCAGAGTTAGAGATTGAAGCAGAGGTCATTTCAACTGTGGTAATATTTAAGAGTAAGTCACATAGGTGATTGAATGAAAGGGAATAAAGAAGTGAAGAACAAGAGTGTGTATATGGCAAAAGGACTACTGCTTGGGTGGAGGATAAACACCAGCATTTAAAATAAAAGCAAAGTACTGCAGATGCTGGAAATATGGAGCAAAAATAGAAAATGCCGAAGAAACTTAGCAGGTCTGACAGCATCCAGACAAGGAAAGACAAACAGTTAACATTTTGAGACTGAAATGACTTCTTCAGAATTGAAAGGGGCTGGATAATGGATTTTACGCTGTTGGCAGGAGAAAGTAGGAGTAAATGGACCCAAGGGTGAAGATTCCTTAAGCAAAAGACAAAAGGAATGCAAAGTTACTCAAGGAGAGATAGAGTTGTAAAATCTATGTAAGCAATAGGTGTGACAGGGAGAAGTATCCACTTTGCTGAAAGCAAAGCCAACAAGACATGCACAACATGGGTATATTATAATGAAAATGGAGAACACAGATCATGCTGTGAAGTTATTGAACTCAATGTTGTGTCCTGAAGGCTGTAAAGTGCCTAATTGAAAAGTGAGGTGCTTTCCTCCAGCTTGTGTTCAACTCACTGAATCAAACCCAGGGTTGAAATATCAGGATGAGAGCAAAATGGTTTATTGAAATGGCAAGCAGCTGGAAGATCAGGGTCGTTCCAGAGGAGACAGCAGACAGGTTCTGCAAAACACTCAACAGTCTACATTTGGTGTTGCCAATGTGAAGGAGATTGCATTGTGACCAGTGAGCACAGAAGATTAGATTAAATAAAGTACAAGTAAGCCACTGCTTCATCTGAAAGGCATGTTTGAGGCCTTGAACAGTGAGGGGCGAGGAAAAGAGACATTTAATGGAGAGAATAGTCCCAATGGAAATCTAATAGTAAGGGAAGGAGAAGATGTATTTGGTTGTGGTGTCCTGCTGGGTCTGGCAGAAATGGCAGTGAATTATCCTATATGTGCAGAGATTGATGGGATTGCAAGTGAGAACAAGGGGGAGCCTGTTATTTTAGTGTTGAGGGGACGGGGTAAAGGGAGAAGTACAGGAAGTGGGTCAGATGTGGCTGAGAGCACGATTCACCACAGTGGGAGTTGTTGCTCTCAATTTTTAAAAAATGACTTAATAGCATCTATTAACTGAAGACATTGAGCTAACCTTGTAACATTACTCTTTTTGTGAAAGATATAACAGTTGCACGAAACAATACTTGTAACTGATCAAATGGTTACTTTCTTCTTTGGTCTTCACTTGTAGTTCTTGTTCATTTTGTTAAAATTGGTAATACAATATAATGCATATTCTTATAATCAAATGTTCAGGTTGTCAAAACTATTTTTTTCCAGGTTATTTTCCATGTACCAGTACTTTGATTCCAATGGGATGTTCATTTCACTCGTCTTTTCAACCCCACTTTTATTAAACACAATGATCATCGTGGTATGAGTTCATTTCCATTTATCTTGGTATTTCCAATTCTTCAGACTTGAAATTCCTTTTTCCCACAACTTAACCACTTTCTGTTGTTTCCTTAGATTGTGTGGGTGTACAGAACGTTGGCAACAATGACAGAACTGAAGTCACTGAAGCAGAAAAGAAGTGCAAACAAGGAAAAGGGAAAGAAAGCCAAATAAGACATCTTTATTTCTAAAGTTATTCTGAAGTCCTGCACATCGTTGCCAAATCATCTGGGATTATCTTGTCTTCCACTCCATACACAAGATGCAATACAGTGTGGAGCTGGAGGAACACAGCAGGCCAAGCAGCATCAGAGGAGCAGGAAAGTTGACATTTCGGGTCGGGACTCTACTTCAGAACACAGTATTCATCATGGTATAAGTTATTCCCCTTCTGAAGAAGGGTCCCCTGATGCTGCCAGGCCTGCTGTGTTCCTCCAGCTCCACACTGTATTGTCTCTGACTGCAGCATTTGCAGTTCTTGCTATCTTTCATTCCATACAGTTGGACAAAGAATATCTTGAATGTAAACCAGGAAGATGGTAAAGATTTTCTGTGGCGATGAATTGTTGTTTACACCCATGCTAACTTTGTCACTCATGTTAATGAATTGAGGAGAGACAGCCTTTGTTGCTATAAATCTCTCCCATGGTATCTTAGCACAGCATGTGCTTCTTTGTTAAATAATGAGTGACATGATTAGATATCTAACAGGATCAGTCATATGACAAAGTTGACCTTGATTACTCAGCATATAGTAACTTGGGGTACAGTTTCTGTTTTTAGCGCCACCAGTGCTAAAACTAAAACTGATGGGTGGAAAATGGTGAGGGACACTTGGTACGTAACTCAGCATATGAAGCTTTTCAGTGGAAGACACAATTTACCTTTTTTGGATAATTTATGCATCAGTCCAGAGTCCTGTTTATGTTTCACATTATGGTGAATTCCATGTTTTGAACATGTCCTTGAGTTGGTGCACTGTGCATATTAGACTGTGTTATTTTTCATCCACTTTATTCATCGGTGTCTTTATCAATGATGCCTTTATCTGCAACACAAGGTTTTATAATACAAAGATAACATCCTGGAAATGTAAGTTTAGCACTAGGTTTGAGAATGTGGGTGTATGTGAAGAGATATGCATTACAATGGTTAATTTAACTCTCACAATATGGGATATAGAGTAGATATGAGCAAAATATCTGAAAAGTTTGGCTGTTTGTCCAAATTCTTACTGGAGGTGAATAGCCAAAAAAGGCAGTTCTATTAGCAAATTGAGAAGAAAAATAACCTTTGCTGTCCGCATGGGATTCGCCTGTACAGTTAGATGTTGTGACTAAGACTACCAGAGAGTACAGTCCAGTGAAGGTTATATCAATAAAATTTCAATTGTGGAATATTTCTGAATCTTTGGAGAAACTAGGCTGGAATCCTCAGATGGATTGCACAGAACAATAATTTAACATCTGTATATAACCATTCACAGAAATTCATGTCCTCAAGTGATTTATGCAACTGGTGCCGACAACTTTTATTAGGAAGGAACCTCTGTCCACATCAGTTAAATCTTCAAGACTGGAGTCAGCCAAGAATTTGCTGATTGCCATATGTTTTCTGGTCCTTATTGCTAAGTGTATTGGATAGTGGAAAGATCACAGATTTTCTGCTCTGTACGTCTTGTGTAAACACGTTTATAAATATTTATCAGAAATGGATACTTGTGAGTATTTTTATATATCTGTTGAAGATAATTCTTCAAAGTTCTACTGCCTCCAAGTTTTCTGCTTATATTAATAAGGGCACTTTAAAAGAAGGAGCGGACCAAATTATTTATTTTGAAGTGAAGATTAGAAAATTTATAACAGTTACTTTGATATTATGAAGCAGTTATCATGCTATTTTGGCTGAGCTCAAGTGGCGATTACATTTCATCCTTGAAGAAACAACTCCTCATTCATAAATCAGCTACTTAACACACATACTTGATGTAAAGTTATATTGTCTGGAATTTTATTAACAGTAGAATCAATGCATTTACAATTAAAAATCATGTTTCTTTAGTAAAATAATTTAATGTTAAAAGTTTTTTTTTCGAGACACACTCCTCACCTTCTGAGGCTTGGGTCTCTGGCAGTGAAAAATAGCAAGGAACCTGACAATGCCAGGCGCAAGTCATTTTTACATCACTATATAATTACCCTCCGAGGTGGCAGCCTGAACAAAGCTTTGTGCCTCAGGTGCTGAAAGCATGACAACCACTGTAGTAATTAATAGTAGAATGCTCGAGCAACCAGAGCTATGTAAGAACAGATATCTCAGAGATTGGGATAAGTGAGGCCAGTGGACAAATCTGAAAAGGAGAATTAGTTTTTTTTAAAAATAAGAACGAGAAGAAGTCAGCAAACAGTACAGTGATCGATGAACAAGATTTGGTGCAAGTAAAGACAGTGTTTTGGATGATCTCAGATTTGAGGAGGATTGAATTATGGAGTGCATTGGCATCAGTGCTCAGAATCCAGTTGTTCACAATGTAAGACCAAATGTAATAAAATTTCCTAATGATACAAAACTGGGTATGTGAATAGTGAAGGACAGACAGGACAGCTCACAAGGACTTGAACTGGCTGAAAGGATAGGCAAGAACATTGCAGATAGAGTATAACGTGAGTAAGTATGAAGTTAAGCAGAAAGGGATAGAAAGTGTTGATGATCAAGTTGTTGCCCTTCAGATATCATCAAAGGCCAGAAATTAGAGAGAAGTTGGAGGATAGGTTGTTAAAGGAATAGCAGAGATACTGATGCAGGAGCAGAGAAGGAAGCCATCACAGATGATTTTCCTTAAATTAGACTATAATTAGAGATGAGAATGGAACCAGGCAATTGCACCTACTTCCAACTGGACAATGAAGAGGTGTTGAAGGAAGATGATATGGTCAACCCTGTTAAAGGCTGCAGTCAGATTCAGAGGGTTAAGAGAAATTGTCTACCTTAGCCAGAAGAACATCATATTGCTATGGGTGGTTTTGTATTATATGCGTTTTAATTCCTTTTGTAAATATCTTGTTAAAACAGTTCAAAAAGATCCCCAGTTCCAGGTAATGCCTGAAGTTTCTCACGATTATTGAATACATCTAGTGAAAGGAAAAATAGCTCTGTGCCTTCCCTGACTTTAGCAACATGATTCTAAATCTTCTCCTCAACTGATCACTGATTCATTACTCTCTCATCACTCCATTGCTCACATCATGGTTTAGTCATCATCAAGTTCAAATGTTCAGATAATGAATTTCTGATGAGGCAGTGAATGCATACTTCATGTTGAATTTCTACAACGTTTAATTGGTTAATCTTCATTTGGGGCTGATACCTTTTGAAAGCAAAATGCTTCTTGCTATGTCCATCATAGAAGATGGGTGTTCATTATAGTGAAATGGTACTAAAATGTTATCAGGAATATGTTGAAAAAAGCATATCTGAATAATTAAATATTTGTTGTTTCTTAAAAGTGATAAAATTTTGCAAATAACTTGCACAAGTCTGTTACATGAACAATACAAAGCATTTAAAACTGCACTGATTTTTAAAATGTGGAATAAAATTTTACTTAAGATGTAAAACGCAGTGTGTGCAAAAATATCAGTTGTTTCAACATGTTCATGGCAGATATATTTAGAAATTGGCAGTGTGTGGTTTACCAGCGATGATCTGCTTTGATAAGTCTCTCTCAATTGTTTCTCAGGGATACAATTAAAACTAAAATTAAGGGATTTAGAATCAATCGCATATATCAACAAGAGAAAGTACGCAATTCCTTCCAGGATTTAGGACATCCCAAAACACTTCACAATCGGTACTTTTGAAGTAGAGACACTTTAATCCAGAAAATTTAGCAGCCAAATTATGCACTATTAATAAATGTCAACTGGAATTATGTGCTTAAATTAGTAGTGTAATGCAGAATTTATCATGTTTAGCTTATAGTGAGAACACTGCCATTTACCTTTTCAAAACTGATGTTCAATGACATTGCCATTTACTGAATTATGACATTGTTATAATCACTAAAATATACAGTTCTTACAAATTTGCTTAATAGTAAGGAATAACATTGCAATTTAATAAAATGCATTAGTTTACAAGAAAGAGCAATAGTGTCTATTTTTTGGATTCAAGTCTATAATCTAATGACTTAATCTTAAATGCAGTTTGAAAAGAATTCTTAATTGAATCACTACTGTAATCAATACAGGGGTCTGGACCTGAAATATTAACTCTGCTTTATCTCCATTCTGTCTCTACTGCCAGACCTGCTGAGTTTCTCCAGCAATTTCTGTTTTTGCCTTTCTTAAAAGACTTGATTTGCACTCATTATCAGCTCAATGATGGTTTATGCTTAATGCTGAAACAAGCACAAGTAAAGAATTTATGGAAAAGTGAAAATCCAAATATTATCTTCTGCCATTGCAATCAAAGACAAGAATGTCATCCCCATAATCCCATTGATAAATCCTTTATCTTTAATATCAAATTTACATTTGTCAAACCAATAATTCTCTGTGCTGTTTTGGGGATGCTGTCAGATTTGTACCAATTAGTATCAAATTTTTCATGAATGTATGCCTTGGAATCTTTACAAGGAGTTGAATTGAAACTACTAAAGTTTATAAAATGTGAAGTGAAATGAGCCATAGCTGTTGTTTACGTGTACAGGTTTAAGGAAAATTATGAGGGATTAAATCTGAGTGATAATATATAGAAGTAGAAGCACAGTTTGTTTATCAAACCATTGACAGCTAGTGAAATGACTTGTGTTTATTTTCCATTCCATTTTAATAGTGTCTTAAAACATTCTGGGAGTTTTAAAAGTGTTATCAGCTGCTTTTCAAGCTGCCTACCTACCACTAGCCAACCTCTTGGAATTTCTAACTTGGGAACAATAGGGTTCTCTAATTTCTTAGCCCAGAAAGAACTACTTTGTTATTATAAATAAGTATCTCCATACTAAGAGAAGTTATACATTTCAGAAGTTAACACTTTGAAAGCAAACTGCCATGATACTTAAAAGAGGACCATTAGTTTAATCAATAAAGATTTTCTGGATGTGAAACTTAATGGAATAATTGGAAAGAAAATATCACATAAAGCATTTTCACACAATAACATAATTATAGGAGGGCTGAATCTTCCCATATTTGAACTACATCATTTTCAGGAAGTTTGCTGAAGGATTTTTCTCTATGCACCATGGCAACATTTACAGTTTACTGCTGTTCACCTTATTAATTATGCATTGGATTCCAAAGATCCCTTCACATTCAGTCAAGTGGTTATAGTGTTGGAAGTGCTCACCACTGGAACTATGTGAGGTTATACACTTTGACAGGAAGAATATAGGAGCTGTGAATTATTTAAATGGAAAATTATTTAAATGCAAAAAGCTATGGTAGAGAGGGATTTGGGACTCCAGATCCATGAATCACAAATAGCTAGCATGCAAATTCAGTGGGCAATAGGGAAGAGACAAAAAGAAAGTTGCTGGAAAAGCTCAGCAGGTCAGGCAGCATCTGTGAGGGAAAAAAAACAGCTAATGTTTCGGTTCCAGTGATCCTTCCCCAGAATAGGGAAGGGAAATGGGATGTTAGCGTTTATTTCAAAGGGAATGGAGCCTTATCTAAGGAAACCGTGATGTGAAAGTGCCAGTATTGGACTAGGGTGGACAAAGTCAGAAGTCATACAACACTAGTTTATAGTCCAAAAGGTTTATTTGCCATCACAAGCTTCCAGAGCGCGGCTCCTTCATGAGGACAATTCACCTGTTGAAGGAGCAGCGCAATGACTTCTGACATTATCTAAGGAAAGATAGACTGGCATTGGAAACTGTCCAGAAAAGGTACGCTAGGCTGATCCTGGGCATAGAAGGACTGTCCTTTGAGGAGAGGTTGAGTAGGTTGGGATTGTACTGATTAGAGTTTAAAAACATGGGAGGTGACCTTATTGAAAAATGCAAGATTTGTAGGGGACTTGACAGAGTAGATGAAGATGAACACCCCTAGTAGGAGATGCTGAGATCAGAGGGCATAACCTCAGAATAAGGGGCCATACATTTAAGAAGCTGATGAGAAGAAATTTCATCTTTGAGGTTAATGAATCTGTGAGAATTTTTTGCTGCAGAGGCTGCTGAGATAGGCAGATTTTTAATCAGTAGGGGAATCAAGGATTATGGGGAGAAAGAAGGAAACAAGGATAATCAGTCATGCGTGATTTCATTGAATTACACAGCAGATTTGTTGCGCTGAATGGCCTACTCCTTCTCCTAATTTATGGTAAGTGTTGCCATCTTCTGCCCAATGCCTCAGACTTACTCTAACGCTGCCATTGCAGACACCTCGCAC
Source organism: Ginglymostoma cirratum (assembly GCA_024137785.1). NCBI lineage: Eukaryota > Metazoa > Chordata > Chondrichthyes > Orectolobiformes > Ginglymostomatidae > Ginglymostoma > Ginglymostoma cirratum. The sequence continues at coordinate 22,908,034 of JAHRHZ010000111.1, read as the reverse complement.
CGAGGCTAAAGGTCTACTGTTGTCATTGCTTGCATCATCTTCCCTTAACATTCTCATATGCCAGATCCCCGCATACTACTAAACCCTCCTCCTCTCTGCACTTTCTAGTCACTCACCGGGGTCATTCCACTATCTTTACTGCTCCTTTGCCTCAACTAACAAACTTTCCCAGCTACTTTCACCTCAATGAGTTCCTCTTCTAGCCAGGATGGTGGTGACTGGTAAAAACCCTTTACCTGTAGTACTCTATCACCATGATGTGCCGGATCAGATGGTTACACCCCTCACCCCTTCACAGTTATCCCTTCCATGTCCCAGTGTAAAGCATCTAGTCCCTCTGTAGAATTTCTGACTTTCCTCATGACAGTATAGACCCCTCCCCCACCCTGTGGACTTTATTACCTAAACTCCTACGACTGACCATAGTCCCCCTTCATTGGATAAAAGATTACTTTCCATTGAACATTCAGACATGGCCACTCAGTTGAAGCAGATGCAGTGTATTTGCCATGTGCTGACACATGTAGATGCAACACAGACACAACACATTGCTGTAAAGATGTGTGCTTTCTGTCTGTGCTAAGAAACAAGGCAAGGTAGGGATGCTGCGAGTGTCCCAGTAAACGCAAAGTTAGTGAGTGCTAAGGGCCCTGAGATGCAGCCAGTGCAGAAGCATGAGATGTGTATATGTCCCTGTGTAACAGTCAACCAGCTGGAACGTTGCAATATAAGGTGAACTCTAAACTGCAGTGGTGAAGTGCTGAACTTCTGAGTTAGTCCAAAATTGACCATGAAGTGGTGAGGTAGGTGTTTTGCCAATGCCCACTTAAAGGACGAAGGCTGTCCATGAGGCATGCTGAAATGTTGGTGAATGAAGGTGGACATGGAAACCCAGAGAAGCAACTGGGCAACTGGATCCGACAGGTAACTGCTCTGACTTTTAACTCGGGAATTTGCGCGGTCCGGTTTCTCAGTGGTGTCTGGCTCAGTCAGAGGCTGTATAGAAATGAGGTGTTAGATTAGCTAATAATGAGGTGCAAATGCATGGAAATGAGGTCCCTGCTGCTTACTATCAGTTGTCGATTCGTAACCAGAATTGAATTAATTCACTTCATGGGCAGACTTATGGTACCCTGCCGATCGATTTGCAGGTGGCGGGAAGCATAAAATTCTTAGGGTGACCATCCCATGACCTCCCACCTAACCTGACCTCGTCACAACTTTATGTTGGACAGGCTGAAGTTTTGCCGAGGCCACCTGACACTTGCCTCAATTGTATCCTGTGAATGGCCAACTAGTGACCACCTACGGGCTGTTTTCCACCCAGCCTCAATTTTGAGTTCTGAAGAAGAGTCACCAGACCTGAAATGTTAACTATGATTTTCTCTCCACAAATGCTACCAGACCTGCTGAGCTTTTCCAGCAACTTTTGTTTTTGTTCCTGATTCACAGCATCTGCACTTCTTTCAGTTTTTATACTCAGGACTCAGGCCTGGGAGAACATTTTGTTTCCATGAATGGCCTTACATTGATGATTTGGAGTTGGGGACTAAGTGTGGTGTGTCAAAATTTTCAGAAGACATGAAGATGAGTGGTAGAGCAAAGTGTGCAGAAGAAACTGAAAGTCTGCAGAGGGATATAGATAGTCTAAGTGAGTGGGCAAAGGTCTGGTAGATGGAGTACAATGTTGATAAGTGTTAGGTCATCCGTTTTGGTAGGAATAACAGCAAAATGGACTATGTTTTAAATGGTAAAAAATTGCAGCACACTGCTGTGCAGGGGGACTTGGGTGCCCTTCTGCATGAATCGCTGAAAGTAGGATTGCAGGTGCAGCAGGTAATTAAAAAGGCAAATGGAATTTTGTCTGCCATTGCTCGAGGGATGGAGTTTAAAAACAGGGAGGCTATGCTGCAGCTGTGTAGGGTCCTGGTGAGGCCACACCTGGAGTACTGTGGGCAGTTTTGGTCTCCTTACTTGAGAAGGGATATACTAGCACTGGAGGGGATGCAGAGGAGATTCATTCGGTTGATTCCAGAGTTGAGAGTGTTGGATTATGAGGAGAGACTGAGTAGACTGGGATTATACTCATTGGAATTCAGAAGAATGAGGGGAGATCTTATAGAAGCATATAACATTATGAAGGGAATAGATAAAGTGGAGGCAGGGAGGTTGTTTCCCGCTAGCAGGTGAAACTAGAACTGGAGGGCACTGCCTTAAAATAAAGGGAAGCAGATGTAGGACTGAGATCAGGAGGAACTTCTTCACCCAAAGGGTTGTGAATCTGTGGAATTCCCTGCCCAGTGAAGCAGTTGAAGCTACCTCACTGAATGTTTTTGAGGCAAGGCTAGATAAATTTTTGAACAGTGAAGGAATTAAGGGTTATGGTGAGTGGATGGGTAAGTGGAGCTGAGTCTCAAAAAGATCAGCCATGATCTTATTAAATGGCGGGGCAGGCTTGAGGGGCCAGATGGCCTACTCCTGCTCCTAGTTCTTCTGTTCTTATGTTCTTTCAACATAAGGTTCCTAGTACCCCACCCCAACTAACAACATCTCTTCCCCCACAGATCTGCCAACCCACCCCCACCCATTTCAAGGGAGGAAGTAGTTGGACAAGAAAGCAGAAGGGATGAATAGTTTGTGGAGGAAGGAGAGAGAGAGAGGTGCCAGTATGAGTAAGAAGAAGTGAATAGGAGTTGGAAGGGGGAAATGAGTGGGAGAAGAAGGGACAAGGAGGGGGAGGGTAGGGAGAAGTAGAAAGAAGGGAGCAGCAGAGCAAGAAGGTAGATGATGAGGGTAAGGACAGAGGAAAGGATGGGGGAGGGGAAGAGGAGAGGGAGGGATAGAGTGTAAAGAATAGAGGAGGAGTGTGAGATGAGGTAGACAAAGGGAGGGTATGACTGTGGAAGGCATAGAAGTAGAGGAAGGAAGTATGGGAAGGATCATGTGGAGAGGAGGAGAGGAAGAGCAGGAGGGTGGGCATTGCCTTGGGAAGCCTTAGACAGTGATGTGGCATGGAAAGAGGCCAAAAGTTGGCAAGTTTACAGTGGCCTCAAGTTTCAGAGGAAGCATTGGTCCAAGGGTGGTAATCTGGTCAGGTAAAGGTCCGCAGTATTATAAACAATATTAATATGAAGCTCACAATACTTAGAAATTTCTTTCCTGATGGCATAGTGAATCCTAATGGTCCTAATAACAGTTTAAACAGCGACAACATTAAAATGGGTGACTTTAAACACATCCCGTATCCGTCTAAGAGACATGGCATTCAAATACATGGATGAACATGAATTTACAGTAATTATACATTATACACCCAGTAAATGCACCAGAAAAGGTGGGGTCAGAAAAGATCCTGCTGCCCTTTAAAGTTTGTACATATTTAATTAAACACTTTCGGATAATAAAAGCTTGTATAGAACAAGTCTTTGAGAGTTAGGTTTCTGAGGAATTAATACATTGCAATTCCTGAATTGTTTCAAGATAAGATCGATTGAGAAAAATAATTGGGAAAATAATGCTGTTTCCAGAAAGGACCTTTCTGTTTATATATTTTACAGAATGGAGATTGACACAGAGAGGTGAGTTAGACACTGTGCCCAGAATTTCATCGGATAAAAGATTACCCATCCCAGAGCGTGCATGATTAAGAGGAAGCCTTTTGAGTTGGTATCAGAAGAGCTGTATGTAAGGAGATCACTCATTATTAATAAAGCAATCACAAATCTATATAAAATATTAAAATATAACTTTCAGCCCAGTTTGAAGTCCTTTACTTCCTTTGAACGGCCATTATGATAATGCATAGATAATTTTATGTATCCGATCAATTTCAATCAGACACTGGCCATATGTGTAACCTAAAAATTGTTGGACCCCCTTGTCCCTACCTCTGAGCCAGGCCTGCATTCAAACACCATTTGCTTTAGAGGGGTGCAACAAGAGATATCTGAACAGGCTGGTTAGAATATCTAAAACCTTGTTTGTATTAACCTGTGAGTTGAGTGTTCTGAGCACAATCGATAACAGTTTGGTCAGAATGTATTCTTATACAGGTGCCAGTAAGTCACATTGCATCAATTGACCAGGAAGGACATTTGCACGTGTTTGTACTTCAAACCAAACGCAGGAGCTGCAACAGCCAGACACAGAGCCCTGTGACAAACTGCATTCACCAAGTCACAACATTATTCAAGTGAGCAGGAATGTTGACGTTTCAGGTTGGGACCCTTCTTCAGAAATGGGAGAGGGGGAAGAGAGCTCAGAAATAAATAGAGAGAGGAGGCGTGGGACTGGGGAAAGATAGGTTGGATGGTGATAGGTGAGTGCAGGAAGGCAGTGAGGGATTGGTCAGTGAGGTGGGAGGAGTGGATAGGTGGGAGAGAAGATGGACAAGTTGTGTCAGGTCAAGGAGGCAGGGATGAGAGGGAGGGTTCGTCATGGGATGAGGTCAGGGGTGGGGAGATTTTGAAACTGGTAAAATCCACATTTAGGCTATTGGGTTGTAGGCTCCCAAGCGGAATATGAGATACTGCTCCTCCAGTTTCCGAGTGCTATCAGTGTGACACTGGAGGAGCCCCAGGATGGTCATGTCACTCAGGGAGTGGGAGGGGGAGTTGAAATGGTTCTCGAACAAAAGGTGTTGTTGTTTGTCATGAACAGAGCGTAGGTGCTCTACAAAGCAGTCCCTGAGCCTCAGCTAGGTCTCACCAATGCAGAGGAGGCCACATCGGGAGCAGTGGATGTAATAGACCACATTGACGGATATGCAGGTGAACCTCTGTCTGATGTGAAAGGTTTGTTTGGTGCCTGGGATGGAGGTGAGGGGGTAGGTGAAGGGGCAGGTGTAGCACTTCCTGCGGTTTCAGGGAAAATGCCAGGGGTGGTGGGGCTAGTGGGGAGTGTGGAGCAGACAAGGGAGTTGTGGAGAGAGCGGTCCCTACAAAAGGCAAATGGGGTGGGGAGGGAAAGATATCTCTGGTGGTAGGATTGGATTCTGGGTGGCGGATGTAGCGGAGAATGATACATTGGATACGGAGGTTAGTGGGGTGATATGTGAGGGCAAGGGGGATTCTGTCTTTGCTTTTGTTGGGGGGAGGGGATGTGAGCGCAGAGGTGAAGGAAATGCAAGAGATGCGGCCAAGACCATTTTCGACCACTGAAGGGGGAATGTTGTGGTCCTTGAAATAAGAGGACCTCTGGGATGTTCGGGAGTGGAAGACTCCATCGTGGGAGCAGACGCGGTGGAAGCAGAGGAATTGAGAATAGGGGATTACATTCTTGTGGGAAGGTGGGTGGGAGGAGGTGTGGTCTATGTAGCTGTGGGAGTTGGTGGACTTGAAATTAATGTTGGTTTCGAAGCAGTCACCAGAGTTGGAGACAAAGAGGTTCAGGAAGGAGAAGGAGGTATCAGACATGGTCCAAGTGAATTTGAGGTTGGGGCAAAAGGTATTAGTAAAGTTAATGAACTGTTTGAGCTCCTCATGGGAGCACGAGGCAGTCAATACAGTCATCAATATAGTTGAGGAAGAGGTGGGGATTAGTGCCAGTAGCAGCGGAAGAGGGACTGTCCCACATATCCTACAAAGAGGCAGGCATAGCTTGGGCCCTTGCAGGTGCCCATGGCCACCCTCTTAGTCTGTAGGAAGTGGGAGGAGTTGAAGGAGAAGTTGTTAAGGGTAAGGATGAATTTGGTTAAGCGGATGAAGGTGTCAGTGGAGAAGGACTGGTCAGGCCTGTGGGACAGGAAGAAGCGGAAGGCTTTTAGGCCACCTGCATGAGGAATACAGGTGTACAGGGACTGGATGTCCATAGTGAAGATGAGGTGTTGGGGGCCAGGGAATTAGAAGTCTTGGAAGAGGTGGACGGCATGGGTAGTGTCCACACTGTGTTATCTCTGACTCCAGCACTGGCAGTTCTTCCTATCTCTGACAACATTATTCAAGCCCTGTGTTTGTGCATTGACAGATGTGGTAGGAGGCTGGCTCCACTCCCATACCCCTCTCTAGCAAAGCATCCTAAAAAACAGATAAGTTTTAAAGTGAAACAGTGAACATGTTCTAAAGGAGCAAATGCTGAGCGCAAATCCCATAAGAAGCATTGAGAGAGTTATTAGTGTGTGTTGCCATTGTTCTATTCTGCACTTTGGAGAGATCCTTGTCTCTTCGTAATAATTTGTAGCCTAAAATGGCTTTCCCTTACCGAAGGCTGACTGCTGTTCAACTCTGGTAAGTTTGTGCACACGCTTTTATTTACACTGTTGTTCTCTAGAAGTATATTTCATTATCAGTGCAGACTATTTCATCCATTTTTTCATAGTGTCATTACTGCTGACATCATTATTATCCCACTCTTTATATCCCTCTCTCATTATATTCATTCTTATTATGCTACATTTGACATGCTTTTGCACAACTTCAAATAACAAAAAAAAACAATTTTCTACTTTGGAAACAGTTGCAGCAAAATAATTTCAAACAGTTAAACCTGACGGGTAGAACAGCAACAAGAGCTGCAACACTTATAGTCAAACAAGGTATATTTAAAAACAAGCACCTAGAATTAACGATTATGTCAGGGTCTGTAAGGACATAAATACACGTCTTAATATTAAAATTTATGAAACTAAGATCTTTATAAACCCTGGTGAATCACATCAAATAATTTAATCTTTTTGCAGCACTGTTTCATTGTTTGTGGCACAGAGCATTTAGTGCTATGAACCTGTGCCTCTTCATTCGATTGCCAACGTGCTTGTTTGCTATGGCACCCTATGTTTCTTGTATCCCAAACATCTCATTGTTCGTTGATGTACATGATCAGAGTTTATTATGCAGAATTCCAAATGCCACTTGATGTACAGTAGAGGGCACCACAATGTATCAGACTCCCAGTAAGCATGGCACGCTGAGCACAAGTCCAGAAAATGTTTTTGGACACTCATCATTGTGACAAACAGTATTCACCACCGAGGACAATACCCAGGCTTTCATCTATCTTAAGTAAAACAAAGAACTTCATATGCTGGAGATGTGAAACAAAAACAGAAACTGCTGGAGGAACTCAGCAGGCCTGTCAGCATCTGTGCGAAGGAAACAGGATTAATGTTTTGAGTGTGGTGACCCTTCATCATTACTCTTCGTATAATGGAAATAGTGGTATTCATGCTGAAGCTGATGTTGGGGGTGTGGGGAATGGGAGAGGTAAGTGGATAGATGGAGACAGAGCCCAGAGAGAGCAAGATAGTAAAGGGGTAGGTAAACAAGGAGACTATGGATAGCAGGCCAGTACAGAAAAAAAGCTGAAAAAGAGTTAATAAGAGCTAAGAGTCAGAAAATGGGTGAGCTGTGCTGAATGCAACCTATGTATGTGATAATGGGCCAAGGAATACATGGGAATGAGTGACTACGCTAAAAGCAACTCATGTCATGATAGGACTGGGTGTGGGGATTGGTAAATAGCATGGAAGAATGGAATCAGGCTCTCAATGTTGAATTCTAGAGGATGCAGGGTCACCAAAAGGAAAATGAGATGTTGTTCTTTGAGCTTGACTTGAGGCTTGATGGAACACTGCAACAGGCCTGTGACAGAAATGTTGATGTGAGAACATGGTGGTGTGTTGATGTGGCAGGGCCTTTATCTGTCCTATCTTTTCTTCAATAGTGGAGTGATATTGGAAAAGGAGTGTGTATTTGAAGATCATGACTTGGACATGTATGATTCAAAAACCTGCTTCTTTTTAATATTCTACAGTAGACGTTATAAAGTTCTGGAGTTTTGTCTGCAGTCTTATTATTTTCTGATACTTTCTTTTGCAAATATTAAAGTAAGTTCCTCCCTTTGAAATTTTATTCAAATCTTCCACATTTATCTGGCCTTTATCCTTGTTCTTTGCTGTGAAGATCACTACAAGGTAAATATTTAGCAAGTCTGCCATTACCTGATATTCAACTTCCACTATATCACGAACACCACCAGCTCCTCAATTCTTACTGATACCCTCTTACTCTCTCAGGTGTCACCTTCTCCTCCAATCTCAGCTTATACACTCATAATTTACTCTTCCCTGGTTTCCCAACTTCAACCCACGGCTTCTGCACTTCCATTGTCCTTTACTACTGGCATAACTCCATTCAATTCTTGTCTTCCTCCCTGTCTCCCTTTACCATCCATCTCCTTCTCTCATTACCTTATATTCCCCTCTTTCTTCCACCTTTGAAATCCCCTTATCACTGCATCCAGACTCCTACTCCCAGGTTTCCTCATCTGTCTCACCCATAATCCTCCTCACTCCACTACCCTCACCACTCCCTACTTCTTCCAGCTTCTACCCTGCCCCATTTGCACTTATCCTCCTTTTCCCTCAGGGGCCGGTCACCTTGTCTTCGTTCAAAAACCAAATGGCAGCATTACTCAACTACAGCAAACCCAAAGTGAACAAAGAATGTTGGAAAAGAATACTCAGCATGTATGGAGAGAAACTAAGTCAACATTTCAGGTCAATGACCCTTCATTAGATCTTCCATTTCAGTTTCAGAATCCAGTTGCCTAAGAGTTCCAGAGTTCTTCCAGAGTTTTGCACTTTCAGATTTTCAGAATCCGCAGTGTTGTTTTTCACCAATCACCCAATATTTATAAGTTAAATTGCAGTAACATTTGCACAAGTCATATGTCCAGATGTCCAGGAATACCTCCAACAGATTGGTAATTTGGACAGTTTTCTAATTAGTGCACTAGCTTTCCTTCCCAATTCCTTTTCTATGAAGAGTGTCCAGGGAATCAAATATGCCCTGTTGTAAGAAAAGAAAATTGTACCACATAACGGCTTTAGATCATCCAAAATGGACCAATAATCAAACAGTTTACAGCAACTAATCAAAAGATCAATAATCTGTTTAATTTTCTGTCCTAATTAAATTTCAATGTAATGAAGATAATTCACAGCATGATCAAGACAAACCTTTTCACTGTTGCACAGAGTTCAAATACCAGGGAATATGAGATTAAAAAAAATGGAAGCATCTAATATTTAAGGTTCAAAGGATAGCGAGGCAGAGCTCACATCGAAAAAGCAGTAGACTTGTTGAATTAATTAGCAGGGAATGTCATTGAAGACCAGAGCATAAATATTTCAGGAGACAATTAGATGCTTTTCTGGAAAAATATAGGTTGGAGGGATGTGGTGAGAAGATGGAAAGATGGACATGATCTTTCACAGTAATAGGCATGCAGAACTGAATGGATTTTTCTGATTATAAAGTACTTAATGTTGTTCATTTCTTTTCCAGGTAAGGCATAATGGGTTCTGGCATCTTCTGTCAGTGCTCATAAAAATTTGGACTACACCACTGCATTCCAGTGTCCAAGCACTTCCTTAATGCCCTTGAGATATGTAGCAGTGATCCAAGAATCTTCCTCTAAAATGTTGAAACTGTACCTCTATCCATTTCTCTATCTCACAAGCTTTCAAAATACAAAACATATACGTATTAGGACTACAACTCTTAAATTCAAGACATTTTAATCTTAAAAATATCACGTCTATATGTGGTTACAATAGTACATCGAGGAGATGTGACCATAAATTATTTGCCTACAATCACTCAATTATCTACCTTTCTACAGCTAAAAGTTCGAGTCCATGTAATATTATCATTTATTGCAATTAAACCATACCCCAGTGCCAGCTGCCAGAACTGAATAACTCTCAGTACTCTTCCAAGACCTATCAACGTTCAAAAAACCCTAAACCACATTCTTAGTGCTCCACAATCCCAGCAATATCCTCCATGCTTAGGAATCCTGAGTCATTCCCAGTGGCCCAAGAATATGAAGGCAAAAGTCATCTCAAAACCCAGTTCAGTTAACACAGAAAGGTAATTCATGTAATCAGTTACAATATTATGACTCCGTTGTGGCTAATTGTTCCCATTTCCACTGACAATCTTTTATGCCAGGTAAAGCAAACGTTGCTTTTAAAGTAGAGGTGGATGTAATTATAAAATTTAAAAGACATTTAGGCAGGTATGGGGATAGGAAAGGTTTAGAGGACAATGGGACAAATGCAGGCAAATGGGTCTAGGTTATTTTGAGAAACTTGGTCAGCATGGACGATTGGACTGAAGGGTCTGTTTCTGTGCTGTTCCTTGACTGCATTACACTGGTCTTAACTGCCGACTTCACTTTCAGTGAGTGAGGAGAAACAAAAATGAGTCTAAATGAGAAGAGGCTCTTGTCTTAAACAAGCTGCTGTTTCTTGTATGATATCAATCAGGTACAAGATATATTGGTAAATTAAGCTTGTTACTAAGACCATGCAAGAAATTTCAATTTGATTTAGTTCCCTCCCTGTTTTCCTACGCTTCCTTTTTGTTAGTATATCATAGCCCACGGTGGGCAGGACTTGTAATTTGTTGTTAGCTTAATTAGTCAAACAGATGATCCAGTGGTGAATTTTCAAAACAAAAATCATAGAAAACCTGTGGATACAGGCCTTCATCCGCCAAAGTCCTAAGATGTTGTGCTGTCACGCTGCCCAAGTTGTTACGACAACACCAGATTGTGTAGACCTCAATGTAGTCTCCAATATTAAACCTTCCATACAAAGCTCCCCACTTCTCACACCCAACCTTTCCCTCTGCATCCAAGCTCCAGGCATTCCAAGATGGTCCACCTGTTGAGCCAGTACACCCTTGTTTTAAAAGTGTGAGGTTTAACTTCTATGAAGTTACTGAATCTGCCACCGACAGCCACCAGCTCAGATACTGACACTATGCATATGTTTGAGAGCAGTGAGGAGGCAGGATTAGCACTTGGTGAGTCATTCAACACGGCGGGATTCTGCCAGACTGGAGAAAAGCATACCATGTGTCTCAGCCCATCAGAAAATGAAGTTGCAGAGCAGTTATGCCACAGAAGACTTAGCTGAAAACTTTGATAGCTAACGGCAAAGTCATCATAGTATCAAAGAGAGCACTGTCATTATGCCAGTTCAGAAATGAATGTACTAAAATGATTTGTAACTAATAGCATTTTGTTTTAGAAATTGAATGTTGCTTTTCTCCTTGTTGACAGACAGTGAAGGACCAGGGAAGAGCTTCTTAACAGTTTGGCTGGAGAGCAGAAAGATGCAACCATAAGTAACAGAGATCAACATTGACTCTGTGCCCTCTGTCTGTCATCCTCAGGGATCAGTAAACTGATCTTATCTGTCACAAGCTGCATGTATTTTCTAATTAACTCATGCATCCTATTTAAATTGTTGATTCCTTTTTACTGACTGAATAAATTCTCTCTTGTTGGGTTACCTGGGACTCCTAGACCTGAATCTTACACTACTCCTCACTGAATCCAAAACATTTGCAAATGCCTCCTTTGGCTTATTCGGCAGCAACAAAAAAAAAAGTTCAAGCACTTTGTGTGGAAGTCGAATACTTTAGAATAGTCAATTTTGAAGGTAACACAGGTACAGATGAGGGTTTTACAGACAAGAAATTGAGGCAGGAGGAGCGTTCAACAATGTCACGGAGGTGGAAATAAATGGCCTTAGATATGCTGCCAATGTGCGGCCCAAGAATTCACTGTTGATGTCAAAACTTTTAAAGGGACCTGTCAGTGTCAAAAATGTCTACCTGCATTTTCAACAAAATTTGATTCTCTCTAACCATGTTCTCTGTTTTTTAATCATCACTAAGAAACTACATTACAAGATGATTAATTCCATTCGTTTGTAAAGTATATAAATGTTAGCCTTGTCAAAAATAAAACTGGCAATTCAAAGGCTTGAGAGCTAAATTTGCAGATGATACAAAGATAGAACTTGTAGTATGTTGCAAAAATGATGTATGAATGTTGCAGAAAGGCACGAGTGCTGATTAAACTGCACAGAGGCCAGTATCCCATCACCAAGTCACCCCTTATTTATATGTGCACAGTACACTAACTATGTCCAGCCAGCTCAAAGTCAGTCCCTGAACTGAGGAGATTCTGAATCGCCTGTTTATATCTGTTACCCAAGGCTCTCTGATTGGTCCAGGTTAACAACCCCAATCAAGGGTCTCATAGTCAATGAGATCCACCTGGTCCAATCACTACAGATGCACACAAACATATTTCCAAGTTAAAAACACAAGTAGGCCATTTGGTAGGCCTTTAAGTAGGCCTTCAAGCTTATTCTGCCATTCAATAAGATTGTGACTGATCTATTTGTTCTCTGAATTCTACATTCCCTATACTCCAATAACCTTTGATTCCCCTGCCTAAAAAACAATTGATCTTTCTCCCCATTAGAAATGTTCAATGACCGCATTCCCACCATCTTCTGAGGCAGAGACTTCCATAATTACACAAGGCTCTGAGAGAAAGAAAAAACCTCCCCTCATCTCTGTTTTAAAGTTTAACAAAACATTACCTCCTAGTTTTGGACTTACTATAAGAAGCAACATCCTTTCTCTGTCCATCTTGTCAAGACCATTCAAGAATTTAAAAACACTTCAATCATATCACACCCTTCATTCTTCTAAGCTCCAGTCCTACCTATCCAATGATTTCTCATTAGACAACCACGTCACCCAGGTGAGAGCCAATCTGAACCAAACTGAATCAACCTGCTTCAAAACACGCCCAATGCATTTACGTCCTTCCTTTAATAAGGAGACTAAAACTGCAGAAGTTATTCAACTGATACCCTATATAATTGATGCACAGCATCTCTACTTTTATGTTCAATTTCTCTCATAACAAAGGATAGCATTCAATTAGATTTTTAATCACTTGCTATATCTCCCTATTAACTTTTTGTGACTCATGTACTTAGACACCAAAGTCAGTCTGAACCTCAGAGTTCAGCAGTCATTCTCCAGTTAAGTTATGTTTGTTTTTATTATTCTTCCTACCAAGGGAACAGCCTCATAGTTTCCCATATTGTTCTCCAGTTGATGGAATTTTGCCCACTCACCTAACCTATCTATATCAGTCTTGCATTTTTGTTACGTTATCTTCACTACTTACTTACCAGACATCTGTGTGTCACCTGCAAAATTATCCACCATGCCTTTAGTACCATTACTCTAACTTGTAAAATGTTGAGACCCAGCCCACATCCCAACACTCCATGTCATATCCTGGCAATATGAAAAGACCCATTGATGAATACTCTATTTTCCATCAGCCAGCCAATCAATCTTGTAACCATGTTAATATGTTATCGTCTACACTGTGAGATTCCACGTTTCACAATAAAATTGTATGTGGCACCTTATCAAATCCATTCCAGAAATCAAAGTACAATACATTAATGGGCTCTGCTTTATCCACTACATATGTTACTCCTTTTTAAAGGATTCGAATAAATTGAGTAAACATGACCTCCCTTTCACAAATCCATACTGACTGCTTCCATTTACCTTGAGCTTTTTTCCAAGTGCCCAAGTGTAACTTCTTTAATAATTGATTCTGACATTTTCCTCTTGAAAAACATCAAGATATAACTGTTTAGTTTACTTGTTCTTGCCTCAATCCCTTTTTGAATAGAGGGATATTAATAGATATTTTCTACACTCAGTCTGATATGATGTTTTCAGAATCTAATGAATGTTGGGAAATTAACACCAACACATCAAATCCCTCATTACCCTCCTCTTTGACAACCTTGGAATGTAGTCCATTAGGACTTGCAGATATTTCAACAGATAGCTCCAACAGTTTGCTCATACCACTTCCCCAGTGATTATAATTTCACCATGTTCCTCTCTTCCTTAAACCTGCTGATTTACAGGTAAAATGATATGTTTCATATGTAATTTCTATAGTGAAAATAGAAACAAAATATTTATTCATTGCATACACCATTTCTTTATTATTTACAATCAACTCCCCATTCTCACTCTGTAGAGCACCAACACGCACTTCACTTACTTTTATTTCTTTTTCAGAAACCAGTAGAAACTCTTGCTATCCGCTTTTACATTTCTAGCTTCCTTCCTCTCAGTTGAGTCAAGCAGCAACAATCTGGCAGATGGAAAAAAAAATGAAAAAATATGAAGTTGTTTATAATGGCAGGGAGAATAAAAAGTCAAAATATTGGTTAAATGGAAAATGACTTCAGAATTCTAATGTATAGAGGGATTGAGATGTTCTAGTGCATGAGTCATAAGAAGTTCGTATTATGTACAGGAAGTAATTAAGTAGGCTAATAGAATGCTATTGTTTGGCATGAGAGGAATTGAGCATAAAATAACAAAGGTTTTGCTTCAATTATTGGGACATTGCTGAATTCACATTGCTGAATCCTGTGTGCAGTTTTGATCTTGTTATTTAAGGAAGGATCTAATTACATTGGAGACAGCTAAGAGGACAATTAATACCTAGAATGAACAGATTACTTTGAGAATGGGTTGGCCAGCCTGGGTTTATTTCCACTGCATCTTAGAAGAATGAGTGATGACTTGATTGAAGTATGTCAGATCCTGAATTTGTTTTGACAATGTGGATGTGATAAAGAATGTTACCTCTTAAGGGCTGTTCAAGAACTAGGGGACTGATTTAAAAATCAGCAGTCACCCTTTTAAGAGAGAGCTGAGGAAATTTTTTTTTCTCTCTTAGTGGATAGTATGGCTTTTGAACTCTCTGCCTCAGAAAGTGGTGTAGGTCATTGAATGTATTTTCAGTGCAAGTTGATGTTCCCTGTTAGGCAAGCAGATCAAAGGTGGTAGATGGAAATGTGGAATTCAAAACACAAACAGATCAGAGCAGGATCAAGGTGCTGATTGGTCAACTATGACTCCTATCTTGTATGTGCTTGAGTAATTCAATGTTCAGTTTCCCTTACAATCATTTGTGGAAAAAGGCAACAGAAATTTTCATGAATTCACCAAGTGAACAGATGATCCACGTAAGCTGAAAGTTTCTGTAAAGTGCTCGTGGTCAAATCTTCCAATGTGGTTAGAAGATTTGAACTTTCCAAAGGTAAAGAAATTCTGATTGAACAGAGGCTTTTGAAGCTAAAACTTTAAGGAAGGCACAAAAAGGCAATTATATAGATATATGCAATTACGTTATTGTAAAATAGGGTTTCTTTTCAAAAAGATGTCTTCCTCAAACTCTTATTTTAGAAATTATACATGCAGGATTCAATATCCTCCGCCTGGAATTGGTGCAAGAAATGATGAGAAGGAGAAATAATGGGGTAGGTTGGCACTGGAGAAACAAACTCATGAGCTGCTCACCACTTCAGCAATTAAGTGCTGGGTAAGAAGGCCTATGGGGACCTTCCCAACTGGCCAGCATATAAAGCCATTTTGTGATGACTGAAGTGTCTCATTTCACCGACTGCCCATTTGCCAGCTGCCATGATCTGTGTGAAAGGTGGCTAGTTCACTGACTGGGAAATCATGGTGATTGTTGAGGGCTAGCCTTCAATTTCCCCAATATGGAAACAATTGATGGCAGGGATGGGGAAAGCCAACCTTTACCATTGCCTCTGACCACTCAACTCCCTTCTCTCTGTGAATCCCATCTGAAACAAGAAAGAAGTTACATACCTTCTTGCTGCTGGATCCCTGGGCTTGAAGTCCCAGAAGCTGCTGGTCTCTGATTGGCCAGTAGCTTCTGGTCATCGATGTGAGTCATGTGATAGGGCTAGACACTCTCCAATTCACTGCCTGTCAGTTCTGAATGAGCTGATTGATTACAAAAGGTGGAATTATCTTGGTGAGGTTGTGAGTTAAACTCCACCGAACAGGCTTGATCCGCACTTCAAAAGAAATGGGAAAATCAGATCCTCAGTTTCAGGGAGTAAAGTGGCAGCCTTTGACAAACAATATCACTTTGATTCAATTAATTCATCAGTAGCAATTTACAGACAACTGGTTATTGTAGGACATTCTAATTACAACCGTCTACACTGGTTGTTTCAAAGGTTTGTTCAGATAGCGCCTTTAATGACCTCAGGATGCCTCAAAGCACTTTACTCAATGAAGATTAATCACTGATATAATGTAGGAGCAGGAAATAAGGTTTCTGGATAGGATATGTATACGTAAGGATTTTAACAAGATGTAGACGAGGGTGTCCTGAACACGGGAAATCATTGGCTGTGTAACAGTATTAAACATAGTCTCATTTACCATTTATCACATTGGTGTAAGATGTGCTGTCTTCAAAGCCAGGTAGAATTAATAGATATAGATTTCTGGAAAATAGAAAGCTAGTGTTACTTCTTTGACTAGCTTGATTGCCACGAACATTCGAGCCTCATGTCAGGGCGCTAGTGGAAAGACAACTCTGATCTCCCTTCAGAGCTAATAGTAAATCTCATGTTTTTAAAGAAAATCATATGCTAAATCACCCAGCACAGAAAGAAAATAACAAACGTAAAAAGTAGCAGAAACCCATTAGGCTGAAAAGGAGCTTATGTTTCATCTCAATATTTCCCTGCCTCCACCTTTCGATAACCTCCTCTGGTTTCTTACTAATTATTCAAAAACGTCCACTAGCAAAAGTATTTTTCTGCTGATACAATACAAGGTACTTGAATGAATTTAACTGCAACAACTAACCAATACAACATGATCTAGTAAAAGTCAACCAGCACACAGTGCAAGGTTCTTCTCCTGTTTTGGAAATGCAAAAACAAGGCAAAAATGACATTCCCTGTGGAATTTTGATGTATACTGAAAGCTTTCACTTTAATCTTCATTGTGGAACAATTCCCAAATTTTCAGGGTAGGATCTTGAGGAATAAATACTTCTTCTTCAAACCCCATTTCCTCAAAACTACTTTTCTGTTAACTTATTTTAAATAGATTTCAATTTGCATGAAATACAAAGCAAATACATATAAATCTTGAATACATTATTTTCTTTCACAAACAAGATACTGATAACTGAAGAAGGCATGCTCAGCTAATCATACTCTTGACGAATGGTCTGAGCAGAAGTAGGTACTGCAGTCTTATTGCATTCCATTTCATCCCAGAACTTATACAGGCAATATGTCAAAATAATGAAGTCACTTCCTGTGAGATCCATACTTCTTTTGAGTAAGTAATATCATTTCATAAATTATTGTGAAAAATTTAGCTCATACTGTAATGACATTCATCTTGTCCAGGCTGATATTGTTCAGGTATAACAATATTTCATACAAGTCTCACCTTTGAATGGGAAGTTTGTGAGGTTGAGGCTGATTTTTGAACCCCAGTCCATTCATGCATGCT
The DNA here is from genome assembly GCA_024137785.1 of Ginglymostoma cirratum. Taxonomy (NCBI): domain Eukaryota; kingdom Metazoa; phylum Chordata; class Chondrichthyes; order Orectolobiformes; family Ginglymostomatidae; genus Ginglymostoma; species Ginglymostoma cirratum. The sequence goes on along the minus strand of JAHRHZ010000111.1, from coordinate 22,890,821 downwards.
GACACTTCAGTGCGGTATTTATTGAGGTTTGTATCGTTAGAATATTTACTGTCCTTCAACTTGAATGTTTAATTGGATATAAAAATGTCAATGGCATAATGTGAATAAATGTAGAGGTGTGGTCCTGGCCAACATTTATCCCTGAGCCAACATCACCAATAAGTAAATAAATTATCAGTTATATTAATAAGTGATCAAATCATCATTTATATTATCATTATTCAAGGAAGTGGGAAGTGTGCTTTGTACGACTTGGGTTTACAGGACTATGGTTCAATTGAGAGCATGAAAGAACAAAATAATTATTGCAAAGCCATTTCACTCCACAGTTTCATTGTGTTGTGCAGAGGAAAGCTCTCATTGGTTTAAAATGTACAACTTTGTAATAAATACTGTTCTTTTATGAAATGCTATTCGTACTTTCTCATGGCTGTTCACAATTTCTTTTTCATAAAATGGCACAATAAAAAATTGGCAAATTTGTTTTCCTCAATCTGTAGTTCTGTGGCATCAACTTGGATGCTTTGCCATTGAAAGTCAGAAATCACATGACACCAGGTTATAGTTCAACAGGTTTACTTGAAAATACAAGCTTTCAGAGCCTCAGCAATAGCAAGAACTGCACATCCTGGTGTCAGAGATAATACAGTGTGGAGCTGGAGGAACACAGCAGGCCAGGCAGCATCAGAGGAGCAGGTAAGTTGATGTAGCAGAGGGTTGCAGTGGGAGAGAGATCCACTGAGGTCTTTCCAGAGCAGGAAATAAGGTTTCTGGATAGGATATCTATACGTATGGTTTTTAACAAGGTGTAGCCACAGGTGCCCTGAACACAGGGAATCATTGACTGTCTAACAGCATTAAACATAGTCTCATTTATCATTTATCACATTGGTGTAAGACGTGCTGCCTTTGAAACCAGGTAGAATTAATAGAGATAGATTTCTGGAAAAGAGAAAGCTAATATTACTTCCTTGACTAGCTTGATTGCCATGGACATTTTGAGCCTCACGATAAATTTTGGACATTCCAGATTTATTTCTCAGGGGGCTTCCTGAGAAGGGTCCTGACCAAAAACATCAACTTTCCTGTTCCTCTGATGCTGCCTGGCCTGCTGTGTTCCTCCAGCTCACAATGTGTTATCTTTTGGGGCCTCAGATCTTGTTTAGATGTTAGTGAGAGAGTTAGTATCAGACACAGAATTTATTAGTAAAAGATCAAAGGTTCACACCATTGATGAGGATGGACTAAACAAAACCTAAGATGTTGTTAAATCTTTAATCGGCTAGAAGGTTTTAATTAATTAATATGTATATGTAAATACCCAATTTCCTTTCAAGTCACGATCCTGAGAGAACTAACGGTTTTATCAGTGTAAAGAAGAAATGATATTTTAGGTCAGACAATGCATGTTAGGTGTGAGACCTTGTTTAGAATCTGTTTGTATTTTAGTTTGGGGTCAGACTGGTTTTATTTCTAAAGTAGGAATTTATAAAATGCCATATTGACTGCCCATAAATTGTGTGCATTTTGGACAAAATAAAATGCATCTGCAAGTACAAATTCACCCCATAGATTCACGTAAGTACGTGTATGTGTATGTGTGAGAGGGAGAGAGAGTTTGTGTATGTGAGGGACATAAGGAGTGTGTGTGTGTGCTTGTGAGAGAGAAAAGGTGTGTGTGTGTGTGTGTGTGTGTGTGTTTGTGGGAGAGAGTAAGTGTGTGTGTGTGAGAGAGAGTGTGTGTGTATGTATGCGTGTGTGAGTATGTATAGTATGGTGGGGTCATCTGTAGTGCGGCATGCACCAAGATCCTGGTTGAGACCATCCTCATGGGGACCAAACTTGGCTATCAGCCTCTGCTCGGCGACTCTGTGTTGTGTATCCCGAAGCATGGTACATTGGCGAAACCATGCAGACGCTATGACAACAGATGAATGGACACCTCACAACAATCACCAGACCAGAATGTTCCCTCCCAACGGGGGAACACTTCAGTGGTCAAGGACATTCAGCCTTGGATTTTTGGGTAAACATCCCCCAAGGCGGACTTCAAAAGACACGACAAAGTAGAATCACCAAGTAGGGGCTGAAAGCTAAGTTCGGTACCCATGAGGACGGCTTCAACTGGGATCTTGGGTTCATGTTGCACTGCTGGTGACCCCACCAAACTATACACACACACACACACACACACACACACACACACACACACACACACACACACACACACACACACACCCCTTGTCCACCCCAATCCAACACAGACACCTCCATGTCAACGCCATTGAAGAATGCGTTGTGCTGAGCCAGTAGGACATTAGAAATTATGTCAAGTCTTACGATCCGTCTATATCACTAAAGTTGAAGCCATGATGTACAAGTGCTTAGTAAAGGTCTGCAGACCAGGCGGCAGAATTGTTTTAGCAGCACCCATTCATGAAACCTTATTCCACTAAATATAATTTTCCCATATCTTACTTAGATATTCTTCCTTCCTCAGTTAAATAAATCAAATGACTGACAAAGATGTGAAAAGGCATTATTTATTACCTGACTGGACAGAAGAATAAATGTGTATGTTTGGTGGTTAAGGAATTCACATCTTGGGTGACTGCTCAGTTGCAGAGCTGACACTTCAAAGTCTGATGGTTTTGGATTCACTTCAGAGACCTTGGCACAAAATATAGGCTGGTGCTGCAAGGCAGTACAGAGGGAGATCCAATCTTTTGGGCCTCCCATACTAAGATGGATGTAAAAGATATCTCGACACTATTTGAAGAGGAGCAGCAAAGTTTTCCTGTTGTCTTGCCAATATTTATCTTCCAAATAACAGTATAAAAACACGCTAAAATATGGACTCTTTTTTTCTCATGGCTGTATTTTTGGGACCTTGCTGTGTGTAAGTTGACTGTCATGTTTCCCTACATTAAGACAGTTACAACATCTCAAAAGTACCTAATTAACTGTAAAGTAATAATGGACATCCCGAGATTGTGGAAGGCACTATATAAGTGCAAGTTTATTTTTTCAACAGGATGAATTATTAACAATGCTTTTGTATGGAAAGTTAATCATATATGAGGTACCAACTGACTCTGCTACTTCACATTTGAGATTACTAGTGAGATGAGTGCTCTTAACACTTTTTCCCTGTTCAATATCACTGAAAGTTTACTCCTAGATTGTGAATTCTGGAAATAAAGCGATAACAGTGCTATGTTGAAGTTGGCAATGATTGTTAGCAAACCACTTTTAGGTGCATACTGCTATGTTTATGAAACATAGTTCATACTTTGTTTTCAACTATAGGAAAAGACAGGAAAATGTGAGTTGCAAAAGATAGAAAATACAACACACATGAATTGGGGAGAAATATTATAAATGAACAAAAGAGAGAGAAAACACTGCATATGCTCTCTGTCAAAGCATCATAGAAATATGCATATTGTATGGCTCAGTGTTCAATTGATAGTTTTTATTCTTTCTTGACCCTGTGTGAAGCCAATTTCTGATTGCCTGTCTAAAGCCACAGTTACCCACTTAGGAAACCATTGGTGGGCAATAGGACTATAAGAAATAGAAACCAGAACAGTCTGTTCAACCCCTCAAGACTGCTTGCCATTCAATAGGATTGTGGCTGATCCAACACTCCTCAAGGCCACTTTCCTGCCCTTTCCCCTAACTATTAATTCACTGTCTGATCAAGAATCTGTCTATCTCAGCCTCCAATATACACAAGGACTCTGATCCCCCAGCTTTCTGTGGCAAAGAGTTCCAAAGACACTCAACCCTCTGAGACAAGAAATTCCTCTTCATCTCAGTTTTAAATTTGCATCCTGTTATTGTGAGAGAATGCCCACTGGTTCTGGACTCTTCCATGAGGGAAAACATCCTCTCAGCATTTAGCCTGCCAAGACCCTTAAGAATTCTATATATTTTAATGAGATCACCTCTCATTCTTCGAAACTTCGCAATAAGTAGAGCCCCAACCTATTTAGCCTTTGCTTTTCAGACAATTCCTCCATACCAGGGATTATCCAAGTGACCCTTCTCTGAGTTGCTCCCAGTGAAATGATATACTTCTTTAAATAATGTGACCAAAACTGCTCACCTGGTATAGTTGTAGTAACAACTCCCTATTTTTGTATCCTAACTCCATTGCAATAAGGACCAACATTCCATTAGCCTTCCAGATTACCTGCTGTAACTGTGTGCTAGCTTCCCGTATTTTGTGCACATGTATTCCTCATGCTTTTGTGTTACAGCTTTCTGCAGTTTTTCTCAATTTACATAATGTTCTGTTATTTGGCTCTTCCTTCTAAAATGAACAACTTCACATTTTCACACATTATACTCCATTTTCCAAAATTTTTCCCAATTATTTACCTATCAATATCTTTCTGTAAACTGTTGTCTCCCTCTCATAACCTGCCTTTCCACCTATTTTTATGTTGTCCGTAAATGTGGCTACATTACATTCACTTCCTTTCTCCAAATCACAAATATACATATTGTAAACAATTGCAGTACCAGCACCAATCCTGTGGAACCCCAGTTGTCACCGGTTGCCATTCCTGAAAAAGAACCCCTTATCCCCACTTTCTCTTTACTGCCCTTAAGCCAATTATCTATCGATGCCAATATGTCCTACCCACAACAACATGGGCTATTATTATATGACTTAACCTTTTGTGAGGTACCTTGTTGAATGACTGCTGGAAATCCAAATACAACACATCTATTGGTTCTCCTCGAACCACTCTGGTTGAGACTGCCTCAAAAAACTCTAGGAAATTAGTTTCACCTTCATAAAGACATACTCTGCTTGATTGGGTTATAAGTTTCCAAACGTTCTGTTATTATTTCATTAACAATTGATTCCAGTACTTTTCCAACAATAGATGAAAGGCTAATCAGTCAACAGTTATCCACTTTTTGCCTCCTTCCCTTCCTGGATAAGTGTGTCACATTGATAGTTTTCAAATCTTCAGGTACTTCTCCAGAATCCAAGGTTTTTAGAAAATTGCAACCAATGTATCCATTATCTCTGTAGCTATTTCTTAGAGTCCTAGGATGCAATGCATTAGGTCAGGAGACTTATCTGCTTTTAGCGCCAATGGTTTGTTTAATATTACAACTATAGTGGTGGTGATGGTACTTAATTTCTCCCCCCATATTATTTACTATTAATGGGATGTCTTCTACCATGAAGAATGCTGCAAAATTTCTGAATAACTCCTCTGTCATTTCCTTGTTCCATATAGCTATCTCCCCAGATTCATATCCTAAGGGGCCAATGTTCACTTTGACCTCTCTCTTCATTTTTATATACTTAAAGAAGCTATTGCAGTCAGTTTTCATGTTCCTCATTAGTTTGCCCTTGTAGTTTATTTTCTCTGACATTATTATCTTTTTAGTCCTCTTTTTCTGGATTCTGAATTTATCGCAGTCTTGGGGCTATCACTGCCTTTTGCTTCTTAATATATGTTTTTTGGTCAAATTAATACCCTCGTTAACTTCCTTGGTTAGCCATGGTGGTTTATCCCTCTCTTAGAATCTTTCCTTCACACTGGGATATGGAAATCAAATTTTTTAAAAAATGATGTTCTGTGCAATCACACATCCTCCCCCATTCTTTTTATTATTTCATGGGTGTTGATGTCTAGACCAGCATTTTTTGCAACATCTGTAATTGGCAAGAAGGCAACTAAGACCCAATCACATTGCTCTGGTTCTGAGGGGATATTTAGACCAGACTGGGCAAGGGTGGCAGTTTCCTTTCTTAAAGAGCATTTGTGAACCAAATGGGTTTTTTTCCTGACAATTGACAATGGCTTCATGGTCATCATTTGACTCATAATTCCAGAATTTAAAAAAAAGTTCGCATCCTCCATCTGCCATTGCAGGATTCAAACTTAGGTCTCTGGAATATTACGTGGATCTCTGGATTAATAGGCTGTGTTACTTGGCCATGACCTCTTCCCAAAAATTTGCAAAATCTACTTGAGCCAGGTAGGAATCAAACCTACAATCTAGTAATCTGTAGACAGACATATTATCTATTGTGCTTTTAGCCCTCTCACAAATTGTTACTTTGCAAATTTCAAAATCTTTAACGCAATAGAATTTCTTTATATAACAAGAAAAATAGCAGGTGAAATAGGCTGTTTCACAAAAGTTAATGTTTTTATAAAAGTCCACAAAACTTCCCAATATACTTGACTTTAAGACCCAGGTCTTACTCTAAGCCTCTTACAAAACTTCTCCTGCACGCACATTTAGACAAACAAAAAAGACATTGGTGTTATGGGTGGTGGGAAAATCTAGGAAGGCAGTTCAATTGTTCTTGTCTCTGAGATGATCCTTCCAGCTTACTGGAAGCTGTTGAAAAGTTAGGAGTTGTGTTGTCTGTGAAACTGACCAGCCTGACATTTAATAAAACATCAGTGTTTGTTGGAAAAAAACTCATTGTTTTTAGGGCCCCCATCCTCAGAGAATATATTCACAGTATATAGGAATTTTGAACAGTATCCAACTTAGGAGTGAAAGACCTGTGGGTGGGTACCAGTTCTGACACAACCTCTGAACTTCATAACTTAGAATTTGGATTCCACGTATCAATCTCTCCAAGGCCAATCTGTTATTCCTAAGGTATAATGCCCAGAACTACTCACACACTCTCTGTGTGCTTTGACCCAGGTATAATATAGCAGATCAGCTATATATAACTGTAATGTGACTTCTACCCATTTTTGTTCTATTTCTCCAGATACAAAGGGCATTACAATAGCATTTTTGAACATTGTCCACACCTTTGAGCAACATTTTAATGATCTGTGTATCTGCTATAGGAAAGATATTATTAAATTGGAGAAGGTTCAGAAGAGATTTACAAGAATGTTGCTGGGACTAGAGGCTTTGACTGATAAGTAGAAGCTGAAGTGATGGATGCAGGTACAGTTATAACATCTAAAAGACATTTGGACAGGGACATGGATAGGAAAGGTTTAGGTGGATATCAGCCAAACACAGACAAGTGGGACTAGTTTAGTTTAGGAAATTTGGTCAGCATGGACAAGTTGGACCAAAGTGTCTGTTTCCATGCTGTATAACTCTATGACTCTATAAGTATTATTGAACGTTAGCTGTAAAATGTTCTATACATTTTAGGTTTACATTTTGTTACATTAAGTCCATCTGACATAGTTTACCCATTCTTTTACACTTAAGTTATAAGAAACAAATAAAAAGAAATTCTGTGGTCACTTAATTTGTTTTAAATTTTCTCATGTTTTTGGTTTGTGCTTGGCTAGCAACGCTATACTATGTAGTGATATACCAACATGTCGGTCTGCATCTCATTAGGAAGTTGTAATTAGAAAGCTTTCCTGCTGTATTTTTCTCAAGGCTATAACAACTGTTTACACTTTAAAGCACATGTTGGAAGCAATGATTGATAGAACTTGTTTTGTTGTTGATCCCAATGGCTCATATTCAGTAATAACATGGCCAGATGTCTGCCAAAGCATGTACCATCATTGCATTAGAAACTCTTTTTCACATCTCCGGTTTGGCACCAAGTCTGTGCGTGTCGGTAAATGCTCAATCCATCTGGAATGAACAACATCAAGAAATTATACTTGTATTTTCTCCAAATCAAACATTGGGAAGACCAAAGTTTCGTACAAAACTTTCTGACTCTGTTTTGAAGTAGGGGTTGCACGGTGGTACAGTGGTTAGCACTGCTGCCTCAAAGCACCAGGGACCCGGGTTTGATTCCACCCTCAGGCAACTTTCTGTGTGGAGTTTACAAGTTCTCCCTGTGTCTGTGTGGGTTTCCTCCAGGTGCTCCGGTTTCCTCCCACAGTCCAAAGATGTGCAGGCTAGGTGCATTGGCCGTACTAAATTGCCCTGTAGTGTTCAGGGATGTGTAGGTTAGGTGGGTTATAGGGGGATGGGTCTGGGTGGGATGCTCTGAGGGGCAGTGTGGACTTGTTGGGCTGAAGGGCCTGTTTCCACACTGTAGGGATTCTATGACAAATGGCATCTACTTCATTTTTAGTAACTTTCTCTGCTGTGTGACATCTTGTGAGGGCCTATGTTTGACTAAGAATTCAGAATCAGCAGACCCTGTTTTTGTATCGCCAATTTGATGCACAACCCCATTTTCAACATTGTTGCAAGTAACATTCACATGAGTATGACTAAAAAAAAAATTGTCAAAGCTTTTCACCGCGTCAGGACAATTTGTAAGAATACCAAACTTAAGGGGAAAACTAATACATTGCACGAGAGGAGAGTACGAATTGATTGGTAAGTGGACACTGATCAGTAGGTGCTTTACCATAGGGAATTTGCCAACTAATGATGCTTGAAAGTTAATTGCCAACATTTGCTCAAATTTTAAATCAGACAAATTGACGCAGATCGATCAGAGATTTGGCTTGAGAAATGAATCAGCATATAGCTGTCACTTACTTTTGTGAGGTGAAGCAGACACACTGTGTGCATATGATCTCTCGGTTGCAAAGAACAGGGTCCTGTACATTAATATGTGTAGCTACCAGTACACACAAGTGACCTATGCTGTGAGCCCAGTTAAGCCTAAATTGTTTCTGTCAGGCTTCACTGGGGCAATACACTAGACATCAAGCCTTGCTATTCCCAGGTCATCACAAAAGGCAGGTATTTTATTAAATTACACAAAATTTGACATTTTTTCATGTTTTTAGATCCAGGTTGTCAGACGGCATGGACCAGGTTTTTGCACCTAACAAAAATTATTATTTATTAAAAGTAAATAAATTCTAACGTTGGACAGAAAACTATGAGCTATTGTCATATAACTTTACTAGGTAAAACTTTAAGCCTTCAAAAAACATCCTCCACACTCAAACATATAGACAGCTACAAAAAGATTGGTGTTCTGGTGAGGGAAAAACCAGGAAGGCAGTTCAAATGGCCCCTGTCAGGATTTTCTGTTCATCAATCTCCTTCTTCTCTCGATCATTTCATTTCCATGCAGGAGGCACTGAGCCACTGGTTCACAATGTATAATGTCTCAGACTTACTGCTTAAAAGCCACAGATTGCAAGAACTAATGAGGGAAAGATAAGCTTGCTTTCTTCAGGCTTTAAAGGTTTTTTCTTACCACAGAGAAAAACACACAACCTCTGTTATTGGAAATGGGGAACTTCTGATATCTTGTTCATACTGCAAGCTATTCAGTTACACGAGGGGCCAATCACATAGTTGTTGGCAGGCAGAAACCATTTGCATTGACAACTGATCACCACTCCACGGGCCAATCAGCTTCTAGTTGACAGCTGAATTTCCATTACATACAAACCTCTGGCTCCAGCTTATCTGCAGTGACTCCCCCCAACACCCTCCCAACAGCTTGAGCAAACAGCAATGTAACCAGCACTTACAACGAAAACATCAGTTAATTGCTTTTAAAAAGTGCAGCAATATCTTCCATAATTGTTGGTTTTAAAACAGTCCTTTTTCAATCCCCATGATCAGAAGTAAAAATAAATGAAAAAAAACATTGTCTAACACAGATGTCAGTGCAACTCTATATGTACTAAAGATTATTCAGCAAATATTGTCCGATTACAGAATCATATTTAATGTTATACACTGTGTCACAAGTTTTAAAAGTGCAGACTTGTTGAATATGGTCACTGACTTGTTTATTGCCAACAGCTGAAAGGATAGTCTGAACCAAAAAAAAGGAATTGCTGGAGGTCTGGCGGCGTCTATGGACAGAAAGCAGAGTTAATGTTTCAAGTCCAATAAGCCTTCAGAAACAAAAACAAAAACAGAAACTGCTGGAAATAAAAGCTCAGCAAGTCTGGCAGCTTCTATCAAGAGAAATCAGAGTCAAAGTTTCGGGTCCAGTGACCATTTTTCAGAAGAGGGTTCACTAAACCTGAAATATTGACTGTTATCTGTCCACAAATGCAGCCAGACCTGCTGAGTATCTCCAGCAATTTCTGTTTCTGTTTCAAATTTCTAGCATCTGCAGTTCTTTGTCTTATGGAAAGATAAATTGTTTGATATGATCTGCCAGTCTATGGAACAAATGGTTACACACCTACAGACACACCAACATTAAAATTCATATACCACATGGATATGGGGTTAATTCCTTATTTCGTGGCACTGACACTGATAGAGTTTACAAAAGTGCTGAGTGTTCAGAAGAGGTGCATAAAGTTTAGCAACACTTCAGAAAATGTGAGGCAGGCATTGGTTTTGTTATCCAGGGTTCTGGGAAATTGCTTATTACCAGTAAAGTGTGTCATAGTAACAATGCCTCTTATGCTGTTGTTTGAAAGAGAAATCCTGCAGGGAGCACAAAGAAGAAGAAAAGCTAATCACTGTAGTAGGACGAAGAAAGGCTCTCAATTGTATGTATGTGCTCTCAACATTCTTATCGATCTTAACCACAAGAATTAAGTTCGACATCTGCTAAGCACAAAGGAGGCATTCAGTAAACTGTAATACCTCTTGGAACCACACCAGGAGTCTCACAGCTGTGTGACAATGGTGCAGTCAGTAACAGTGATGTGACCATGGAACATGCTCCTCAATTTTTTCTGGTCAGTACTTTTCCAGAATGAAGCAGATGACAACTAACACATCATAGTTGGCCACCCATCGTTCTACCATAGAGTTGAAAGAGGGATTGGATTACATTATGTTTCCTCTGAAGTGAGAGAGCAGGGTGACCATGCTTTGCCAGGATCATGGGCTTCCTCGTGGAGCAGGATGCCATAAAATACGCACACATGCTTTTGCATTGTGACATTTAATTGAAGGCAAAGAAGGTAAAAGCACTTGGGATCTAGGGTAGTGTCACTGGACTAGAAATCCAGAACGTGAGGCTAATGGGAGGGAATCAGTGGCAGTATTCCAATCTCTAAACAAGAAGACCAAAATTCATCCTGTCACAGAGGTCTGTCACAACATATCAGGACATATTGATTAAGAGTGTCGAGACATTGGAATCTAGACTTTATGGGATGATGTATACGCCAAATACAAAGTTGGTTGGCAGTGCTGCCATCAAAATTCTGACATTTTACACTTGGCAAAAATTAGCACAGGTGTGAGATTTCTGTCCCTATCTGAAAAGAAATTCTTGCCTTAGAGACTTGTTAGCTAATTTAAGCAGTGGTCACCACTGGAACTAAAGACAGTCTGGGTTATTGGTGATGCTTGATTGACCCAATGTGGAAGGTAAGGGAGACAGGGAGCCAGGTTTGTGAGCCAGAAGGTCACATCAGCAGGTAGGAGGGTCTTCCGATGGGCACAAAGGAGGCACACCCCATTTTTGCAACACCAACTTAATGACATAGTAGTATAAGCCTAGAGAAGTGATGGGGCTACCCCTCTGATATGGAACTCCCTCTGCCATGGGTAAAACAGCAATGGGGGCAGGACAGGCATTTAAGTAGCCATGAATTGGAACAGTATTTAACATAAGGGACTGTTAATTTCCACTCATGTCATTAAAATTTGAAATGCTTTAATAAAAACAAAACAATTACGCTTAGTGTAAGCTAAATATTCAAAGCACATGCGTAGGCAATCCAATTTTAGCTATGTTTGATGTTATATGCAAAAGCAAGCATTAACAATAACGCATCTAGGAGAAGGATAAAGTTTCCTTTAAAATTGTTAAAGTTTGCACACCAAATATCACCCTGTATGGGAAAAACAATGCTTAAAAGTGGTTTGGGGAAGTTAGTTTGTGTGGAGCAAAATGTCCACAGTCTTGAATTTTGCAGTTTCTGAAAATATATCTGGAAAATGTCAAATGAGGAAAAATCAAAATTAGACTGGTGCCTTATTTTTAATAGTACGTTCAAGTCAAATTCTCAGGTCTTTCATTTTAAAATTATGTAAAACAGGTAGGAAAATTCATTCTCTCCCCAAGGTGAAGGGGCTGCAGTGAATGGAATAGTGTGTATGACTGGATGGTGTAAGACAATTGGAAATACATTCACTGACTTGGTGAGGTCATTATACTTCTTTTGGCACTGAAACCAGTTCCATGCATCCAAGAAGTTGGCTTTTACTGCTCCCATTGTCTTCATTGCATCTGTCTGTAGAGCTTCCTAGTCTCTTGAAGGAAGAGTCCCATCATCTGTATTAAGGAACCACTACTACATCTGAGAGTAAAGGTAAAGTCACCTACCAGGACTATAGGGGCTGTCATATTGGAGAAACAACTGGTGGTAGTTTAACCTGAGGATGATCACACCTCAGGCAAAGGGAGGGATTGAGAAGGAAAGTTCTTCATGGGGTAACTGCAGCCAATGCAGGAATTGAACTCATCCTGTTCGAAGGACTCCACATCTCAAGTAGCTCTTCAGCCAGCTAAGCTAACTATCTCTGACGAAGAGTGATCTGGACTCAAAAAGTTAGCTTTCTCTCTTGTGATCTCCAGGATTTTTTCGTTTTCAGGACAGATTCCAGCATCTGCAGTAATTTGCTCCTACTAAGCTAACCAACCCTCTACATCTGACAGTGCTTGAGCATGCATTCTTGTCTTTAGTGGCATTCTGTACATTCTTGCAGCTTTTCAACTCTTTCGTAACCAGCTCCAATCCATGCTGCAGTGGAATGTACCCGATTAAGAGATACAGCCTGGCTTTAAGTTATAGGGGCTACCTTTAAGATGGGAGCTAGCCTTGCATCAGATTGGGTAGCCCCTGCTGAGGTACGCAGCCAGTCAGCAATGTAATCAGCTCCAGGCTACATGTCAACAACATTCTAATGATCATACAGTTTGCGTGCTGTATGTTTGGAAATGGGGTAATCAAGCGTTGCAATCCCCATGCTTGATTTAATGGACTATTCAATTTAGTACCCATTGTCTTCAATTTCCATCACTGAACTAAAATACCATACCCTAGCTACTGACTCCTCCTCCTCCAAGCCACTGCTAGCACTGGATTGTTTGCAATTTCAGAACTCTCTTTAACCCTAAACTGAACTTCTGACACATCACCAAGACTGCTTACTTCCATCTTTGTAATATTGTCTGTCTCCATCCTACTTCAATTCATTTGCTACTCATACTGTCATCTATGCCTCACTCTAGTCATGATTATTGCAATATTGTCCTTTCTGATCTCCTATTTTATATCTTCCATAGACACCATTCAAATTTCTGCTGCTTTTTTCTGAATTTACGCCAGACACCAATTACTTATTATCTCTCTTCTCACAGAATGGCATGAGATCCTAGACCAGCCAGATCTCGATTTTAAAACTATCACCTTTGTATTCAAATCCATTGAAGCATCACCCAACCAAATCTCAGTAACTGGCTCTCAATATACAACTCTTCGGGTTTCTACTGTCATCCAATTCTGGCTTCATTAACCTCCTCCACTTTTATTGCTGCACCTTTGGTGGCCCTGTCTTACACTGCCTAGGTATTAAGCTCTAGGATTCTATCTCCAAATGTCTCTCCCTCCAGTCCTCTTTCATCCTTTAAATCATTCTTTAAAGCTTACCCATTTACAAAGCTTCTGGTCACAGTTCTCATATCTCCTTTGCTGACTCACTATCAAATTTTATTTGACAACACTTATGTGAATTTTCCTGGGATGGTTTACGATATTCAAGGTCCTTTATCACTTAACTACTGTTGTGAGAGCACATTTTGTGATGTTGTGCTTCCACAATTTGAAGATGGAGGTCAGTGGACTCACCAATATTTTCCATTCATGAATCCTAATACTTTAATCTTCAAGTTCTAAAATTAGGTTCTAAAATTGAAATGTAGAAAGAGTTCTAAAAATCACACTGGAGGAACTTCAAAGAATACAGTGCAAAATCTAACATTTTGAAGTAACAATAATTCAAAGTGTAATGTATATCCTGTGTAAAATACATTTCGTCCTCATTTTGGGATTCTCCTCTCTTCCTATTCATTCATATTCGCTGATCATTTTCATACTACGTATCAAAAGTAAAAAACCATGTTTATGCTTCCTGTCTCCATAGTTTAACCATTTTACCCCTGGAATCATTCTGGTAAATCTGTTAGTCATACAACATGGAACCAGACCCTTCAGTCCAACCAGTCCATGCTGACCTTAATCCAAAATCAAACTAGTTCCAAATGCCAGCCCTTGATGTACTTAACAAATGTCTTTTAAATGTGGTAACTGTACCTGTATCCAGCACTTCCTCTGGGAGTTCATTCCACATACAAACCACTCTCTGTGTGAAAAAAAAATTGCCTCTCTTGTCTTTTTTAAGTCTTTCTCTTCTCATATTAAAAATATGGCCCCTCATCTTGAAATACCCTACCTAGGGAAAAGATACCTACCATTCACCTTATCCACACCTCTCATGATTTTATGAACCTCTATAAGGTCACCCCCCTATCTCTTATGGTCCAGTGGAAAAAGTGTCAGCCCATCCAACTTTTCCTGATAGCTCAAACCTCCATTCCCAGGAATATCCTGGTATACTTTTTGTGAACGCTCTCTTAATAATATCCTTCCTATAACAGGGTGACCATAACTCCAGAAGAGGCCTCACTAATATTCTGTACAACCTCAACATGATGTCCCAACTCCTATAGTCTAGAGTCTGAGCAACGAAGGCACGCAAGCTAAAAGCCTTCTCAACCATCCTGTTCACCTATAACATAAACTTCAAAGAATTATGTACCTGAGTCCCTAGTTTTCTCTGTTTTAAACAATACCCAAAGCCCTATTTTTAATTGCGAGGTCCTGTTATTGTTTATTTTTTCAAAATGCAATACCTCACATTTATCCAAATTAAACTCCATCTGCCAATCCTTGGTACAAGGTCCCATTGCTCTCCGTGATAACCTTCTTCATTGTCTACTATGCCATCAATTTTAGTGTTATCTGCAAACTTACTGACTGTACCTCCTTTATTCACATCCAAATCATTTATATAAATGACGAAAAACAGTGAATCCAGCATCGATCCGTGCGGCACACCACTGGTCACAAGCATCCCTCTACCACCACCCTCTGTCTCCTACCTTCATGTCAATTTTGTATACATTGGCTAGCTCCCTGTGAATTCCAAGTGATCTAACCTTGCTAACCAGTCTACTCTGCAGAGCCTGTCAAACTCTTTTCTGAAGTCCATTTGGACGACATCTACCACTCTGCCTTCATTAATCTTCTTTGTCAGCTCTTCAAAAAAATTCAATTAAGTTAGTGAGACATGATTTCCCACACACAAACCCATGCTGACTATTCCCTAACCAGTCCTTACCTTTCCAAATGCATGTAAATCCCGTCCCTCAGAATTCCGTCCAACAACTTACCCACCACTGACATCAGGCTTACCAATCTATAGTCCTCTGACTTTTCCTTACCATCTTTCTTAAATATGGCACCACATGAGCCACCCTCCACTGCTCCGGGACCTCATCTGTGGCTGTCCATGATACAAATATCTCAGCGAGAGGTCCAGCAGTCACTTGCCTCGCTTTCTGCAAAGTTCTGGGATATACCTGATTGGATCCTGGAGGTTTAACTACTTTTATGCATTTTAAGATCTCCAGCTCCTCCTCTTCTGTAATATGAACACTTTTCAAGACGTCTCTATTTATTTTCCCAAGTTCACTAGCTTCCATGTCCTTCTCCATAGTAAATACTGACACAAAATATTTATTTAGTATCTCACCCATCTCCTATGGTTCCACACATAAACGGCCTTGTTGATCTTGAAGGAGGCCTATTCTCACTTTCTTCTGGGCCATGAATTCAGTGATAATGACAGAGCACCCCAATGCTGGGGCAGTTCCTGGTTTGCAGTGTCTAAAATATGTGTGGCTAGGCTTTCTATATTGCCCTAGCAGTGAGAACACAGTGAATCAAGCTCAAGCCCTGCTGCATAACTAATAAGGTGAAGAGCAGAATGTTGCATGAGAAAAGTCATTCTGGGCCGCAGGGGAATCTGTTTTTTAAAAGCTTGTTTAAATTTCTGTTAGTTGCTTTAAAAATAGAATATGACTAGTGTAAAAAAGATAGTTTTATTGGTTATCCAAGACGTTCAGCATTATTTAATCAAACATTTTATGCATCAGTGAAAACTGCACATTTTTAACTCAGACCCAAAGGCAGAGAAATACCTCAAGCTTGCGATATGCCAAATCCCCATTATATGTCATGTCCCCATTCTTCTTGGAAACTGCAATTAGCTTAAAAATAGAGGCAACTTATTATTGCTGAGAATCCAATTTTCTCTGTAATGTGTACTTATTACTGACATATTTGCAATTTCCTTCCTTCCTGGTAAATATATTTGCCATGATGTATTCCCAATACATCTTTCATGAATACTTTAATGTAGTACAATCAAAAAAGAGTTTTTATAAAACAATTAAAAATAAAAAGGATTCATTCCCATGGTATTTAATGTGCAGACTGATTAACATTGTTTAAACTAAAAATAAATAACAAAACTAAATTAAGTAATACATTCTTTAAAGTAACTAATTATGTTTACCAATATCATAATTTCATTCAAAATTGATTATAACTGCTTTAAAATTAGAATACAATTAAGGAAGTCTTGTCATTTGATCTTTTAAACAAGAAAACTTTTTTTCTCAATAAAATTTACTTTTCCCAAAAATTGTATGGAGATGGAGATAGCTATTCTTTCTTGTAACTGTATGCTTTGGCTGGCAGAATTTCTGTGAAATGAAATAAAACAATCTCACTGTGATATTTTAAAGAATTTCTAGATTCCTCTCAGATGCCACCATTGTGAAGTGTAAAGGCATTTCATTAACTTGCACGAGAACACTATAATCCAACATCATGCAATAGTCTTTAAATCAAAAGATGGGCAGTTTTCCCTGCTCACATTTGCATGTTGATTTTCATAATTCAGTATAATGTCTCCCAGAAAAATGATCTGAAATAGAAAATAATGAATCTAGTCCATAAAATCCAAGCTGTGAGTTACCTTCTCATGTGTATCTTGTGCTATTGGTAAGTAGCATAGATTTTGTAGCATATATGCAGTTTACTAGAATATCTCATGCATGTTTATTTAACAGCTCAAATTACAACTTGCAATTACAGACAAATAATTATGTATTTGGATTTGAGCATCTACAAGATTGTATGTGGCAATTGTACATGTGCTTTCATCATCATCCTTGTTTCATCAACATAACCTGCTATACAAGAAACACAACTCTATGGCAGTAATTCAGGAAGTAGCAATTTTATCGCTGAAGTGGAGTTCAAATCCCAGTCCAGGAGGTGAACAGAAAAGTCGTGAGATGTATCAGTCCCATACTGAGGGACTGGTTCACTGTTAGAGCGCTGTCTTTCAAATGAGATGTTAAGCTGATGCCCCACCTGCCTGCTCAAATGTGTGTAAACAATTTGGAGAACCTTACAGGTGTCTGAGTGACATGGGTGATGGTGAGATTAGTGACAGAATCAAGCGAGAAGTTGGTGAAGCTGATCTCAGGAACATCTCACTCCATCTTCTCTGCTTTTGGCAAGCAACATGATGGGTTTCTCACTAGACAGTGGCGAGTTGCCAATGAAGGGGGATTATTACTTGTTAAGTGCTATGCTGATGGCTGCCTCATGAACATTCAGCTTTCAGTCTTACCAAACATACCAAACAAGTTAGATGCTGACAAATCTTAAGCATAGAAATCAGAGTTTCACCTTGCCACTTGTTCTGAATAACCTCGATGTTAGACAATGGATACCAATATCTCAATGCATGCCCCATGAGCACCAGCCACATTCTCTACATGCCCAGAAACAATGGCATCTTAAATTTGCCAGCCTCTAAGAATCCTCATGGCACTTCTCTGATCCACTTACAGCACACTTTTGCATTTCAATGTTGCTCCTTGGTAAACTAGCAACTCCCATTGTAATGCTGCAGGACACTGTGGACTCAGGGACATGCACCCAGCTCATGGACTGAACTGGGCTGCATCTCCAGCCTCTTCACTCACAGTCACAGTGCTCATTCACTTTGACCATACCTGGATGTTCACAGCATCCCTGCCTTGCGTTGCTGTTTCGCACCTTGCTTCCTTAGCCAGACATACCAGGCTCATGTTACTTCTGTCTTGTGTTGCTGTTTAATGCAGACAGCAAGTAAAGGAGCTCATCAAGATTGTCAGTAGGCCTCAGTCAAGTAGGGAGGGATAACTTTCACTCAGTTGGTCCCTGCACACTAAGGCAGCCTCCAATACCAGTCCAGCCATGGTCAGGATGCTGTCCACGTAAGAAGTGAGGAGCTGAATGTCAGGGAGACCACCACCTGTTTTGAGACTCTCTGCCCTATTGAAGGCTGTTTTCCTCCTGGAATAAGAAAGACAGGTATAAGTCCTAAGGGGGATGAAATTATATGGCACATTTGTTACTTTTGGTACAGGCAGAGACCTGCAAAGACTCTATGTGCAAGGACAGGTACCCAGCTCATGAACTATAACAGGCTGCGTCTCAGCACTGCTTGCTTGCTCCTTTAGCGCACACTCAGTTTGCTCCTCTCCGGATGATCACAAAATTCGAGGGACCAGGTGCCTTACAAGGATGGTTGCTCGGAGACAAGATCTACTCACTGAGACCGTGGCTGGTGATTCCATTATACAAACCCTAGTGGAGGCCAGGGATACAATGCTTCCATCCGGACCACAGTAAGCCAGATGATAGGCATTCTAATGATAAGGTTCTGCTACTTAGATTGGTCTTTGTGTGTGTGTGTGTGTGTGTGCTTTGGGTGGTGGGGGAGGGAAGTGAGGTGTTGCGAATGGCCTTACAATACAATCCAGATACTATTTTCACATAACCATGGTTTGCTATGCTCTGCACAACTGGAGCAGGCAAGAAGGCAGTACGACGGATTCTGCTGACTTGGAGAACAGGAGCAGTTTTTCAAGGAGGAAGACGCATGTATTAAGCAGGAAGAACATTTCCTTCTGTGCTAAAGAGTGCAGCAGCATCGAGCACTACAAGCCAGACAGGACCTAACTGACACCTGGTTCCAGTGGATGAGGGCTGGGTACTGTCATCATTCATTGAATGTAAAATTATTGATGTTCAATTCATTTCTGTTACGAGAGGCAAATGCAACTTTAGATTGTTCAATTTCTATTCACTTTTGGCGTTGATGAATAGTAGTAAATATTTTGGAACCGTCTGAAGTCTTTCTGGTTTGGGATGGTTGCACACTGAACAATGTTAAGATGCTGGGCTATCTTGGGCACTGGGGAGTGAGTAGCACTGACTTCGGGGGTTGTAAGAGGTATTGTGACTAAGCATAGGTCAACTGTGTGGTTTGGTTCTTACACTGTGGTAGGTGTCAGACTATGTGGTTGAATATGCAAGGAAGCTAGCACTTAGCTCCTGAGACAGACGTATTGGTTTGTGGTTGCTCAAATGCGGACTCCGAACATTTGAATGGGTGCAAGGCTGGGATTCAAATATGGTACCAGCCCTAAGAATTCCAGAATATTCTGGTGAGTACTTCTGGCTACAGCAAGTGGGAAAATCAAGTAGCATGGATGAGAGGAGTGGCATGAGGGTATGATGGGTAGTTAATAAGCGGAGTCTGGGATGACTGTGCAAGAAAACTTGCTAGTCCTTATAGAGAGAAATCCTCCATGAAACTTGACAAAAATGACTCGTTGCCAAAATTTGGGAAGATTCAGTCCTTAGTAATCACACACTATGCATCTTCAACTTGCCCTAACAATAATATTGGCACATCTAAGTTACTAGCAATTACATTTACATTCCCATTGGAAAACTGACTGATCAGCTCCTTTCTCAAGATGTCCATTACAAACCCTGGCAGTGGCTGCAATCCTTGTCTCCCATCAGGGGCCTGACAGCAATGAATTCCATTCAGGGCATCAGCCAAGCAAGTAAATATGCAGAATTGAAGCTGCTAGTCAATCAAGCAATGAGGATGTGCAGGAAGTCGTTAGTCCTGCCATATCCTATGGGTCAAAATCCAGGTGCCATGTTTAAACAGCATCTGAACAGGTGAGATGGCAGTATCAGCATGGCCTTGTGAAGAGTTTGTAAAGCCTGTATCTGCTGGCACTTACACAATGATATTTCACGAGCTGATCAAGAGATTTTTCAGGAAACTAATCCTCGTTGGAATCTGGATATAATAAAAGTGTTCCGGACCTCTCCAGCGTGTTGCTGTATGGTCCTTGTCTTGCCTTCAGTTAACTTTTCCCACTGGCTGAGGTAATAATGACATGGAATATGTTACCACGAAGGGTCATTGCAAGAAATAACAATGGTTGCAAGAAACAATTAAATGCATTTCTGAAGAATTAGAGATATGGGGTAAAGGGGTGAGATCAGTTTTTGCTCCCGTTCCTTGGTTTTTCACCTTTTCCAGGCTGATATCACTATGAATGCAGGGAAGAGCAGGCTTCAACACTTAGTGTGTTTCAATCAGCAGTTTCAGATTTTCAGAACTTGCAGCTCTAGTTCTAATTTTGGTGACATACATCTGGTGATATGCACAACATTTCACCACACCGATTCATCAAATTACCAAACAGAAGGAATTGAACTTGTGTAGATTAAGGGCAACTAATCAGAAGGGAAAGCATGATTAAGATTGGATGATGAATGGATGGCATTATTAATCTGTAATCAGAAACAAAATGAGAGATAGAACAGAGACTGAAGGAATCCAGAGGTCATGGAAAAAAGGTTTCAGATCTACTAAAGCTAAATTCTCATGAACTAGACATCCGAAACAGCAGTTGTATTCTACGTTTAATACAAATTCCACAAATGAATATATTGTTCTGAGCTTCAGATGACTAGATTGTGCTTTATACTCTTGGTACAGGTACAATAACTAAAACAAAAACATATTTATAAACTAATACCATTTCTTTTTTCATGCTTTGCTGGACTGATATACATTTTCAATGTTATTCTAAGTTACTGACTTTTTTTAGCATTGTGAGGATTCTTTACTGCAAATGCTCTTGGGAACAGAATTCAGATTCCTTGTGCAGCAGCCTCAGGAAGTTGCTTTAATTTAGGATTAACTTTGTGCTAGAGCTAACAATTCAATTAACACTTATATTGACCATCTCTATGCTGTATTGTTTAGTACCATGGTCTCAATACTGCCATAATCCTAGTTTAAGGGGTAGGCATATTCAAATTAAGAAGATTACAGTTTAAGGGCAATGTCTCCAATTTAAAATTCTGATTCTTTTGTTTCACTACCTTTACAGCCTTGTCCTTGACTTTCACTTATGTTTACAACTGTCTGAAAATTCTGTAGTTCTCCACAACTATTGTCCCGTGATTGACAGCTGTCTCTTATGACTTCTTGGCCTTTGGATCTGGAATGTCTTGCTAAATCCATCCACTGCTCTATATCTTCATCCTCGTAAAACTTTCCTTTGCCCTGACAACTTTGGCCAGGTTTATCGCACTCCCCTCCAAATGTCCTCTTTTTTGTCTGGTGTTGAGTTTTTCTTACGTTACTGTGATGATGTTTAGGATCCTGTTTTGTGTAATATGTGTTACATTAATGCAAGCCATTATTGTTGCTGAATGCAGGAATCTATCAGGTTGTAGACCGAAACCAGGCGAAATATGTTGTCTGTTATTTTCCTAAACTCAGAAGCACTGTTCCCCTTCTGTTGTTTCAATGCTTTCACTGATGAGAAAGGAGATAGTCAATCTGATATCTATCACCTTTAATGAATGGACCAAAGAGGTTTCACGACGTGAGGTTTGTATTGTGCCGCTGCAGCGCACCTTGTATCCATAATTGCATTAGCCCTCTGAGTGCAATAGGTAAAAGTAACCATAATCCCAGGGGCCTGCTCTTTCAGTCAAGCGAAAGACAAGTTATTGATGGTTTAACCCGAGTACAACCAAACCTCAAATGAAGAAAAAGTTTAAGAAGGAGACCTTAGCCAGTGTTGCAATTGAACTTATGCTGATGGCATCACTTTGTCTCACAAACTGGTCGTCCAGTCAATGGAGCTAAGCAGCTCCCAATCAGCATGACTAGGTGATAGTAAGGGACCAGCCACTGTATAATTAGTTATTTTATGCCTATGAATTTAGATAACCTTCATGTTTGTACTGTGAATTTTCTCAAAAACAAATTCTAGTTTGCCTTTGTGCCCTACCCAATCACATTTAAATCTCTTGATCTCATTGCCACATTTGTTTATCCTGACATTGAAAATTTTGTAAAGACCTTTTATTTTATTTTTCTGTAGTTTTGATTGTACATTGAAATGGGGTATGAACTGTTTTAAAAACCAAGGATAATTGAAGGAATCCTGAATGTTTTTCAAAGCAAGTAACTTGATACTCATTGCAAAAATCTCTTACACAGCTACTGGTCCAAGCAGTGGTAAATAGTTTGTAGATAGTAAATAGTTGGAGTCAAGGGCTGTGACCAAATGGAGATTCAGCCAGCAACAAGTAGCTGATTGGTCTGTGGATTAGTGTTCAGTAGTATCAAAGGCATTCCTGCCTTCCAACAACTATGCAATTGATTTCCATGAAGCTAAGCAGCTTGGGGCTGTGAATAAGACAGTGAGAAACCATCACATCTTCACAGTCTCAGAAGCTGTCACTGTTCTCTTTAATAAAAAAACACTTTGAGCTGGAAGAAAATCAATTTAATTTTCCTTCAGCAGTTGCTGCAATCTGCAACTTTTAATCAATAATCAACATTTTATAAGTTTGACCCGTGTCACCCTGTGCCTCCTGGAAACAAGTAAAAACATCAGAGAAGGAAGATTGAGCTGCACCATTCTGACAAGCACCACTGGGCTGCTTTTCCAGGTTTTCCTTATGCCTATAATACCATTTTTTTAACCTGTCTATGCCTGCATGCATTTTTAAGAGCAAGATTGTAAGAGAGTTAGAGTTTTAACTAGTAGGTATAATTGTTTATCGGTAACTATAGCATATTTATTTGTAATTAATAACAATCCTTCTGAAGTAGAGAAAGATGGCCTATGCTTTCTGCCATCTTGGGACAACATGTCAAGTAAATTAGAGAATACTGCATACTCTTTCAAAATCTTTAACTTTTTTGATAATTTCAGGAATAGTGGGGCTTGATTTTCAGCGTGCCACTCAAGTGAGGCATAATAACTTCAAATAAATACTTTTCCTGCATAAAGTTGTTTCAGTTGTTCAGGTGTTCCGTTTATCTTTGATTGAAATTCTCATAGACATCTTCCATCTGTCCACTTAACTCCATTCTTCCATCATCTCTTTGAATTTAGCCCTTTTCAATTTATAAACCCGGTTCCAATTCTTTGCAACAACCAAATGTTATGTTCAAACTTGATGGTTCTGAAGTTATTGTTCCCCAGTAGTGTTTAGGATTCCATTTACAGTCCTACATAATTGTTTACATCTTTTCTAAACACTATAACCGTGAATCATGGGCAGACACATTCAGCACTAATAAATTGCCTTGTAGAAATTGATCTTTCAGGTAAAAGTGATAACATAAAGGATAACAACATGATACAATTTCACCTTCATTTTTCACTTCTGAAATTTGAGTCTGAAACTAGTGCCTTAAAAAGTGTTAGTAAAATGAGATGGAGATAAGATTTGGTGAGAGTGGACTAGGAAAACAGGTTGAAAGATAAGACAGTAGAGAAATAGTGGCAGACATTTACAGAATTATTTCATAATTCACAACATTAATACATTGCATCATGGAGAAAAGGGTTAATGAGAAGAATGTTCTGCTCATGGGTAATTATGGAATTTAATAATGGTAGCAAAATGAAAGACACATTCAGTTTTACAAAAATTATGGTTAGGCCAGAAGGTTGAGAACCTTTTGTAAACCAGCAAAGGATGACTAAAACATAATGATGACTAGCGAGGAACTTGGGAAATGAGAGAAAAGTAGCAGGAGATATAAAAGCACATTAAAAAAATTCTACAAATATACAAAGGCAGTGAGTGTTGATATTTTAGAGGTTGAGACTGGGAATTAATAATGGGAAACAAGAAAATGGAAGCGGCTTTGAACAAATATTTAGTATCTAAATATCCTAAGAACACTGGAAAAGCAAAAAAAAAAGGAAAGAGGAGCTTAAAGTAACCATGATTACTGAAGAAAAAGTAATAAACAAATGAATGGGATTGTAAGCTAATAGGCATCCTGGACAGGATGGGCTACATTCAGGGTTATTTTAGACTGAAGAGATAGGCCATGTATCAGTCGCATTCTTCCCAAATTCCCAAGATTCTGGAAAGTTCCCAGTGGAGTAGAAAACAGCAACTATATTATCAGTATTCAAGAAAGGAGGAAAAACAAAGTGGAGAACTATTGGTCAGATTTCCTCACATCGGTCATTAGAAAAATCTTAGAATCTATTATTAAGGAGTCAGTAACAGAATGTTTAGAATGTTGTAATGGAGACATGGTTTTGTGAAATGGAAATTGTTTGACAAATTTATTAGAGTTATTTGACGATATAAAAATCTGGGTGGATATCATCGATACTAGTGGACATACAACAGATTATAGTATATTTGGATTTCCAAGAAACATTTCAGTAAGGTAGCACATAAAAGGATCACCACCTAAGAAAAGAGCTAATGTTGTTGAGGGAGAATAAAAAGCACAGATACAAGATTGGTCAACCAACAGTAAACAGAATCAGGAAAAATAGATCATTTTTAGGTTGGCAAACTATATAACAAGTGGAGTGTGACAGGAATCAGTGTGCCCTCAACTACATACATACAAGTTATGGAGATGCTGGAGAATCTGAGATAACAAGGTGTAGAGCTGGATGAACACAGCAGGTCAAGCAGCATCAGAGGAGCAGGGAGGCTGACGTTTGGGCCTAGACCCTTCTTCTTCTTCAGAAGGGTCTGAAGAAGGGTCTGTCACACTCCACACTCCTATCTGGACTCCATGTATAAAATTCTGTAGGGCCTTGAAAGAGTAGATGCTGAGTGGGTTTTTGCATATGGGGGAATCTAAGCCTATGGGGCACAGCAAAAGATAAGGGGGAATCCAATCTAAGATGAAGATAATGAGGAATTTTTCCCTCAAAATGTCGCTAGTGCTTTGAATTTTTTTCCAGAGACAACAATAGAGGCTGGTCATTGAACATATTCAAGGCTAAATTGGACAGATTTTTGATAGATAAAAAAGGTTAAGGATTATTGGGGACAGTCATAGAAGTGCTGGTGAGGCCAGAGACAATGAGTCTTGATCTTAGTGAAGAACTGGCTGCAAGGCCGAATCCTGCTCCTATTTTTTATGATGTTATGAATATTATATTGATTCCACCCTCTGGATTGAACTTCCATTGCCCATGCCTATTGCCTCCATTTTCATTGTCCTGTTTCTAAAATTACAAACAAAGAGATACTTGTGTACATTACTAGATGTTCCCTCTCTTGCATCCATACTCATGGGTTCTGCTCACAGCTGTCTTAAACTTGACATCAAATTGTTTTCTTCTACTTGTTGTGATATGTAGGATTATATAACAATTCAACCAAAAAATGTTACATTTTATTATTTTTTTCTCAGCAACAAAAGTGTGTTTGTCAAAGTATTAGCATTAGATGAGACATGAAGTGTAAACATCCATTAGTGAAATTTTTGTCAATGAATGCATTGACTTTGAACACGGAAAGCTATTTTTAGTAAAGTAAATCTAAATAAATTGGAAAAGAATTATATTTTGAACTGTATTGAAACTGAGATTTGTTTATATGTCAATGAAAACTGGAAACGATTATTTGAAAATATGGTACTATGCTAAAAAATATGTTTGATAGCAAAATTTTCTTTTTGTTTTGTTATGATTTTTTTTCAATATTTGTACTTGTGAGTCAATGTGTATAAATTCATTGGGTGTCCCCCATCAAAGGCATGTAGAATTGAATCAAAATGGTTTATTCATGAATGAATTCAAAAGAAGCTAAATGCAAAAATGAACTGGTATAAATTATATACAAATTTAATTATGTATTGGAAAGCAAATCAAAAATACATGCTGAAGGTGGAAATTTCCCTACAACTGAAACAAACTTTACAGGTCAACAATCTTGAAAGATGGACTTGTTATGCAATGTACTTTAATGGATAATGCCAGCTGAGAGAGATTCCCAAACCCCTGGAATAGAATTTTATTTTATGATTCAACAACTTTTAAAGAATATTTGAAGGATGAATATTTATAAGCTGTCAAATGTTCATTCATTAATCAGGCTTGCAATAGCTCTCCACAGTGAATACGGGAGATTTAAGTTAGGTGTAGTGGTTAACTAATGGCAAATTGTTACCACAGCGGACCTAAGTTACTAATAAATCAATAGTAGGTACTCATTATTAGACAGCAGGTAGGAGCTCCAATACACGACAGAGTAAAGTAATTGATGATGATGATTTAAATATTTTAATGAGACTGCAGCTCCTGATTTAACCTGCTTTGCAATTTTTTTCAGTGGGTGTCACATTTCCCAAGCCACAACAGATGCCAGGCACTTGTCCATAGGAAGACAAGGAAGGAAGAAATGAGGAAACAGGAATATAGGAACAGGAGTTGGCCATTCAGCCCCTCAAGTCTGTTCAGACATTCAGTGAGATCATCAGTGATCTGTGACCTAACTCCATGTACTTGCCTTTGGCCTGTAAGCCTTAGTACCTTAAAGGCCTTTAATAATATAGCCAGCTTGCCCCTGTCACAGAATACATATAAACATCCCTGCTGTTTTCTTTGGTCAGTTGGATTATCTGAGTCAGTTGATCACCCATCACCAAGATTAAAAGTCTCAATTCAAATCCTGATAACTCTAGATTAGCATTAAAGGTTGTAGGCATCACTGGCAAGGCCACAATTGAGTGCCTAATTATTACCTGTCACTCAGCAGCTCAAGCAAGAATGTTGACCAGATCTTGATCCACCAGGTCTTCTGCCATGCTGACTCAAACCCCTTCACTTCTGAGGGGTTTCAAGTGGAACTAAGCAACATCAGTGAACTTTCCCACTTCTGACCACGAAACAGACTGTAGATCATTGTTGAAGTGTATGTAGATTGTTGGTAAATTGTTGATGTGAGTTGACTGAAAGAATCCATTCTATGGGTTAAAGAAACTCAGCTTTTACCTTGATTTCCTGCAACAGTTTAGAGCTTGAAGATTTTCGTTTCTGCTTTGTCAAATGGGATCCCTCCAAAGATATGTACGCATTCTTTTGCTGACTCTCATTGGGAGCTTTGGAATTTCTTGTGGTTACCATAAGATCGAAACCCTGACTTTGAGGTGGATGAGGCTATAGGCGTATAAGATATGTTTATGCACAGAGACGTTACTCCATTGCCAATTTTCCAAACATAAAAGAATATACTTTTCTTATGCAATGATCCTGAAGAGTGTTGAAAGCTGGTATTGAAAAGAAATGATTAGGCACGGCCCAGCATGGACAAAGACTGGGAGGTATAAATAGCTGCTCTATTGGATGGAACTGAAACAGCAGACAATTATATAAACTCAGTATACATTACTTTCTTTCAATTTGTCATTTACAGAGTCAATGAGTAGGATAAAAAGCAAAAGGGAAGCCAAAATTGCCAGATGTTTTTCAATTGCAAAGTTGCTTTCCATTCTCCAAAAATCAGGAATCATTTAATATTGTACTTTTTTGCTGGAAATCCTATTGATAAATTCAATTGCGGCTGCTTGCTACCTTGTGATAAGGACCAAGGAGAATATAATTTTGTATCAGAGATAAAAGGTACTGCAGATGCTGGAGAATCCGAGATAACAAGCATGGGGCTGGATGAACACAGCAGGTCAAGCAGCATCATAGGAGCAGGAAAACTTGACGTTTCGGGCCTAAACCCTTCATCAGAAATGGGGGAGGGGAAGAGGGTTCTGAAATAAATAGGGAGAGAGGGGGAGGCGGATAGAGGATGGATAGAGGAGAGGATAGGTGGAGAGGAGGCAGACAGGTCGAAGAGGCGGGGATGGAGCCAGTAAAGGTGAGTGTAGGTAGGGGGGTAGGGAGGAGATAGGTCAGTCCAGGGAGGACGGACAGTTCAAGGGGGCGGGATGATGTTAGTAGATAGGAGATGGGGGTGTGGCTTGAGGTGAGAGGAAAAACAGGTTAGGGAGGTGGAGATGAGCTGGGCTGGTTTTGGGATGCGGTTGGGGGAGGGGAGATTTTGAAGCTTGTGAAATCCACATTGATGCCATTGGGCTGCAGGGTTCCCAGGCTGAATATGATTTGCTGTTCCTGCAGCCTTCGGGTGGCATCACTGTGGCATTGTAGGAGGCCAATTTTGGTTCATTCACAAAGAAAGCAGAAAGTTTCTCGAGGAGTTGATAG
This sequence comes from Ginglymostoma cirratum, assembly GCA_024137785.1. Taxonomy (NCBI): domain Eukaryota; kingdom Metazoa; phylum Chordata; class Chondrichthyes; order Orectolobiformes; family Ginglymostomatidae; genus Ginglymostoma; species Ginglymostoma cirratum. The sequence continues at coordinate 22,862,425 of JAHRHZ010000111.1, read as the reverse complement.
ATGTTAACCATCAGCACTTCTGATACACAGTTTGGCTCACTACAGGCGCATTCTGGGAATTAAAGTGTATGTTCATATGGTTAGGTATCCATTCATTTTAAGGGTCTAAAAAGTTTGAGGCATGAAAATTCACTTCCTGATAGCCTGGTGTATAAACACTGCACTGCAAGTGCTAAAGGTAAAATCTACTTTCTGCTATTTTCTTTACATTGTGATTCAGTGTTAGCATCAATAGGGGAGAGCTAGCCAGGATACTGATGTCCAACTGCTAGCTGACTGGCTTCCCTCAGGCCTTTTAAATACCTCATTATGCTATGTTCATGGGTTATTTGTGTTCTGCTCCAAGGCACTTCAAGTAGATGAGCAGTAAAGAGATTGAATAACTACTGATTTTCATATATTATTCCTCCATGAGGGAACTTGAAACCTCAAGGATTGTTTAAATAAATCATGATTAACAAGTAGGGCAGAACTAACTAAGAAGTTAAATCAAACGTAATTTTCCATGCACACTACGCAAGCAAATGATGCAGTGTTTCCTTATAACATAAATGTTAGTTTAATTTATTCATGGTCTCAAAAGTGAGTGCTTGAATGCTCACATTAAAAAAAAAACTTTGATTATCATGCCTGTTAGCCTTTCAAAGTACAACTACATTCTCATGAATGTGGATCTGCTGCTGTGTTTCATTTCCTACAGTTTTGTAGATCTTTTTAATCACCCTTTTCAGATGTGTAATCACATACTTTTGGAGGAAGATAGGGGATGGGTCTAGGCCTTCTGCATCAGGGGTAGAGACACTACTAGTGCACCAGAAGAGGCCCTCCCTCCTACCCTTACAGTTTTCCTTCCTTTCAAGTTGAATTAACATTATTCTCAACTGTTGTCTAACTACTAATTAAGGCATTCAGGCAGGAAACGGGCATCATTACAGTCCCATTCCTTACTGTCAATGTTAATAATAATGCAACTCAACATCTTGTTCAATCAATCATTGAATAGAATACATTTTATATTTATATTCGTTGTTCTTAAAATATTGTGTTATGATAGCTGGGAACATTTCAGAAAGAAATAGATGCAAATGATTTAAAGGAGCTGTGATACCCCAATTATTTTTGGGTAGGACAGGCAATATTTTTGACTTACTTTGGTTACCTCTGAAGTCTAATGAATAATACAATCCCAAACTGTAATCTAGTTTTAATTAACCCCCAACATGAGATGTTTACAATTAATTGTCTGAGTATTGAGTGCAATTGATTTTGGACCAATATCATCATGAAATTTTGCTGGTATTTAAACAAAGGTTACATACTCATATTTAGGGAGCTTGTGGCCCACTGGTGGTCTAAGTTCAAGTCCCACCTGTGTTAAAAGTATATCACAACTGTTTCAGAATATTTACACATTCAGATTTCGAGGGGATTCATAACTGTGCGATATCAAACCTAAACTGCTGTTTCCCTGGCATTTGACAGCCCCGGGTGTTCAATTTCTGTGTGCAACAGTTCCCACAGCAATTTGTTTACACATGTTATGAAACATCCCCAGTAGTTGGTGGGCGGTAAATCGGATCTTCTGGGTTAATTATTATCACTGAGGCACAAGACTCCTATTTCATACTCTATTTTGAGTACCATATATAAAAAGATTTCATCTGTATGTAGCCATTAAGACCACATTGATTTTAATACAAAATATTTATTCACAATTATTATCCAGTTGCTATTATTGCTAATGTGTCTTAATTAATGACTGGTCATGACTCAAATTACCCTGCAGAGTGTTAGATGCAATTATCAAAATTAAGAAACCAATGACTAATTAATTTTTTGACTTCACTAGTAAGTCAGCCATTATTTTCACTGACACATTTAGAAACAGTACCGTACAAAAATCACCATGAGAGGGCAATGTATATTTTATGATGCATGCTATTTTAAACTAAATAAATTTAGAGGATGAATGAGATGCTCATAAACTTTGTCTTTACATGATGTAGGCAAGAAAATGGCAGCATTTGCTAACATCCAGGAATGTGTGCGGTTGCAGCAAAATCTCAGAAATAAGTTGAAATAAAGAATAATTAAAAACCTAACAAAGCCTTAAAAACAATAAACAGAGCAAAACTGTCTAAAGAACAAATAAAAGAAAGGGCAGAACAATTCATTAAATTATTTCATTTCACATGAAGTTCAGTTTTAGCTGAATGGTCAACAATTGGCAAGAGTTCAAATAAGCATTTTCATCTGTGTATACCTTCCTAACAATGTTTTCTTTTATGATTCAAATCACATTTCAATTATAAGTGTTCATTTCACTCACAGAGCTTCATGAAACAGAAATTTGAAAGCATATTGGTGATTGTAACATTGATTTATGTGTGCCATTGGTGTACATTTGACAGGAGTCAGTGATATGGATATTTAGCATGACAGTGACTTTCACTACCACCAAAAAAGACTGTCTTCCAATTTCAGCAGCCCTAATGCCATGCTTGATCATTAGGCATAGTTCTGTCACAGTGCCCCAGAACATAAGGAGCCTGTGTCAGCACTGCACCTCATCCAGGAAATGGAGTCAAGGCTGAAGAACCCTGGGCTTTCTGCACACTCTATGCATCTTGACAGACCTGTGGCTAAGACTTCCCCTGAACTGAGTGTTCCACTTCCTCCTGCATCCGTCTTCACCTACATAAGTTGGCAGTGACTGACATCCCACCAAAGGCAGTGTCCATGAAAAGACCTAAAATGGGAACAGAAGCAACAAAAGAATTTCTTCAATATCAGAAGTCATTGGCAGCACACCCTGGTGATGAGAGCTGACCACACTTCACCACATAATGAGTTTCTCCAGCAATTTCTGTTTTGTCATCAAGAAGTGTATGCCTACAATGCTACAACATCCTTCTTACTTGGGGCCTCACACCAAACATTCATCTTCTCACTACATTCATCACAGACCATTGTAACACTTACATGGCAGGCAATTTTGTGTAGCTCACACGCAATCGTTGGAAGCTGGATGTGCAGTGGTTTCTCCTTGAAGAAACATTAGCCTTTTGTAACATAATTGCTGCTAAATTCAATGTTGTTGAGATGCCCAACTACAATTCCTGAGCACCAATGGCATGTTGCAAATTGCCTTTGACCAGCATAAGGCCATATGAGATAGGAATAGGAGTACACTGTTTGGCTGCTTGAGACTGCTGTGTCACTCAACAGGATCATGGCTGATCTGACATTCCTCATGTCTACTGTCCTGGCCTTTCCCATAATGCTTGATTCCCCAAGTGATCAAGAATCTATCTGTCTCAGCCTTAAATATAGACAGGGATTCTGCCTTTACACATAGGGCATAAGACCATAAGACATAGGAACAGAAATTAGGCCATTTGTACCATCGAGTGTGCTCACTATTAAATCATGGCTGATAAGTTTCTCAACACCACTCTCCCACATTCTCCCCATAATCCTTGATCCCCTTGACAATCAAGAACCTCTCTATCTCTGTCTTATATATGCTCAATGATCTGGCCTCCACAGCCTTCTGAGGCAGTGTGCTCCATAGATTCACAATGCTCTGGCTGAAGAAGTTTCTCCTTATCTCTGTTCTAAAGGGTCTTCTCTTTACTCTAAGGCTGTGCTCTCAGGTCCTAGTCTCATCTTCCAAATGTCCACTCTATCCAGGTCATTTAATATTTTGTCAGTTTCAATGAGATCCCCCCAATATGGCCTCAGTTCCTTCATCTAGATTATTAAAGTATAAATTGAAAAGTTGTTGTCCCAACACTGACCCTTGCGGAACACCACTAGTCACTGGCTGCCATTCTGAGAAAGGCCCTTTTACCACCACTCTCTGCTTTCTGGCAGTCAGCCAACCTTCTATCCATGCTCGTATCTTGTCTCTAACACCATAGGCTCTTATCTTACTGAGCAGTCTCCCGTGCGGCACCTTGTCAAAGGCCTTCTTGAAGTCCAAGTAGACCATATCTGTTGGCTCCCCTTGGTCTAACCAACTCATTACCTCCTCAAAGAATTCTAACAGATTTGTCAGGGATGATATCCCTTTGCTGACTTGATCCCATGCTGACTTTGCCCTATTTTACCATGCACTTCCAATTTTCAGAAATCTCATCCTTCAAAATTGACTCTAAAATCTTACCAACGACAAGGTCACGCTAATTGGCCTGTAATTTCCAGTATTTTGCCTTACTCCCTTCTTAAACAGGGGATTAGATTAGCATTTTTCCAGTCCTCTGGGACCCTCCCTGACTCCAGTGATTCCTGAAAGATCACTAATAATGCTTCCACTATCTTTTCAGCTATCTCGTTAACAACTCTGGGGTGTAGTCCACCTGGCCCAGGTGATTTATCCACCTTCAGACCATTCAGTTTTTCTAACACCTTCTCCTTGGTGATGGCCACCATACCCACCTCAAGCCTCTGACTGTCTTGAATTTTTGGAATATTACTCATATCTTCCGTTGTGAAGACTGACACAAAGTACTCATGCAGTTCCTCAGCCATTTCTTTGTCCCCCATTACTACTTCTCTAGCATCATTTTCCAGCAGCCCGATGTCCACTTTTACCTCTATTTGGCCCTTTATATATCTGAAGAAACTCTTGCAATCTTCTTTTATATTACTGGCTAGCTTACCCTCATATTTAATCTTCTCCTTCTTTTTTGTTGTCCTCTGTTGGTCTCTGTAAGCTTCCCATCATCTGGCTACCCACTGTGCATTGCCACATTGAATACTTTTGCTTTTATGCTATCCCTGACTTCCCTGGTCAGCCATGGTTGCCTCATCTTCCCTTTAGTACGCTTCTTTTTCCTAGGGATGAATTTTTACTATGTTTCCCAAATTACTCCCAGAAACTTCCTCTTTGATATCTAAGGGGCCCTATTTTCTCCCTACTTGCTCTTTTGTTCTTAATGTACTTAAAAATGCTATTTGAATTATCCTTACCTTATCTGCCAAGTCTATTCCATATCCCGTTTTTGTCTTCTTGATCTCCCTCTTAAGAATGCCCCACACCCCTTATACTCTTTAAAAAATTCATTTGATCCCAATTGTCTGTACCTAAAATAAGCCTCTTTCTTATTCTTGACTAGAGCCTTAATATCTTTATTCATCTACTATTCCCTACTCTTATCAGCCTTACCCTTCACAGTATCAGGAATATAATACTTCTGAACTCTTGTCATCACACTTTTGAAAGACTCCCAATTGCCAGTTATCCCTTTCCTGCAAACAATCAACTCCAATCAACTTTTGAAAGTTCCAATCAGCTTATAGTTACCCATGTATTGCCTCCTTCTCCTTTTGAAATGGGAACGTCATATTTGTAGTTTTCCAATCCTTTGGTAGTTCTCCAGAACCCAAGAAAGTTTGGAAAATTACAAACAATGTATCCACTATCTCTGAAGCTATTTCTTTTAGAATCTTAGGAAGCAAACCATCAAGACCAAGTGACGTATTTGCCTTTAGCCCAATTTCTCTGCCTAATATTACTTCTAGTGCAATGGTGATTGTACTTAGTTCCTCCTCTAAATTCTTTAGCATTAATGGGATGTTTGAAGCATCTTTCACTGTAAAGAATGAAGCAAAATATCTGTTTAGCTCTTCTGCCATTTCCTTTTTTCGAAAGCCATCTCCACATATTCATTTTCTCAGGGGTTTATGTCCACTTTGACCTCTTGCTTCCTTTTTATATATTTGAAGAAACTCTTTCTGGCAGTTTTTAGGTTCCTTGTCAATTTGCCCCTGTAATTTATTTTCTTTGTCTTTCCTCCTTTGCTGGATTCTGAATTTATCCCTGTCTTCAGGATATTACAGACCTTTGCCTCCTTATATGTCTTTTCTTTCCACTTAATACTCTCCTTAACTTCCCTGGTTAGCCATGGTTGGTTTATCCCTCTCTTAGAAGTTTTCTTCCGTACTAGAATACATTTATATCGAGAGTCAATGAACTACTTCCTGAAATGTCTGTCACTGCTTCCATACTGTCTTTCCTGCTAATCCAACTGCCCAATTTCACTTTAGTTGACTCTTTCCTCATTTCATTGTGTTCCCACTCATTTAATTTGTACAATTGTTTCCCTTGCAAGGTTTTCACTCCTGTACTGAATATTAAATTCTAAAATTGAAAGAGTGTAAGCAAGTTACTGATAATTGCACAGTGTTCAGTTTATGTTGCAGTTCTTGACTGGTGAAGTAAACATTGTTCATTTTGACCTTAGGATGGAGGCTATTGATGAAACAATTGAATATAGTTGGATCTGGGACATTGCCCTGAGGAGCTTCTACAGCAATGTCCTGGTGTTGAGAAACACCAAACACAAATAAATTCCTTTGTGCGGCATATGACTCATCCAGTTTTTACTTTGTTCAATTATTTGCAAGGAAATGCAACATGGTTCCACAACTGGCACATCAAGGCAAGAAGAATTCAGGGTGTCAACATTACGGTGGTGAAATTCATAGACAGAATATAAGAACTCAAAACAAGTTAATTCCCATGGATGTATAGGTTTTATTTGGATGCACTAAGAGAGCAACAACAGGTTTGATTTCTCAGATAGTCATGATAGGCATGATGCAGGATAGGTGTTAACGAATAATGGAGAATTCCTTTGGTTTTGGAAACATGCATATTGGTAACCATTTTCAAAAAGGTTAAGGAATCAACTAGGACCCATTTATACGTAGTGTGGATGCTGGATGTCTGAAATAAAAGCAGAATGTTTGAACAAGTCAGGAAGTCGAGCAGCATCTGTGGTGAGAGAAACAGAGGGTAGAATCTTCCGAGGTAGAGAATGACACAGACATTGCTGAGAATATTGCACGTATCATGTGAAATCAGCAGTGAGAATCTTACTGCCATTGTGAGAAATGAGTGCATTTTCCAATGGAAATGTTGAACGGGGAGATGAGATTCTCCCTAGTAAGCAAGGAGAGGCCTTTCACATGTATTAACATCCTCATTGTTATGTCATTTACCTCATTGATATGCAGTTTCCCATTCTCCTCCGATCAGATAAAAACATGACAGTGACAATTCCCATCATAAAAGTCAATGTGGCGACCTCGCAACTCCAGCACCCCAGTGGCCACTCTAATGTTCTGTGCTTGGTGATCAACATTAGCATGCCAATCCTGGTGTGAATTGACTTCCAGTTCTAGTCTGGAAGGACAGTGATCATGTACAACCTTGAGGTTTTGACTTTGGCAAAATGGGGTGCCAATCATCCTCTACCTGGGGCAAATAAAACAAACCATGCAGGGCAGCTGTGGACTGCCAGTGTTTGACTGAATGCACAGCTGGACTTTAAAGGTCATCCCAGCACCAGGAATCCCAGAAGGACCCAGCAATAGGCGATACTTCCTGTGTTGTTTATGCCGTGGGGGCATGGTGAGGTGAGTTTAGGAAGAAACTTTGAGAAAATATTCTACAGCTCGCAGAGAGAAACCCTTCATGAAACTCACCAGAACTCACACTTAGATGATTCTTTTAGTAATATTCAGCCCAGTCTTAATTTTCAAGTCAGGAGATGTTCTTCAGATCTTAATGTAGGAAAAGGTTTAATGGATTTTAGGGGGAAGGGGGTGGTATAACAAAAAAGAAAATCTGAGATAGGTTACAGGTTGGCAAGATAAATTATCAAAGGTGACATGGAACAAAAGTAGAGCGAGTGGCCATGATTATAATAAAGAAACAAAGTGTTGACCTCAAGTAGATGTTAATGGCATAATAAAGAACAATTTTGACTGGAAGCAAAAACATGATACAGACTCGCCCTGAGTTGAACAAAAGAATCAGAATGGGGACAGTGATCATGATCTGAAATTATTCAGTTCAATGTTGAGTCTGGAAGGCTGCAAACTGCTCAGTCAGAAAACAAGATCATAGATTATCAATCCTCCCTTAATTCTGGGTGAAATAGTCCTAATCAGAAGTAAACCTTGTGAATTGCTTGAATCATAATCTGTTATCCTACTACTTTGTCAATCTTTGCTGGTACCATTACTGTTGCTGAAAGTCTTGTCCAAACTTATACTACTTTAAGTTTTGATTTGTGAATCTCAGAGATCGCTCTCTGTATTAGTTCTAAATTATTGAAGGTGTATTTTCTGAATTCTGTCCTGCATTAAATCCTTTTGTCTGTCATCCATGTCCTCATGTATGTGACTGCTGCTGTTAGTGTTAATTCATGGCGCTTATCATAAAGCCATACCTGTATCTATTTCATGATAATAAATTAATTTTAATGCTTTTGGACGACAAAGCAAGCTTCAATATGTCTTTGAAGCACTTTCTTTGTCCTCCCGTACAACTCTGGCTTTTTAAGAGTTGATAGAACTCAATGTAGCAGGGAGATACTTTTTAACTATCTGCACTCAAAGGGTCCAGCCCATCTTAATTAATCCCGCAAAGGTTTTGCTGAAATGTTTGTAGAGCTGGCTTCAAGAAGGGTAGTAAAGTTTATCTGCCTTCCAACCAAATCTGGACAATGTGGCAGTGGCATTACTGTGTTGCCAGCTATTGTGTTCTTTCAGATTTTGTTGACTTGCAGAGGTCTCTGTTGGCAAATATTCACTGCCATGTTTAGGCTAAAGAGGAAATTGATGCAGCTGATCCAGTGTTGGATCTCCTCATCAATGTCTGCCTTCTCAGAGATATGGTTGGCAAGGTATAGAAAGTAAAAACAGAAATTGCTGGAAAAGTTCAGCAGGTCTGGCAGAATCTGTGGAGAGAAATCAGAGTTAAAATTTTGTGTCCAGTGATCCTTCCTCAGAACCAGTGGTAACTAGGAATTTTTTTTTATGCAGAATGTAGGGTGAGGGGAGGGGTAAGGAGTAAATGTTAGATTTGAGTTATAAAGAAAGGCTGGATAAGCCGGCACCTTTTTCACTGGAGTGTAGGAGGTTGAGAGGTGACATTACACAGATTTATAAAATTATCAATGGTATAGACAGGGTTAATGGTAAGTGCCTTTTCACTAAGATCGAGGATTTTAAGACTGGGGACATATTTTTAAGGGGAGAGGCGTATGACTTTAAAAAGACATGAGAGGCAAATCTTTTACACAGAGGGTGGTTCGCATGTGGAATGAACTTCCTGGAGAAGTGATGGATGTGGACACAGTTGCAATGTTTAAAAGACACTTAGTTAAGTGCATGAATAGGAAAGCTTTGGAGGGATATGGGCCAGGAGCAGGCACATGGTTCTAGTTTAATTTGGGATTGTGTTCGGCATGGACTGGTGTGACTGAAGGGTCTGTTTCCATACTGTACGACTCTATGACTCTATAAGAAAAGTTGGGCAGACAAAGGAGTGGGTAAGGATCTGACCAGGAGAATGAATAGCTATTAATGGGGACTGTTAACAGCTAACAATGGGTTTGTGTAATAGCTGACCATGTGATACCAAGGCCTGTTCTGTGGGGTTTGGGGTAAGGACATGGGAGAAGGTGCCTCAAGCCCTAAAATTTGGCGGTAGTGATCATAACTCTGTTTCTTTCATGATAGCTATGGATAAGGATAGGTACATACGGCAGGGTAATTACAATTCAGTTCGGCAAGAACTGGGTAAGATAAATTGGGAACAGATGCTGTCAGGAAAGAGCACCACAGAAATGTGGAGATTGTTTAAGGAATGCACACTGCATGTGCTCGAAATGTTTGTCCCTAGCAGGCAGAGAAGATGCGGTCAAGTGAGGGAGCCATGGTTCTCGAGAGAGGTTGAACAATTGATTAAGAGGAAGAAGGAGGCTTATGTAAGGTTTAGGAAAAGAGAAACGGAAAAGGCTCTAGAGAGATACAAGTTAGCCAGGAAGGAGCTGAAGAAAGGGCTGAGGAGAGCTATAAGTGGGCATGGGAAAACCTTGGCAAATAGGATCAAGGAAAACTCCAAGGCTTTTTACACATATGTGCAGAACAAGAGAATGACCAGAGAAAGGGTAGGGCCGATCAAGAATTGTAAAGGGAATTTGTCACAGAGCCTAAAGAGATTGGAGAGGCCCTTAATGAATACTTTTCTTCAGTTTTCACAACTGAGATTGACCTAGTTGTAGAGGAGGACATTGTGAAACAGGCAGGTAGTCTAGAGGAGGTTGATGTCAGTAAAGAAGATGTGCTAGGAATTCTGAGGAAGTTAAAGATAGATAAGTCCCTCGGGCCTGATGGGATTTATCCAAAGATTCGATGGGAAGCGGGGGATGAGATCACAGGGCCTTTGGTCATGATCGTTTCGTCCTCACTGTCCACGGGTATAGTGCCGAAATATTGGAAAGAGGCAAATGTCATTCCCTTGTTCAAAAAAAAGGAATTGGATAATCCCGGAAATTACAAGCCAGTTAGACTTACGTCAGTGGTGGGCAAATTATTGAAAAGGGCTCTGAGAGATAGGATTTATGATCACTTGGAAAGGCACAGTTTGATTCGTGATAGTCAGCATGGGTTTATGAGGGGTAGATCATGCCTCACAAACGTTATTGAATTCTTTGAAGAGGTGACCAAACATATGGATGAAGGTGGAGCAGTGGATGTGGTATACATGGATTTAAGTAAGGCGTTTGATAAGGTTCCCCATGGTAGGCTCATGCATAAGGCAAGGAGGCATGGGATAAGGGGAAATGTGGCAGATTGGATTCAGAATTGGCTGACCCTTAGAAGACAAAGGGTGGTAGTGGACAGAAAATATTCAACATGGTGTTCAGTTATGAGTGGTGTACCACAAGGATCTGTTCTGGGGCCTCTTCTATTTGTGATTTTTGTAAATGATTTGGATGAAGGAGTGGAAGAGTGGATTAGCAAGTTTGTCGACGATACAAAGGTGGGTCACATTGTGGACAGTGCGGAGGGCTGTTCTAGGTTACAAAGGGACATTGATAGAATGCAGAGCTGGGCTGAGAAGTGGCAGATGGAGTTTAACCCTGAAAAGTGTGAGGTGATTATTTTGGAAGGACAAACTTGAAAGCAGAATACAGGGTTAACGGAAAGATTCTTGGCAGTGTGGAGGAGCAGAGGGATCTTGGGTTTCATGTCCACAGTTCACTGAGAGCTGCCACCCAGGTGGATAGAGTTGTTCAGAAGTGTATGGTGTGTTAGCTTTCATTAATAGTGGGATTGAGTTCAAGAGCCGTGAAGTTATGCTCCAGTTATACAAAAGCCTGGTTCGGCCACATCTGGAGCATTGTGTCCAGTTCTGGTCACCTCATTACAGGAAAGATGTGGAAGTGTTAGAAAAGGTGCAGAGGAGATTTACCAGGATGTTGCCTGGAATGGAGGGAAGGTCTTACGAGGAAAGGTTGAGAGAGCTAGGGCTTTTCTCTTTAGAACGACGAACGATGAGAGGTGACTTGATAGAGGTGTACAAAATGATCATAGGTATAGCTAGATTAGACAGCCGGAGACTTTTTCCTAGGGTGGAGGTAGCTTTTATGAGGGGACATAGTTTTAAAGTGAAAGGAGGTAGATATTGGGGAGATGTCAGAGGTAGGTTCTTTACTCAGAGAGTGGTAGGGGCATGGAATGCATATCCAGAAAGGGTAGTGGAGTCGGCCTCATTGGGGGCATTTAAGTGGCTATTAGATAGGCATATGGATGATAGTGTAAAGTAGCGGTGGAGGTTAGATAGACTTTAGGTTTAGGGTAAAAGTTCGGCACAACATCTTGGGCCGAAGGGCCTCTACTGTGCTGTACTGTTCTATGTTCTAACTATGTTCGGCCCTCGATGTTGCACTGACCTGTGAAACCAGTCTGAAGCCCATCTAACCTACACTATTACATTATCATTCATATGTTTATCCAATGACCATTTAAATGCCCTTAAAGTTGGCGAGTCTATTATTGCTGCAAACAGGGCATTCCACACCTTTACTACTCTCTGAGTAAAGAACCTACCTCTGACATCTATCCTATATCTATCATCCCTCAATTTAAAGCTATGTCCCCTCGTGCTAGCCATCACCATCCGAGGAAAAAGGCTTTCACTGTCCGCCCGATCTAATCCTCTGATCATCTTGTATGCCTCTATTAAGTCACTTCTTAACCTTCTCCTCTCTAACGAAAACAGCCTAAAGTCCCTCAACCTTTCCTCATAAGACTTTCCCTCCATACCAGGCAACATCCTGGTAAATCTCCTCTGCACCCTTTCCAATGCTTCCACATCCTTCCTATAATACCGCGACCAGAACTGTACGCAAGACTCCAAGTGCAGCCGCACCAAAGTTTTGTACAGCTGCAACATGACCTCGCGGCTCCAAAACTCAATCCCTCTACCAATAAAACCCAACACACTGTACGCCTTCCTAACAACCCTATCAACCTGGGTGGTGACTTTCAGGGATCTATGCACATGGACACCGAGATCTCTCTGCTCATCCACACTGCCAAGAATCTTACCATTAGCCCTGTACTCTGTATTCCTGTTACTCCTTCCAAAATGAATCACCTCACACTTTTCTGCATTAACCTCCATTTGCCACCTCTCAGCCCAGCTCTGCAGCTTATCTATGTCCCTCTGTAACCTGGAACATCCTTCCACACTATCCACAACTCCACAACTTTAGTGTCAACCGCAAATTTACTAACCCATCCTTCTACGCCCTCATCCAGGTCATTTATAAAAATGACAAACAGCAGTGGCCCCAAAACAGATCCTTGCGGTACACCACTAGTAACTGAACTCCACGTTGAACATTTCCCATCAACCACCACCCTCTGTCTTCTTACAGCCAGCTAATTTCTGATCCAAACCGCTAAATCACCCTCAATCCCATGCCTCCATATTTTCTGCAATAGCCTACCATGGGAATCCTTATCAAACCATTTACTGAAATCCATATACACCACATCAACCGCTTTACCCTCATCCACCTGTTTGGTCACCTTCTCAAAGAACTCAATAAGGTTTGTGAGGCATGACCTACCCTTCACAAAACCGTGTTGACTATCCCTAATCAAATTATTCCTTTCCAGATGATTATAAATCCTATCTCTTATAATCCTTTCGAACACTTTACCCACAACCGAAGTAAGGCTCACTGGTCTATAATTACCAGGGTTGTCTCTACTCCCCTTCTTGAACAAGGGGACAACATTTGCTATCCTCCAGTCTTCTGGCACTATTCCTGTAGACAATGACGACATAAAGATCAAAGCCAAAGGCCCTGAAATCTCCTCCCTAGCTTCCCAGAGAATCCTAGGATAAATCCCATCTGGCCCAGGGGACTTATCTATTTTCACACTTTCTAGAATTGCTAACACCTCCTCCTTATGAACCTCAATCCCGTCTAGTCTAATAGCCTTTAATTCAGCATTCTCCTCGACAACATTGTCTTTTTCATGTGTGAATACTGACAAAAAATATTCATTTAGCGCCTCTCCTATCTCTTCGGACTCCACGCACAACTTCCCACTACTGTCCTTGATTGGCCCTAATCTTACTCTCGTCATTCTTTTATTCTTGACATACCTATAGAAAGCTTTAGGGTTTTCCTTGATACTACCTGCCAAAGACTTCTCATGTCCCCTCCTGGCTATTCTTAGCTCTCTCTTTAGGTCGTTCCTGGCTAACTTGTAACTCTCAAGCACCCTAACTGAGTCTTCACACCTCATCTTTACATAAGCCTCCTTCTTCCTCTTGACGAGAGATTCAACTTCTTTCGTAAACCACGGTTCCCTCGCTCAACCACTTCCTCCCTGCCTGACAGGTATATATTTATCAAGGACACGTAGTAGCTGTTCCTTGAACAAGCTCCACATTTCAATTGTGCCCAGCCCTTGCAGTTTCCTTCCTCATCCTAGGCATCCTAAATCTTGCCTAATCGCCTCATAATTGTTCAACTCGATATTGAATCCAGAAGGCTGTAGAGCTCCCAAGTGGAAAATGAGGTGCTGTTCTTCCAGCTTGCACTAAATATTCTATTTTTGTTTTTGATTTCCGGCATCTGTATTTCTTTCTATTTTTGTTAAGGTATAGGAAGTGTTCAGCAAAGTCCAGAGCCTCTCCTTCAACATCGATGGGGGGTGAAATATTCATTTGACCAGATGCAGGTTGATGCATGAGTTTTGTTGTGACAACTCAAAGGGCAGGATGGGTCTGTTCTTATAGAATTGAAGAGATTGAGTGAGGGTTGTAATTCTGAAGTCCAGTAGCAGACATCCGCACACTGCAATTCATCTATGTCAATGGGATTTAAGTTTGAGACAAACATAACTGAGGCTAAACAGTTATCGATCTATATGATATTTAATATTAATGCCAGAGTGTTAGAGAACTGTTGAAATAGAGAAACATCCAATGAGGAGACTTGAGTTGTGTTTGAAACCAGGTAATATGTGAAACTGGCTGTTTCAGAATTGCCATTTTTAACCATGAGCCACTGAAACTCAATGTAACATCAAGAAATTTGTATCAGAGATAACAAGGTGTAGAGCTGGATGAACACAACAGGCCAAGCAGCATCAGAGGAGCAGGAAAGCTGACGTTTCGGGCCTAGACCGATCTGTATCTTTTAGCTTACTCGTATTCGATATTAACTTTATGTATTGAAGATGAAAGATTACCTGTGGAGTGTTCAGTTTGAAAACAATAGACACTGGAGTTAGATTTGGATTTTTGCAAACTATATTGCAGTAGCTTGCTTTGACTAATACAACAGAGAGAGAAAGCAACATGGACTGATAACTGTAAAGAAACTGGAAGCTCTTTCTCTCTTTACCTCTCTTTCTCACACAATCTCACTCAAGTTCAGAAACTAACTGATATAAGGCAACAACGATTCACTGAGAACATCACGACTTTTGCACTATCAATGTTATCAATAGCTTCCAAGACAGTGGCTAAGCAGTTGAGTATCAGTTTCTTTCTTGCGACTCAAAGCCTGGAAAAACAATTATAAACGGACTGCCTTCACCTTCCTGTCTCCCCTTCCTTCTTTGCAAGTACGGGATCTGTATTTGTGTGTTTGTTTGATGTCACATTTTATCATATATTTGCAGAGGCAATAGGTGGTGTAGAATTGGTTCTTCTTCAGCTTTGATCTAGTTAATTGGCTTGAATTGAAATGAAAGAGCTGCATATAAAGATAGATAGAGAAAGAATACCTACTGAAATATGGTTAAAATAGGGAGGAACCATAACACCTCCTCACTAGGTCATAACCACAGTTACTATAGAGTTGGTGTTTCTGCATTTTGTTGTCTATGAAGTAATGTTGGCCCTAGACATTGTGAGAAATGTTTAAGATAGGAAGATTTAGTCTGCTCTCCTGCATGGCCATTTGGGGTCAGTGGAGTCACATTCTTAGCCTCTTAGCACCTTAAGTGACGTCATCAAAAATTCTGAAAAGGAAGGATCTATCGGTCAGATCGATTCGCATGCCTCCCTAAAAATAACCATAATCTTTTTTTTTAATTCTGGAATCTAAACCTCCACCTCCACACCAATCTAGTCCATTCAACATACCAGGATAGATACAAGAATGGCTATAATGAAATACACTGTTCAACATGGTGTGTCACTACATCAGTACTAACAAATAGCGGGGCAGGTTGGTTAACTTAGTTGGCTGGATGGCTGTTTTGCAATACACACCAAAGGTAACAGCATGGGTTTGATTCCCACACTGGCTATGGTTACTATTTTTCCCATGTGTGGCCTGGTGACCCTCAGTTAAATGACCACTACTCATCTTTGTCTGTCATGAGAGATTAGCCCCGTGATACAGTAGGACTATGGTGACTTTATCATTTCCTAACACATTGTATTCGATATCTAACTGAAAAGACAGCTTTTAAGCTTGTTGACTGGATCTTCCTATTCCCCGTAATGGAGTACACATTCTTTGGGTTCTTTCATAATGAACCATACCAGCTTCATCTTGCCTGTACGCTGCCTTCAAAGAAGCTTCAGGCAGCTTGCATTCTGAAATTGAAGCCCTGGCATTAAAGAAAAAGTCCATCCATTCATGCATGTCAGAGAAATGAAACAAAGATTATCACCACTCATGCAGATGACACCTTCCTCTGTCGTCTCTAATCTAATTATATCACTCACCAGCAATTGTAAAACCCTCGGTGAATTTAGAACATTTTTGGGAATTTATATTATCTTACCACACTGAGATGCATTAGCCTTGTTCTTACCTTTTGCATTTCATAATAAATCTAAAAATCAATGTTTTTATGGCAATGTCCTGAATAAAGTAGGCGTAGCAGTGATGGATGAATACCAATCTACATATGATAATAATAATGTCTATTCTCTTCTGCAGTCATAAAAAAGTGGCATCCTGTCTGTTTATATGTTGAAGAGACTCAGTGCTATAAGAATTAATATTTCCTGCCACTTTACCTACACTTTCTGGATAATCCATTACTTAGTATGGAATTATTGAACTATTTTCCTCATTTTGATTAAATTTAATATAACTCACAAGTCTGTGAAATGACGTGGGAAAGTATTGTTATCAGATTTGTGTCACCGATACAACCTCGTAAACCCACCTCTGTATCTGTGATGTGAAGGATGTAACACAAATTAGATTTGAAATGAAAGAGAGATTTTAAATTATTTCCCTGTTACTGGTCTCCCAAATCTATATATCATGCTCTGGGCAATATGGAAGGAATGCAATGAGGCTGCTCTCAAAACTCTCCAAACTGTTCTTGGGCCCACTGCTGGCTGTTCAAAGGCATCCCAGGGTCATTTGTTGTGAAACATGAACTCCTTTCACATGGTTAAGGTACATGACCTTCTGTTAAACAATCCACTCAATGTGTCCATCAACGTACCCAAGACTAAACAATCGTAATATCTCATCACTGGACATGATGGAAATATCTGGTGGGCAAATACATCTTGGATTTGAAACCACTTTGTTCAGCTACAAAATTGAAAGTGGGCTGTAACCTAAATTCTTTAATACAAACAACCTGATTTGTTCTGGAGTCAGGGAAAGGTGACACACATGCGTGTCACTGGAGCACCTCAGTCTGTTGCGTTCTGTACAACCTAAATCACAGGATACGAGCCAGAAATTAATAGTCTTGACAGTTTTCAGGTGAACAATGGCTGGGATTTGCAGACCATTCCAGTACTGTTTTAGGCTGAGTTCCATGTCAATGTCATGACCAACATTCATTCATTGACAAGCTGCTCATGCACTTCCAATGATGACTGGTTGCTTGATCAATCAAAGAGTGCCACATATTTAAAGTCTGAACGCATCACCTAAAGCTTAGCGCCATTCAAATCTGTCAAAAGTTGTTCTGCTATTGGGACATTTCAGAGCAGTTACAAGTCTCAGACAGGAGCACCCAGACAGCAAGACATGACAGTGGGGGTGCAGGTGGAGGAGGGTAAGATACACAGACAGGTCATGTTCCACTTGGATGGTAAGACAACTCTCAGGACAGCAAATACTGCCACAAGAATGGAGGAAGGTGGGGAAGTTCCAATGCCTGTGCATCAACCCTAGAACATGCACAATTAGACAAGTGGCAAATGAAATTTAACACAAGAAGTGTGAAATGATTTATTTTGATAGTAAGAATGTGGAGACACAATATAAAACAAAGGATATAATACTAAAAGGGGTGCATGAGCCAGGTTTTGAGTGTGTAAGTGCAAAAATCATTAAAGATGGGAGGACAGGGTGAGGCAGTTTCTAGCATTTTCCTTGTGACTGATGTTAGGTTAACCAATGTATAGTTTTGTGCTTTCTATCTTTCTACCTTCTTCATTAGTGATCTATGACTTTCAGCTCTGCTTCAACAATTCCAGAATCCAGGGAATTTTGAATAATTACAACCAATGTATTTATTATTTATGTCGTTACTTGTTTTAAGAGCTAAGCATTCAGGCCTTCAGGTACAGAGGATTTGTTAGCCTTGAGTTCCGTCAGTTTCATAAGTACCTTGAGCCTAATGACTGTGACTGTTTTAAGCTCCTCCCTTGCTTTCAACTCTTAATTTTCAAATGTTCTTGGGATTTCTTTGCATCTTCTACAGTGCAGGCAAGCATAAAATACCTGTTTAACTCCTGCAATTTCTGTGATTTCACGAGTTTTTTTTACACCAGTTTTACTCTTTACACAATGAAAACTCACTTTAGTCACTTTTATGTTTTAAATACTTTTAGAAACTCTTACTATTTAGCATTCTGTCATTCTCGTGGTGGTGAGGTGGTAATGTTGAACATCAGGCTAATAGTCAGGGGCCATGGATTCACATCACACCATGACAGATGGTGAAATTTGAATTCAATAAAATCTGGAATTAAAAGCTAAGTCTAATAGAACATAAGAACTAGGAGCAGGAGTAGGCCGTCCGGCCCTTTGAGCCTGCTCCGTGTGGATGACAATAATGACATCCATGTAATCACTGTTGATTGCTGTAAAAACCCAACTAGTTCGTTAATGTCCTCTAGGGAAGTATAACTGCCATCCGTATCTTGTGTAGCCAACTTGTGAGACTTGACCCACAGAAATGTAGATTAACTCTTTCCTGTCCTCTGGCCAATTAGGGATAGATAGTAAATGCTGGCCGAGCCAGAGACACCCATATCCCATGAACAAATTTTGAAAACAAATATTCATATTTGTCCCTCATTATTTCTTTAGTTTGGTTTTCTTTTTGCTTTCTTTGCTGGTTTCTAAAATCTGTCCAAACTTCAAACTTACCATTGAACTTTGCAGTATTTTATACTTCTTCTTTAAATTTGATACTATTTGTAACTTCCACATTATGATGTTAAATGTCATTTTACTTCGATTTATTTGCATATTATTCCCCTCATCAAATAGATTGGCCTACGACGAATCAAAAGAGGGTGTTACTGTAACT
Source organism: Ginglymostoma cirratum (assembly GCA_024137785.1). Classification (NCBI taxonomy): domain Eukaryota; kingdom Metazoa; phylum Chordata; class Chondrichthyes; order Orectolobiformes; family Ginglymostomatidae; genus Ginglymostoma; species Ginglymostoma cirratum. The sequence goes on along the minus strand of JAHRHZ010000111.1, from coordinate 22,843,564 downwards.
CTCATCAATCTGCTCACACACGTAGGCTCTGCTGCTATCATCACAAAGTTTAGAGCTACATACTGCTTTCACCTCTTAACAACTTAACTCTTCCACTATGATCAAATCAAAATACTGCAGATGCTGGAAGTCTGAAAGTAAAAGAGAAAATACTGTTCTGACAATATGTGTGGAGAAAGAAGCAAAATTAATATTTCCACGCTGATATGACTCTTCTTCAGTTCTGAAAAATTTGAGATATTAACTCTATTTCTCTCTCCATGGATGTTGCCAGACATGCTGAGTTTCTCCAACATTTTCTCATTTTATTTTAGCTATTCTCTTAACCGCTTTCAGACTTCTACAATGGACCAACCTTCTTGCAAATGATCACCTTCAGCATTCACTCTCTCCAGTACTGATACGCTGGTGTGTACCATAAACAGGTTGTGCTGCACCAACTCACCAAGACTACTTTAACAGCACCTACCAAACCTGCAAACTTTACTGTCTAGAAGGACAAGGGTAGCAGATAAATGGGAACACCATCTCCTGCAAGTTTCCCTCCAAGTCTCGAGGGTTTTCTCTATTTTTCTTCTTAGTTGTGTGGACTTCCAATGCTCATAAGTGGTAGCAGCTTCCAGAATTGGAAGTCAATGCCTCAGGCACCATGCATGGAACATCGGAGTGGATACACATGCATGCCACTGCACAGCTTTGATTGAATGTCTTAAGTCACACACCATTCTGACTTGGAGCTGTACTGCTGTTCCTTCAGTTTTGTCAGGTAGAAATCCTTGAATGGCCTTCTGAAGCAGACTGCCACATCCGCACAACTGTTTGAAAGCTCAAAACTGTTTGAAAGGAGAACCTAGCTCACAATAACTGTGCGTCCATGTGAACTGGGGTTGGGTCAGTGGCAATCTCTATCCAGATGCTCAAGCAGATGAAGGAGGAGGCCACGGTTGTCATTGAAGCAGGGAAATCAAGAGCTGTTGGTGACAATATTTGAGGGGTCATGGCTAGAACAGTATCTGCATATTGTTTGAATCTAATAACAGACTTAAACATTCATATAACACAGATCCCTTGATCTCTTCATCTCGAACTGCCATCGAGACTTCAATCGCCTCAACCTCTCTACCCCCTCAAACACTCCAACCTCTCCCCCACAGAACGTGCAGTCCTCCGCTCCCTCCGCTCCAATCCCAACCTCACCATAAAACCCGCGGACAAGGGAGGCGCAGTTGTAGTATGGCGCACTGACCTCGACATCGCTGTGGCCATGGGTACCAACATGGGCCCAAGCTATGCCTGCCTCTTTGTAGGTTACGTGGAAAAATCCCTCTTCCATACCTACACTGGCCTTAAACCCCACCTCTTCCTCCGTTACATTGATGACTGTATCGGCGCCGCCTCGTGCTCCCACGAGGAGCTCGAACAGTTCATCCACTTCACCAACACCTTCCACCCCAACCTGAAGTTCACCTGGACCATCCCTAACACCTCTCTCTCCTTCCAGGACCTCTCTGTCTCCATCTCGGGTAACCACCTAGAAACCGATATCCATTTCAAGCCCACCGACTCCCACAGCTACCTAAAATACACCTCCTCCCACCCACCTTCCTGCAAAAATGCCATCCCCTATTCCCAATTCTTTCGCCTCCGCCTCATCTGCTCCCAGGATGAGGCATTCCACTCCCATACATCTCAGATGTCCTCATTCTTCAAGGACCGCAACTTCCCCCCCCGCAGTGGTCGAGAACACCCTCGACCGTGTCTCCCGCATTTCCAGCAACTCATCCGTCACACCCCATCCCCGCAATAACAACCAAAAAAGAATCCCCCTCGTCCTCACGTACCACCCCACCAACCTCCGGGTCCAACGCATCATCCTCCAACACTTCCGCCATCTGCAATCCGACCCCACCACCAAAGACATTTTTCCCTCCCCACCCTTGTCTGCTTTCCGGAGGGACCACTCTCTCCGTGACTCCCTTGTCCGCTCCATACTCCCCTCCAGCCCCACCACACCCAGCACTTTTCCCTGCAACCGCAGGAAGTGCTACACCAGCCCCCACACCTCCTCCCTCACCCTAAACCCAGGCCCCAAGAAGACTTTCCACATCAAGCAGATGTTCACCTGCACATCTGCCAATGTGGTATACTGCATCAGCTGTACCCGTTGTGGCCTCCTCTACATTGGGGAAACAAAGCGGAGGCTTGGGGACCGCTTTGCAGAACACCTGCGCTCAGTTCACAGCAAACAACTGCACCTCCCAGTCGCGAACCATTTCAACACCCTCTCCCACTCCTCAGACGACATGTCCATCCTGGGCCTCCTGCAATGCCGCAATGATGCCACCCGAAGGCTGCAGGAACAGCAAATCACATTCAGCCTGGGAACCCTGAAGCCCAATGGTATCAATGTGGATTTCACAAGCTTCAAAATCTCCCCTTCCCCTACCGCATCCCAAAACCAGCCCAGCTCATCCCCGCCTCCCTAACCTGTTCTTCCTCTCACCTATCTCCTCCTCCCACCTCAAGCCCCACCCCCATCTCCTATCTACTAACCTCATCCCGCCCCCTTGACCTGTCCGTCCTCCCTGGACTGACCTATCTCCTCCCTACCCCCCCACCTACACTCACCTATTCTGGCTCCATCCCCGCCTGTTCGACTTGTCTGCCTCCTCTCCACCTATCCTCTCCTCTATCTGTCCTCTATCCGCCTCCCCCTCTCTCCCTATTTATTTCAGAACCCTCTTCCCCTCCCCCATTTCTGATGAAGGGTCTAGGCCCGAAACGTCAAGCTGTCCTGCTCCTATGATGCTGCTTGGCCCGCTGTTTCATCCAGCTCCACATCTTGTTATCTCGGATTCTCCAGCATCAGCAGTACCTTTTATCTCTTCTGTCTACACTGACCAGGTTTCCTAAACTGAACTAGTCCCATCTGCCTGCATTTGGCTCAAATCCCTCTAAATCCTTCCTATCCATGTACCTGTCCAAACATCTTGCAAAAGTTGCAATTGTACATGTTCACCTTACCTATGCCCCTCGTGATTTTATAAACGTCTGTTCATGTTATCCCTCAGCCTCTTATGCTTCAGGGAAAAAAGTCCCATCCTATCAAGCATCTCCTTTTCACTCAACCTTGGCAACACTCTGGCAATTTTTTTGAGTCTCTCCAATTTAATAATATCTTTCCTATGGCAGGGCAAACAGAATTGTACACAATACTCCAAATGTGGCCTTACCAATGTCTTGTACAGCCATAACACTACATCCCAACTCCTGTACTCAACGCTCTGACCAATGAAGGCAAGCATGCCAAAAGCCTTCTTCACTATCCTGCCTACATTTGCTGTCGCTTTGAAGGAACTATGTGCCTGCAGCCACAGTTCTCTCTTTTCTTACTTATTTCAACTGTGTAACGGTGCCACCAATTATCGTCGACAGCCTAGACTCTCCATGTCATATCGGTTTCCTCATTTTCACAAAACACTTGCCTGTATGGAGCTCACAGAGCATCTCATGAGACACGAATGCTCCAGAGGAAGAATCAACACTCATTTCATTTGTCTCAAGAAACAACACAGAAATCGACGCCTCAGGGTGGAACATAAAGCTATATCCTATTTAGTGAGTACTCTATTTCTCTAAGGTTCTCCTGAATGGTTTGAACATGGAAGTTGCAAGGTTTTAATACTTAGGCTCATGGGATGCTGAGGTGTCATGCTTTGTTGCTATGTCTTACGTTACTACTGTAAAGCCAGTGCCATCTCAAATTAAGACAGTTTATTTACCTTCAGATTAATTTTGATGAGATTTAAGATGAGACCTGCATTCTGGAGCAAAGAGAAAGAGAAATGTTTTCTCGAAAAAAAGGTTAATCAAAGTTCAGTGGAAGCTTTCAAATTCCAGAAAGTGAAAGCAACCATAGTTTTTACCATTCTAGTTCAGAGCCTCCTCAGCCACTGAACAACGTAGCAAGAAAGTTGGAAGCATCAAATGGGACCAGTAGTAAAAAGATTTTTGACATTGACACCAAAAAGCCTGACAGCAAACAAACTGCATGTACTTTAGCCAAATGACTGTCTTTCAAAGTCCAAGGGGAGCTGTGGTCGGATCAGAGATCTTGCCACAGTCAGTCAAGAGCTTGAACATGGTCAGTTGGGCACTTGGGTAATTAAAAACAGGGCTTCCATATCATTACAATTCAGGAGTAGGCCACAGTCAGCCCTACAGGCCCAGAGCAGCCATTGTGGCCATTAGTGGTAAGTCAGTCAGGGCTAGCTGCACAGAGATCAACAGGGGATTGGTCACTCTTCAAGCAGAGACATTATTCCAATTTACTCAGCGAGACTGGCTGTGATCATCCTGGGAGTCTGCTTACAAAAGGTAAGATGGGTTTTCAGAGGCCACCACTTTAGTAGGAGTGTTGGGGAAATGAATTTTGAGGACTCGGAGCTGAAGAATGGACAATAATCTTGAAGGGAGGCAACTGAACATAGAAAAGTAGGAGACAGGGAAAGATTGGATAGGCTGAGGTTGTTTTCCTTGGGACAGTAACAATTGAGATGAGATCTCATGGAGGTGCATAAGATTGTGAGGGGTATAGGTCAGACGGATAGGAAGACACGTTTTCCATTAGTAGAGGTGATAATAACTAGGGATCATAGATTTAAGGTAAGAGAAAAGGTGAAGAGAGAATTTGAGATTTTCTTTTCACTCAGAAGATGATGGAAGTTTAGTACTCACTGACTGAAAGGGTAGTTGAGTCAGAACCTAATGTTATGAACAGACTTTCGACATATATCCTTCTCTCTTTGAAAATAGAAAATACTGTTGAAAGCCTGTAGGCATCATGGATATTCCTATTATATCGGATCATACATGTTAATTTGGTAAGCTGATGGTATCTCATATTCTGTCTTAAACGGGCAATCCTTCTTTTTAAACTATGGCCCCTAGTTTAGATTCTCCAACAAGAGGAGACATGTTTTGACATCCGCCCAGTAAGTCCTTTCATGATCTTACATGCTTTAATCAACCTTTGAGTCTGCTAAACACCAGAGGACACAGGTTTTGCTAGCCTAGCTTTTCCTAATAATGCAGTCTGCTTATTCTAGGTTTATGTGGAGTAAACCTTCTCTGAGCTGCTTCCAATGCATTAACATCCTTCCGTAAATACAGTGAACAGTGCTGTAAGCCGTATTGCATATGCGATTTCAGTAGTCCCAGTATAACCGAAGCATAACCTCCTTCCTCTTGCGTTCAATTTCTCTCACGGTAAAACATAACGTTTTATTAGTTTTCCTGATTACTTGTGCCTGCACACTAACCTGCTGTGATGCCTAGATCACTCTGAATCTCCAAGTTATGCAATCTCTCATAATTTAGATAACAATCTTCTTTTTAATTCTTTTTACCAAATGGACAATTTCTCACCTTTCCACATTGTACTCCATTTGCCAGATCTATGCTCTGTCAGCCTATGTGTACACACACACACACACATCTTTGTAGACTCCTTATGTCCTCTTCACAACTCACCTTTCTATGTATTTTTGTGTAATCAGCAAATTTAGCTCCTATACCTTTAGTCTCTTCAGCCATATTACTTATACAAATTGTAAAGAGTTGGGTCCCAGCACTAACCCCAGTGGCACACTAGCAAAGTGAATCATGATCTTTGATTATATTAATCAATCAATGTCACAGTCCCACTTTTAAGCGGAAATTGTGGTCAAAGTCAATGTTCAGATTTGACATAATCGGAGACATTGAGAAAGCTGAGTCAGGCTAATGGAAATTGATAGTGATCCCCAGAAGAAACAGAAATATGTCAGATAGGTTAATTGAAATTATACAGGAAGAAAGAAGCTGTTCTTTTCATTTCTTGTTGAATCGTGATATTTGTATTAAATATGTACTGGTGGCACAGAAAAAAACAAATTACCATGTCAATTCACTCTTGAAGTATTGGTCACATATGCTTTGGTTGTGACTATAGCAAAAACAAGTGTGTGACACAAGTGAGGAGTAAGTGAAATATATTATTCTAACCAACAATTTGTTATGCTGACCTTTCTGCTGGGGAGGTGCATTAGTTCTGCAATGCCTGCTTGTGCTTCAGCATGTGCTAGTCTTACTCATTGAAATGCGCAGCACAAGCCTAGTGTACATTATACAGATTTGGTCTCATTATTTAAAGGATGGTATACTTGTTTTAGAAGTAATTCAGGGAAGTTTCATTGACTCCTAGGATGAAAGTGCCTTCTCAAGAAAGTCTGAGCAGATTAGGTGGATACTAATTATAGTGTAGAAGAATGAGAGGTGATCTTGTTGAAGCATATAGGCTGCTAAGGGTTTGTTTCCTCTCATGGAAGAATATAGAACTAGGAGGTGTAGTTTCAAAATAAGAGGTCTGTCATTTAAGAGGGGATGAGGCAAAATTTCTTCCACCTCACTAACCATTAGAATTTCCAGAGAATAGTGAAGGCTGCATCAATTAAAATATCCAAAGCAGAGTTGAATGAGTTTGTGATCTAGAATGGAACTGGATGATAGGCAGAGAAGTGGAATTGAGAACACAATCTACCATCATCTTATTGAGTTGTGGAGCAGGTTCAAGGACCCAACACATCTACGCTTGCTCCTATTTCTTATGTTTTTTTCGTGTCAAGATGCATCAATAAGCTCTTCCAAAACCACGAAGTCTCTGAGAGCATATCACCGTTCTTCTACAAACTTTATTAGAGCAAATATATGCCTCAGCATATAGCCACATGTTGCAGATGTTGAGGGTGGAAAATGTGGGGGATGGGGAGGTGGAGAGGTGTTCAAACTTGCATAACACCCTACACTTCAGAAGTAGATCTTTAAGATAAGCTGTATCTAAATTCTTCCATTGTTCAAAAAATGGTGAAAACACAAAACAGAATTATCAAGCATTGATCGAATTTCCCTCAACACTTTCTAATTAAGCAGGTCCAGTATGACAAGGCAAGAAGTCAAATAACACCATGTTATGATCCAACAGGTTTATTTCAATTCTCAAGCTTTTGGAGCGCTGCTGCTTTGTCACTGCTCCTTCGTGTTATCTGACTTCCAACCTTGTTCATCCAGCCCAACGCTGGCACCTCCACATCAGGTCAAGTATGAGCATTGGTTGCACATATAATAGTGTTCATCTATGAAAGTGAATGAATTTACACAACTTCAGTTGCAATGGGTGTAATCTCTCTAGTTGTCCCACCAGACAAATTTTGTTCTTCTTTTCAGAGAGATTGCTAAAAAGGTTGCCAAACCACCAAGAAAATAACTTGCAAAGTCATTGTTAACAATATAAAATGTTTACAGAGTATTATTCAGATATTCCATTTCACTTGGTTGCCAAGTCCCAGAATAAGAAAACGTGATTAGTGTCACAAAAAACAATGGTGTTGATTACAAGTTGCTGTTGAGGCTGATGGTGAGCTCCTCTGTTTCTCCAGACATAAAAATTTTGGTTTAATTAATTACAAAGTCAACAAATATAAGTAAAACTGCATGAGATGTGTTAACTAAAACACATTGGAACTCCAAAGGATACACTACATCAAGATTTGACTAATTAATAGTTTGCATACAAAGCTTCGATGCACAACAGTTAAATTTGAATGATTATTATTATTGTACCCAATATGGTAAAGTAGATATTTCTGTAAGACCTTTCTTTTTTGTTATGTTCCAAATTGTGTTCAATAAATTAGCTCTTGTGTAAGCTGCAGTGAAACAAACCTCTAATCTGAGTTGCTGTGGGCGTGTGATTCACTGGTGACCAAATGACAGGGCCTGTTGTTAATAAATCAAACTTTGTTCTTGCCTCATTTGAAAACTGATGAGATACAAGAGCTTACTTTTACTTTTGCTGAACTAGCTCCATGTTTCATTTATCAGTTGACATTTCTCTGCTGGGTACACAAAGTAATCTAAATGTAACATTAAAGTGCCACAAATCATTACATGGTATATTGAAGCAAATTATTTAAGATGGCAAAAACTAGCCACCATAAGAGCTAATATAATTTTACAACATTTATAGACGGAATTCTTCTAATAATTGATTTCTTTCACTCGGACAAATGGTAACGTAATAAAAAAATCATATTAATCATATTTTATAAATATAATTTCTTATCCTTACCAGTATTATTAACTTCACCTTTAATTATAATTTCTCAGTCTATATTTAGAATAAAGGAGGTAAACAAAAAGATAACAAACAATTTACTAGTTACAAAACAAGTGTTTATTTATACATACGTTGTATGTCTAAAATACTGCTTTATTTGGGTCATAACTGCCCCCTTACCAAACCAAATCTAATAAGCTGTGCATGGCGAAGTTATCAGTGTCCGAATAAAACAAAATGTCCCCTTATAAATATTAATTGTAAGAATGGTTCAAGAAGATGGTTGCTTTGAGGAATTACTTTGTTTCGGTTATGATTTTCTTATGAAATGGCTGTACATTATTGTCTTGATCACATTACACAGATCTCTATGGACAATGTGCTTCCTTTTGGCTAAACAACAAGACTAAACAACAACTTTAGGGCAGCATGGTGGCTCAGTGGTTAGCATTGCTGCCTCACAGCACCAGGGACCCAGGTTCAATTCCAGCCTCAGGTGACTGTGTGGAGTTTGCACATTCTCCCTGTGTCTGCATGGGTTTCCTCCCACAATCCAAAGATGTGCATGTTAGGTGGATTGGCCATGCTAAATTGCCCATAGTGTTCAGGGATGTGTAGATTGGATGGGTGTGGTCAGGATACTCTGAGGTTCAGTGTGGACTTGTTGGGCCAAAGGGCCTGTTTCCACACAGTAGGGATTCTTTTAAAAAAAAACTGGCTCCTGGTTCTAAACAATGTCAATGCTACTTATTGTGCCAGGAGGTAAATTTCAAGGGGACTTGACAAAACTCATCCTTCTGATGTTATTTCCCTGCGTGGAAGTCAAGTAGGGTGGGATTTGTCATAATAGAATTTCTCCATTTTACAGTACAAAATTGAAGCTGCTGCATCACTCTTTGATACAGCAACAGATTATTGTCTGTCATTTGCCTTAGCTGATAGCTGACTTAGAAGAAGCTCATGAAACTATGTAGTTTATTAATCTTTTAAAAATTCAACTATTTTGACTGCAGTTTGATTTCAGATTATATATTTTACAAATATGTCACTGATTGACGCATATACCTATCTAAAATCAAAATTCAAACAAATATAATTAACTCTACTCAAATTGGTCAAGATGGCTATGACATGCACACGCTAAGTCTAATTTAAAGCAATTTTGAAGACAGTGTACAATACATTTTCATAATCACTTCTATTCATTGGTTTATGAGATAATATGACAGGACTTTTAAATTAAGTCCATAAATTGTTTTTAAATGTTTTCAATGAATCTGAGTTCAACATAAATTACAGTATATTTTAATGGTCAATTTCTATTAAAAATCATAAACATACCTACAAATATAAGATTCACATTAAAATTGGTTTGGGAAGCATTATATGAGCTTTTGACAACTATAGGTCTACAATTTGGGTCATTCACAATGGCAAAATTTAACTGAGGAATAGCACTGAGTTAAATGGTGGTGAAAAACAATATAATGCGCATCATTTTCTATTATTAGCCTTGGTTTCAACCTTCCTGCCATGCTCACCAGTGCAAATGAAAATGAAGCCAGCAAATCAAAAATGAAATCTCTGGGAAATTTAGGGCTTAATAAAGCATTTTTCAATAGCTTTTCTCAATAGGGACAACAAACAAAGTTTGTCTATTTGCTCATGGAAATCTGGAGAGTTTATTTCCTGGAATTAGAATGCAATGTCACTGTACCTCATGTAGTGCAAAATGTAAAGAGGCAGCAAAGTTTTCACGATTAGACCCTGGGTTTATTAACTGAATCCTAGCAATTGGAATAGTCCTATCAAACACAACATACTGTGCTTACAGAGAGCTATCCTAAAACCGTATAGCCTTTGAAATACCTCATTCACATTACACAACTTCAATGGAAATGAATATCAGGAAAACTACTTAAAGGGTGATAAAATGGATACTCCACATTTTACAACATCACTCAAAATCAACATTTCCCCCTTTAACTTTTGACACTCTCCTGTGGATGCCACCCAACCATTTTACTCAAACTTTACAAGAAAGTTATTGGCTCTAGTTTGTAAACTTCTTATTCCATCATCTCTCAAATAGTATTTGGCACACCTCAAAATCTATGGAAAAATGTGAATTCCAGGAAATTAGCACATTTCTGTTTTTAAATCTTTTATGATGCCATATATCATCTTTAAATGAGACTTCATGCTGATTGACAACCATCTGCACAGTATTGTGTATAGAATTTGCCACTTTGAAAAACTTTCCACTGTTCAGTTGGCTTGCAGTCAATCAGATATTCTCCCAGTGATGTGTCATAGAGATATAGAGGTAGACAGCAAGAAAACAGATCCTTCAGTCCAACCTGTCCACACTGACCAGATATCCTATCTCAATCTAGTCCCATTTTACAGCATTTGGCCCCTATCCCTCAAAACCCATCCTATTCATATATCCATCCAGATGTCTATTAAATGCTGTAATTGTACTAGCCTCCGCCACTTCCTCTGGCAGCTCATTCCATACACATACCACCCTCTGCGTGAAAATGTTGCCCCTTAACTTCCTTTTATAAACGTCTATAAGGTCACCCCTCTGCCTCCAACCCTCCGGGGAAAATAGCCCCAGCCTATTCAGCCTCTTCCTATAGCTCAAACCCTCCAAATCTAGCAGTATCCTTGTAAATCTTTTCTGAACCCTCTCAAGCTTCACAACATCCTTCCTATAGGAGGGACACCAGTACTGCATGCAATACTCCAAAAGAGGCTGAACCAATGTCCTGTACAGCTGCAACATGACCTCCCAGCTCCTATTTATTCCTTTTAAATGCACCTAAGACAGTGCGTGGAATTTTCCCAGCCTTTGACTAACGTGAGCAATGATGAGAAATGTGAGAAAACACCATGAAATTTTTTTTAAAGATATCTTTCACAAGCATGAATGATTTACTAGTTTATGAGAAAGCTCTAATTTTACCAACTTACCTTTGGGTAGATATATTGGAAAGGATACACACACTATAGGTATTACCATATATGCAGTGAGGCCTCTTTCAGTTGTGTAGTTGCCAGCATCTAGAGAAAAGATTGAAGATCACATATCTCTTTGTGAAGTTTGCAATTATATAGGATTGTCAAGTAAGCAAGACAAAAGGCAAATCAGAAATTAAAATGCAAGAAAACATATGAGAAATAGTAACAACTAAGAACACGAATGAGCAGTGCAACCCAATTGAGCCTATTTCAGAGACATTTACTGATCATCTTCTGACAACAGAATAGCCCGTGCCAGTGGCAGAGATAGTACTGAGTGAGCAGTAACTTTTCCGCCTCACAACCAAACTCTGAAAAGGTTTACTTCAGCAGTTAAACAACCAAAATGGGTGACTGAAGACATCGAGCCAAATCAACAACTGTAGGGAAATAAGCTGCATTACAGCAATCAATATCTACAGATCTAGGACATAGTCAGGTAGAAGAAACTGTTTAAACATCAGGAATTCTGCAAGAAAAGGGATTGCCTTTCCAATTAAAAAGTGATTGCTGGTCCACAATTTCAAGATTCTACCAGAAAAGTAATTATTGTAACAGAACAGTTGTCTTCCAGGAAGGAAATTCAGGAGATTAAGTGTCTTCATAATAAGCTAATGGATCAACAACAATGTCTACAAAGAGCACTCTGCAAGGGACATTCAAGAGTTTAAAGCTGCTCCAGTGGAGAAATGATCCAGAGTTCAGATCTAGGTCAACAATCCTCAAACAAATGACTTACTATGTTTCCAGTCTGAAGGGAACATATTCTGATAGAATTGTAAAACCACTACACCATCCATATCAATGAAGTCAGGGACTTGGGGATGATGGAGTAGTGGCACAATGTAATATCAATTATATAATTAATTATTTAATGGGGAATATTGTTGAGATAAGGCAGAATGAATACAAATATCATTCTGAAGGGGTGAATATTCATTGACTCCACCCATTCTACTAGTAACACACAGAGTCTCTGGATGGAGACATGGAGTTCTACTCTAATTCTCAGTGACAGCAGACATATCTGTGTCAGCTCCTGCAGATCCTCATGATTATGCCTGACCAAATGTAATTGTGCTTATTGCTATCAGTCCATAAAACGTCTTTTAACCTAAGAACAATGTCTCTTCTGAAGATACTATATGCTGATGTATTCACGACCACTAATCATTAGATAGACCCAACAGAAAGCAACAACAAAGAAGGACTGGGGGCAATGAACTACATCAAACTTCCAACCAGCACATAACGTAGAAACAGAAGTAAAATACTACAAAGTACCAGGAGTAATCATCTGGGAAAATATCACATGTTTCTCTTTCATGTCTGTACCAAATTAATATTAAATATATTTTAATTGAGTTTAATTATATGAAAGTTTTGAGCATTAGCTAGGGATTCATATGTTGTTAAAAAAAGAACAAATTGAAACTGTAGCATTTCAGTTTGGACATGCATGTTGCTGTTATGCATTTCTATGATTAAAAACTTGTAATATTAGTTGAGGATTGGCTTCAGTTCTATCTTCCACCATCCGGTATCTCTACTATAATAGCTAACACAGATGAAAGGGTTACTATTCAAGGTTACAAAACCATAATCTGTCAGTTAACTTCAGCATGCAGGGGTACGTTCGAAAGCCACTTACAGCTAACAGAACAGTACATTGCGATAATGGCTTAGATTTAGAAAAAAATGTTGTGACCTGAAAAATGGTAAATTGCCTTTTACAAACGAACAGGAATGAGGCAGGAAAGGCTGGCATAACAATACTGCAAAGATACCCAATGAGATTTTTTTTAAACCTTCACTACTTCCTGGAACTTTTGCTGTTCCCTTTTAAGCTTCTAGGTTTTATGACATCATTATGATCCCACATGATATTATTATTGTCTCATCTCAAACTGAAATATGGCTTGATAGATCGTATTTTGCTCTGCTGTTATTTAATTAGGTGGTTTCTCACTGAAATACAAGCACACAACGCTGAATTATACAAACTAAAATATAACAAACCAAGCAATTTCCATCCAGCACAATTTGAAAGGTTTCAAAACACACAATAAAAATGCAATCCTACCTGTCTGAGCACCTTCAGTTTACAGTACTCAAACAATAGGGGGAATTCCCTTTGGTCCGACTTAACTGTTTCCTTGAATTTCCCATCCTGAAATTTTCTCTCTCTTCCTTGATTATTCACACAACTGAGCTTAGATATTCTCAGCTTCAAATAACACCTCAAGGTTCTAACCAAGGAATCTTGTTCTGAACTGTTCAATCTAAAATCCACTGAGGTAACCTACTTTCTAACAGTTCTGAACTATCAACTTTCTTCACGAATAACTGTATGTTTACATGCAGCTCCAGCCAAGAATTCTGTGACCTGAGAATAAAAAAGTTTCCAAGCTATGCTTTATTTTCCTCCAAATACATTAAAAATCAAAACCTTTTTCTTGTAACTGAAAGTAAGCTAATACTTTTCAATGCTTATTTTGTCTGCTTGTAAACCTCTCCCAGTACAAACAAATCCTCATAATTCTAGGGACTCTCTCTCTTTCTTTCTATCTCTCTCATGCTGATTTTAAAAAAAGGGTCATGGCTCTAGAAATATAGACAAGTTGATCATTAAATCCTCTCATACATACAGACCAAAACCCACAAACCACTACTGCAAAAACTAAACTCTAAACTATACAACATTAATTCATAAACATATTTATAATATAGATAAATCACACAGTTACATCAGAGCCATGCCAAAAATATAGCTCATAGCATAAACAGGATTCTTACCATGGATATGAAAACCTGAATTCTTATGTGAGATTAAGTTGCATTAGCAGAGCACACCCAACAATTTCATGAAATGCAATTAATTTCAGTGGGAAGGTCGTGGAGAGGTTGCAACTTCTTTGGTTTTGTCAAGATTAACAGTGTAGTCACACAAATAGTCCAGCAATTAATGGAGATTTAGAACTCGCTGCATATTCCTTTCTCACCACATTACTGAATTGTTTGTGATTTTCCAAATGGCAAGCATCATGAATTCATTTATTTTCCCATCAATTTCAATGTCCATCATGTTAAATTCAGTTGTGTTTGTTTTCTAGGGCACAGTATGAGTTAGGGGAAATATGGTAACTCAATTTGTTTTGGCATTACTGCTGTTTCTTGTTTCCTTTTAAAGACAGAAGCGCAAAACCTGTAGAAGTAAAATGCAAGATTTGCTATCATTGATGCCAGGAAAGATAACAGAAAACAAATCAAGCCAGATCAAATTGCTTTTCTTTTGATGCAATATGGAGCCAAATGATTCAGCCATATATTTTAATTAATAAACATGTGCATAAACAGCATTGTAAATCTGTTGGCAATTACTCTACTGTTCACACACACATACGTACATACACATTTACATAAACATGCGCATATATGCACATGCACACATGGACACATACATTAATTGCTGGCAAATATCTGCTATATAAGTTGCCCCTACACCTCCCCCCTCGCCTCCAGTCAAAACACAAAACAAACCTTCCACATTAGACAGGAGTTCACCTGCACATCCATCAACTTAGTCTACTGTAGCTGCTGCTCCCGATGTGGCCTCCTCTACATTGGTGAGACCAAGCAGAGGCTCAGAGACCGTTTGGTAGAGCATCAGCGCTCTGTTCATGACAAACGACAATGCCTTCCAGTCAAGAACCTTTTCAACTCTCACTCCCACTCCCTGAGTGACATGTCCATCCTGGGCCTCCTCCAGTGTCACAATGACGCCGCCCGCAAACTGGAGGAGCAGCACTTCATAGTCCTCCTTGGGAGCCCACAGCCTGATGGCCTAAATGCGGATTTTACCAGTTTCAAAATCTTGCCACCCCCCAGCCTCATCCCATGACCAACCTTCCCTCTCATCCCCGCCTCCTTGACTTGACACAACCTGTCCATCTTCTCTCCCACCTATCTGCTCCCCCCCTCACTGACCAATCCCCACCACCCCCTACCTGCATTCACCAATCACCATCCCACCTATCTTCCCCAGCCCCATCCCTCCTCTGTCTATTTATTTCCCAGGTCCCTTCCCCCTCACCATTTCTGAAGAAGGGTCCCGACTTGAAACGTTAAATTTCCTACTCCTCTGATGCTGCCTGGCCTGCTGTGTTTCTCCAGCTGTGTTATCTAAACCTTATCACGTGTTTTGCTATTTTAAATAAATTAACCCAAGAAATTAATCATTCTCGATGAGCAATTGAGTATTAGCACATTATCACACTATAACAGTGACCAGCAATGAAAAATATTATGTTAATCACTATCATGCTTGAACAATCAACAGGTATGTTAATCTGCAGATAAATCATGTGATGAACAGTCTGAAATTATGCTAGAGGACAGATCAACACCCTTGATGTCTTTGGGCATTATTGCACAGCATTAAAAACAGAATTTGCTGTTAAATGGAAAAAACCCCTATCAAGAAGCCACTTCAACTCATTTAAGAAAGGCAAGTGAATAGTGTGTGTGCTGGATTGATGGGAAGCAAGGAAAGGTTGAGAGCACATTATCAGAATGTCAACAAACTCAATGAACTGCAATCTGCTGAAACATGGCTCTCCCTGTCAATTTCAAGGACTTTCATGGAGGTCTTGGCTCTTTGAGCTTGAGCAAATTAATTCACACAATTTGACTCTGTTCATCTCATATGTATGCACCTTGCTCCAATGGCACCATATTCACACCAGACATATCCACTGCCACCGAGACCTTCTAGGATACGCACTGCCAGAGCTATACCTAATGCCTAGCTGTGCACCAGGTCAATTGCTACCATGCATAAATAGACCATCTTAGTACACACTATGGCAGGGAAATGATAAAAGGAAAAGCTCCTTAAGTTACTTAGGTGACACGAATGGCACTTAATTGCAACTGGAAGCTCACATTCCTAAATGTATTTCTATTTGACTTCCTCACATATCTGATTGACTGTTATTGTAAGTGCAGCTACGGGAATCAAGTTACACAGGTCACTCATCCTTAGCACCATCCCGTGCTAGAACACTGTCCAAGGAAGTACTACTCCTTCCCTAATGTCTGATATTACGTAACATCTTGTCATTTTACAATATTGGAGTGTCATATACTGGAAAGCTAACTGAACTGCTCAAAATAGTAACTTCTATTGAACAACAGGCAGAGCAAAGAAAAATCTAACAAAAAGAGTTGCATTTGCTTCAGGGAAAAGACAAGGACTGCTGGCTTTTTGATCAACAATAAATATACCATCAATGAATAATCTCTTCACACAACTCACATCAATTGGACCTGGGCAAAAATTAGGCCCTAAATAAAAACAGAGCGTGCGAGAAAGTCTCAGTGGATCTGGCAGCATCTGTGGAGAGAGGAACAGAGTTTAAATCTCAAGTCTATTATGACTCTTCTTTGAAACTTGATTCGAAAAGTTAACTTTCCCACATGACAGAGGCTGCCGGACCTGCTGAGTTTCTCCAGCACTTTCTGTTTTTATTTCAGATTTCTGGCATTTACAGAATTAAATTCTGGCTGATTTGATGTTGCTCCACTCTATCATGTTGAAAGTATTACTCCCCCTGCTCATCTTCCTCCGCAGAAGACTGCTACCACTCTCCCAACTCTTCAAAGTCCATCACTTCCCCTCCTTGCCTGCTCCAGTTGTGCAAAGCGCAGCGTGTTACGATTATGTTCCACTCTCTATTTGGAGTGGACTGCAAGATTACCCAGACTGATCCAAGCATTGGAACTGTGTCCTCAGCAGGCCCATCATCAGCTCTAGCCAGGCCCTGGTGGAAGAATGGGCTGCATCATATCTACACTCAGCCTAATTCAAGAGTTTGCATAACAGAGTCATCACCCATCATCAGTTCTGAGGAAGGGTCACCTGATCCAAAACATTAACTCTGATTTCTCTCCACTGATGTTGCCAGATCTGCTGAGCTTTTCAAGCAATATCTGTTTTGGGTTCTGATTCATAGCAGCTGCTTTGGGTTTCTCTTTTGTATTTTTTTCAGCCATCATTGCAGAATGTAGCCCCCATCTCCAAGTAACCATCTGTATGGCATATAGCACTTGAAATGAAGTGGGAACATAAGTGTTCTCAAAAGATCAAGTCTTTGTGGCAATTTCCAGAGCACCTGACATAGAATTCTAGAGTGTGGCATCACTGATCATAGATGGCTTATACATTGATGGATTCAAACACTTTTCTGTCAATGAACTCAGCCACTTTATGTATGGTGCTGTCAGTGCAATGTTTGCAGATTATAGCACTCTGCACCTGGGGAAAGCCAGCTTTGTTGGCAAAGACTGCTGCCTGGCTCAGCACAAGGGAAAAATGAGATTAGACAGTGTCATCCAGCACCATCTGCAATGGTAACAACCTTGATACATTTGTGGGTTGAGGATTGATAGATCCCATTCAGAACTCCAGTGGATCTTCGAAAGCAGCCAGTTATATAAACACCTAGCACACGTCATCTTGACGGTCATCAGGATAGAATGCCCACATGCTCCTTCAGGTGACAAGTCCCACTCCAGCAGTTTGCATTGGCTGCCAACAGTGTCTGGAGAAATCCTTGGTCAGCGAGTGCACCTCGCTCATCTAGAGGACATGACATCTAAGACTCTGGACTTTTTGTCTCTCCTCCACATCCTAAAGGAACCTTCAGGCTGCAACCTCTTCACTTGGAGGCTTTTTGCCATCTGCTGGAGGATGCCTCGGGCCCTGAGCTTCCTGGAACATGTGTTCCTCCTCAATTTCTCTGTGCCTCTATTGCATTGTGCTACAGTGACAGTAACACCTGCTGTGCTGACTCACTGGTCCTGACTCCAATGAAACTATATGTTTCCACATACAAATGACTGTTTAGCATAATTCTCGATACAGTGGGACAAAAGGCTTTAACGTGGAGAGCTATGGAATGATGGACATGGACCTTTGATGTAGTGAACCTTATTTTGATGTATACAGCATAAACCATACAACACAAATACTTAGTAGATTGTTGGTGAACTAGGACTGCTGAAACCTTGACCTCCCCTCCACCTTACACCCTCTCCCTCATGCTTCCCAAGAAAGGCAGCATTGCACATAATGTCATGTTGGCAAATGCTCACAGTTCAAGATGGAAAGGAAATCAGCTCTGTGCCCTTGAGTGACCATGTCCAAGTCCCTGGACTGAGATCAGACTCTGCCCTTCACTGACTGTGGTGACGCATCCTGACTGACACCATTAACTCTTGACTTGACCAGGAGCTAATTCCTTTTCATTTTGAAATAAAGCATTTGGCTCAAGCATGACTGTGAATTGAACCCATTGACCTCACTGTGATTTAATTGTTATGGTACAAGAAGCTTAATGAATACTTATACAGCTCTAAGGATTATGTTTTGAGAATGTCTAGAAGGAATTATGAATTATTTTGTATTGAGATATTGTGAGTAAATTTAATTCTATTTTTAGAGGATTAGTTCCAAACATGATTTCTTGGAATTGCAGATTTTTTTTTTGTTCATAGGTTTTTGGGCAATACTGTTTTAATATCTTCTGGTTAAAAAAAGACATTGAACGACAAGATATTTATTTTGCTACTTATTGGTCTTGTTTGTACATTGCCATGCTATGATTTTCAACGTAGTGCATTCTAATTCAATTTCATTTCATCTGTATTTACCAGAACTGTACCAATATTATTATTGTTTGCTTTTCCTGTCGGAAATGATATACATTGCCAGTCAAAGACTTCAAATGATCAACAGCTGAAACTATAAGCGCTTGACCCCTCTTTATTTCCTGTAAATTAATATTGAGCCATTAGCAAAAGACATCACAAAAATAGCTACTTTAATATCATAAAGATGTCAGTCTTTTCCAAGTTGCATCAAAAGAGGGAGCAAATCTTTTTTTATGGGAGTCTGACTCACAGACGTGCCACATTGTACTGAAGAAAAGGAAAGAAATAATTTCAAACAAACTTAGTTCAAGAAGTTGAAAGATTTTGTGGCAATTGAATTTTGCAAGAAGGTGTCTTAAATGAGATTAAACAGTTCCCTGAATCATTTTATTTTCTCTCTAGCCCTCAAAATATTTTTACATATTGTGCATTCACTAAGTAGAATAGAATCCCTACAGAAACAGGCCCTTCAGCCCAACAAGTCCACACCAAACCTCAGAGCATCCCACCCAGACCCATCTCCCTATAACCCACCTAATCTACACCTCCCTGAACACTACAGGCAATTTAGCATGGCCAATCCACCTAACCTGCGCATCTTTGGACTGTGGGAGGAAACCAGAGCACCCAGAGCAAACCCACACAGACACAGGGAGAATGTGCAAACCCTACACAGACAGTCGTGCAAGGGTGGAATCAAACACAGGTCCCTGGCACTGTGAGGCAGCAGTGCTAACCACTGTGCCACTGTGTACTTGTTAAAGTTACACTCAGTCCAACAAACTGGAAGAGTGAGAGTCAGCACTGTGTTCAGTGTATGGTGTGTCAGTAAGGGGAATGGAATATAATGGTTGGGATTATGCAACTAAGTAAGGTGAAAGTCAATCAGAACTTTTGATATCATTGCGCAGTAAATTGTAGGGGTCCAAATCAAACCTTTGCTCGAGGTCCACTCAATGTTGTCCTGTGAGTAGAAAATAAAGAGGAAAACTCATAGAAATGTTGAAATAAGAAAATAAAATACTGTAAATACTCATGAGTGAAGACAGAAAGAGAACTCAATTAATTTTCATTATAATTTAATTTTAGATGTAACAGGTGTTATTCAATTACATAGGTATAAAAGTGAGGGGTGGATTGATAAGAACAACAGGGAAGGTCATGACAGAGTAGAAGGCAGGTGAAATTAAATGACCAATAAGATAATGATGGAATGCAGAATTGAATTGGCAATGGGACATGCAAAAGAACCAAAAGATGTGTCTAGAGGACGTGCAAAAGGGGCACCTAACCTGTAGCGGTGAAAACCTTTTCAGCGGTTTTCTGACAAGCAGATAAAGAGCATGGGGAGGATGTGAGGAAGAAGGTAGGGAAGCAGGTGAAGAAGGAGAACGAGGAAGGAGGCGAAACAACACAGGCCCTTTCAGAGATAAAAGGTACTGCAGATGCTGGACAATCCGAGATAACAAGCATGGGGCTGGATTTAGCCCGAAACGTTAAGTTTTCCTGCTCCTATGATGCTGCTTGACCTGCTGTGTTCATCCAGCCCCATGCTTGTTATCACAGGCCCTTTCAGGCCAGGCTTATATCAAATAGATCATCCAACTCAAGTAAACACAATCCCAATCCTTTATTTACTAACAGGTGCACATGGTACTTCATGTAAAGTTGGTGATGGACTCTTCCATTATCGTTAACATTGGCCTTTGGCTTGCTGGTAGGTTTGCAACTGCACTGAGCATTTTGATGTGTGTATTGATTAGCATTTTTCTGTACGCTGCAGTGTTAAAATTCTCAACTGAGTCCTCTCCTGTGGAGATGTCAACCCCTGTTGACCTGATACCTCTTACAACCCTTGCCACTTAACCAGGCTACACTTCACACTTTATATGCCCCATTATATGCTGATTCTGTCCTGAGGTTACCATATGAAGTGTTCACAAGCTAAAATATATCTGAATAGTTGATTGTGAAGATGAGATCAAATGATGATATTTCTTCTTCATCATTGTCCTTTTGTTCTTCCATCTTTCCCCCATCCACCTTGCCAAGAAGAAATGTTTGGGGTTCTGAAAAGAGAAAAGGACAAGGTTTGGCACAAAAGATGTATGTTTGCATAACTTATAGTTTATAAATCAGAAGAGATTGTGGCATGAAGGGAAAGTTGGATGTGAGTCAGATGAATAAGTATGAGCATACTACCATCTTCAATGCTTTCAATAGCCCCCTTCAATACTTTCAGCCCTCCTTCTGGCAACAATCTCAGCTGTGACAAGACAAATGTTGGCAGCCACCATTGCCTCTTACATGTAAAGGACTTCCAGTCAAGCCAAGTTTTCCTGTCAGTTGTGTCTAGATTCTTCAGTTATACACCAGCTTGTCTTGCAAGGCAGAGGGGTGTGTCAGTAAATGGAGCACAATCTGTTTTGTGGTGTGGTTTTCATGTTTGAGACATTTGTGTTACCTGTGAGAGGTGGATAAGCAGATTGCAGCAGTATAATGTGCATGAGGGTGAATGAACGTTTGGCGTAAGTCATAACTGAAAGAGATTGGTGATTGTTAAATGATCAGGTTGGGGTGCTTTGAGGAGTGTCTGTTGTGCAGTTTCCAGTTGAACTATTAAGGCAGTTTAAGGTGTATTCACTAATCTTGACCAGTCAGTCAGATTATTGAAATTTTTATGTCACTGCATCCATTTCTTTTGGGCTTGGCAATTGACCACCATAGCTAACTGTGTCTATAAATGTTTAGTGGAACTGTGAATAAATCATGGGTATTCTACTTTCTACCACTTGCATTAAAGCCTTCAGTGCAGTGGGAATGTTCCACAGGTTAAAATCACCTTCAGTATGAGTTCCAGCATCTGCGTCAATGCTACAATGCACCCGTCTTTGGAAGTTTCAAACTAGCTTTACGTGCCGCGTGCGGGCTGTAACTCATGCTGGCCTTCATGACTTTGGACTTGTGCTCTGGCTTGCTGCAATCATTTGAATGACCAAGTGACATAAAGTTTCAGCACTCAGTGTGCGGTTATCATACTTCTCAAACTTCATGTCATTTTTTAGCCCCACATTAAATGAGAAGTCAATTTCAAACAGCTTCGCTGTTTTTGAAATGTTCATGAGAAAGCTTTTACACTGCAAACATTGTCAATGCAATATGTAGGCAACAAAACTGACCTTTTTGAAGTAAACTATATTAGCAAGGAAATGATACTAGTGGTTGGATAGTTTACCATCAAATGTATCACCATATATAAAGACAGAACAGAAAACATTTGCCAAATGCATAATAATGCAGCTTCTGCCCTTTAAATTATTTACAGATATTTTCTAAATCCTATAAAGATGCTACATGAAATTGGAGGAGACAACTCAGTTTAAGCTTTCATTTGATTCCCCAATTATTTAATGACAATGACAAATTAAAATTGGGTAAATCCTATGTCCTTCGTTTTAATTATCATTAGTGACATACATAGTGAAGAAATAGCTCACATATCTATTCAAACACAGATTCTATCACAAATCTTAAATCCCATTTACAGTGAAGTTAATTGTTACAAATTAGATTCCCAATGTTGTCGGTCGTATTGGATTAGATGCATCGAGGGCAGAAAGCCCTGAAGAATAATGCTCAGATCATTCATGTACACAATTGAGGCAAACTTTCATTCACAAAACCAAAAGAGAATTACAAGTATTGATCTATTTGCATTCAGGGAGAAAGTATGTGTTCTCCACATCCGGAGACAAATGCAATCAGGACATTGCTTAATGTCAACGAACTACCTCATCAATCACTTCAAGTGGCTGTCACAGCATTTCTGCAGCAATGACTAGGCTAGCTTAATCAGACAGTTCTTTACTGTGCATTAATCAAGCTAAGGGATCATGACAGTCCAGAATGGTGAAAATAGATGTTTGCAATAAGGTGAACTTTTTTGTTAACTGTTACTATATCTATTATCATTTATGGATGCAGATAAAATTAGCTTGTATAGCGGTGTTTGTGTAGCAAATGTTGCTAATGTTATGAGATGTAGATTCTTGCAAACATGACGGAAACATATTTTCCTTCTCCCAAATTATTTCATATTGCATTGAAGTATTCTCTCTGTTATTACTGTCTCTCAAAAGTGGGACTGACAGGCAGGGGAGATCCAGAAATAAGTTTTAAAAACTGAAAGTTTTAGTTCTGTACTGTACTGATTTTTCTGTCCTATGAAAAAATAATTTATTACTCCTTATGTTTATTGCTTTTTTAATATCCACTGCTTATTAACATAATAACAAAAGGACTTATGAATGCTTCCTAATTCTGATTAATAGAGTTTCCCTTCTAGCCCCTCTTGGTCTTTCCCTCTCTCGCTCCCTTTATCTCTCTCAGAGTTGGAATTATTGTATCTCTATGGGTAGAAGAGTATAGTTAGTGAGTTTCCTCTAGTGTTGTAGTAGACAAGAGGGTAGTGTGGGAATCAAAATTATGTCTGAAGACTCACAACAACTTCTATCGATGATATTCAAGTATAACAGGTCAAGCAACTGTCTCTTACAAGGGCTGAATTTGTCCAATGGGTTACTTAACAATTGAGGTAGGAAATAGAAGCTAGACATTGCAACTGTGGCTCATGACCTCCCTGGGCAATTAACATGCCACACTTAGGATGCAGGATGACGAAGTCCACACCAAGAGCAGTGTTGCACTACAAGCATTTCTTTTATGTGTTTGATCAGGATTTCAGGTGCCTGAAATAGTCAAAGTGCTGCATGCTTCACTGCCAATAATGCACAGTTCACCAATGTACAATGGCCACCAATTGGAACTGAGGATCTCAAGGTTACATAGTATCTCCCTTTGGTAGAATGAAAACAGTAGTAATTTACTGGTGCCTTCTTCCTAAAAGCTGCTATTCTGGGACTTTTGATGATTGCTGCCTGCTTTAAAGTTTACTATAATTTTCTTGTCCATTATTGTCTGAGACCTTAATAATGGCGCATCATGTGGTCAAATATCCTGAATTTTACAGGAGCATGCAACATGTAGTTTTAATGGGTGGTGTTCATTCCATTGTGGGACAGTCTGGGAGCAGATGGCAGAATCTCAGAATAAGAGGTCACACATTTAGGATAGAGATGAAGGGAATTTCTTCCCTCAGAGGGTTATGAATCTGTGGATTTTTTTTTACCATAGAGGGCTACGGAGGCAGAGTTGTTACATATATTCAAGGCATATTTTTGATCTGTAAGAAATCAAGGATTATAAGGGAAAGACAGGAGAGTGGAATTGAGGATTATTAGATTAGCCATGATCTCATTGAATGGCAGTAGGCTCAATAGGTTGAATGGTCTACTTCTGCTCCAACATTTTATAGTCTCAATACAAATAGGCAGATCCCAGGTGTCATAAATGGGTCTTTATCTTTCCTGGAGTGTATATGTAGAAATGCGGAAGGTTGACATGTACAGATGGATGAAGAACGTAGACTGACTGTGGAACAAAATGTATTTTTTGTGTACACTAGAGTCAGTGCCAAGAAATGTCTGAGAGCTTTTCTCTTCTATCTGCAAGAGATGAAAGATTTGTTCCACAAATCTTAGTTCTGATTTTCGTTAATACTAATGCCAGCCTGTAAACCTCACTCTGCAAGAGTCATGTAGCAGCGCTGATCCATTGGAGCAAAGAATGCTGCAGCTGTAGGAGCTATGTCAAACCTTCCTATATGAGTTAGAAATCTTGTGGAGTCAACATGTGTTTCGTCATAGTGGATCGCATTTGAGCACCATTTGGGCCTTTATTTGATCACTTTTTCCATGTCATTGAGGCTGTTCAAGAGCAGACACAGTGGACACATGGACCAGGTGGAATCAAAATCTGCCCACATTCTCAGCCAGATCAGTGTTGATTTGAACATATTTGAAGACTGAGTAGGTCCTATTGCATTTTATACTCTCCATAAAAGGTGAGTTTTTGCTGTTGAATTCAATGCAATAAACCCATCCCACTTATTGTTATTCCTTGAAGATGTGAGCGAACACACATCTACAATCAATAGCTATGTAGTAATAATCAGTGATAGATGCTTAATTATTTACCTAGCATTGTAAAATATTTCTCCAGTCAGATTATATTACCTAACCTACCGTTAACTTTCTTAGCAAAGGTGATGAATGCTCATTCTTTAAGAAATGTACAAGAACCTGGGTTTTGTAAAGATGTAAAATAATCCAACTTCAGTCTCAATGTTGCAATCAATAGCTGAAACCAATTTTGTGGAGATGAAATTTTAAATGTTTATTAGTTATGCAAAATGTACGATGAATCAGTATATAATACATAAATACTTAATTTAGTGCAATCAAAGTTAAAATTCGACAGTGACTACATGTACACTACTTGTATTAAGCAATCCATAATCAAAAGAAAATTTACTTTAAAGTATAGTAATAATTCATAAACTTCAGCAAAAAGCTGTAATTACAGCAAATAATTAAGGAGGAGCTAACGAATGCTATTCTTTATCATGAAAAGGATTAAACATTAAAGTAAGGATGTTACACTTCAGTCATAAAGAAATAGGTGAAGTCACCATAGTCTGACCAGACCATAGAAACAACTGGTGGCGTGGTTTAGCCTGACGGTTACCATGACTCAGGTGAGGGAAGAGGTTGGAGAAAGAGAGTCCTTCATGGTGACATCAGCCACTGCAGGAATTGAACTGACATTGTTGGCATTACTCTGCATTGCAAACCAGCTGTCTAGCCAACCGAACCTCAGTTATACAGAGCATTGATAAGGCCACAATTCGAATACTGTGTGCAGTTTTGGTCCCTAATTTGAGGAATGATTTAAATACATTACAGGCCATTCAGAGGAGGTTTATTAATTTGGTTCCTGGAATGAGTGGATGGTCTTACAAGACTGGACCCACTGGGTTTGTTTTCATTGGGGTTTACAGGTGTGAGGAGTAACTTGATCGAGGTATAAAAGAACCAACAGTTTTGATAGAGTGGATGTGAAATGATATTTTCTCTTGTGGTTTAGTCCAGAGCACTGTCTTAAAATCTACAGTAGCTCTTTTAGAACAGAGATGACAAGATTTCCACTCTCTCGAAGTATTGTGTGACTTTGGAAGCTACCTACTGAAGGGTGTAAAGGCAGGATCATTGAATATTTCGAAGGTTGAGATCTTGTTAGGCAATGCAATAAAATGTTATCAGGGTAAATAGGAATTTAGAATTCAAAAGACAAACATTGATCTTATTGAATGGTTGAGCAGGCTCAATGGGACAGATGGCCCACTTTTGCTCCCAATTTGCACATTCATGAAGTTAACTATCCTGAATAGTATATAGTTTACTTATGATTGTGGTTATGGTTCAATGTTCTTGACTGCAGATCAAGAAATCAGACGCCAGTCTTGAAACTAGCTTTATATTGCAAATTATTGCGCTTATGAATCTTGTAGACATTTTTAAAAATAGAACTGCAATATTTAATTAGTACACTCAAGTTAGGTGATGTTTTTTCTTGTGGGTAAGTTCCTGATTCAAAATGATGTGATATTTAATAATGGCATTGAATGCAGGAATTGCATGTTAGGCATTGAATAGTATTTAATGCTGCCACAATAGAGTATTACAATGCAGACTCAATGTAAATACAAGGAGATGATTATGTATTTGTGCATAGGGGATCTTGACACTCAAACTGTTGACAACTTAAGAGGTTCATACAAAATCTCTCTATTACTTCCACTATCTCTAGCATATTAGCTAAGTGAACTCAATATATATTAATATGATTAGATAACAGGACGTCAACATTTTCCAATTAAATTAAGTGCACTAATACCTGCAAAAGTACTCATTTGATTTGACTGTACAGATATGAAAACAATAAGGTCAATGATAGTGAACTTAGAAAGGAGTGGAAAAGATTAACAAAATCTACCCTATTTTTTTTTCAATGGACAACTTTATTTTGCGGTAACGTTATAGTCTTAAAGTACTTGCAAGCAACATATTTCACTTTTGCTTATGGGAATTACGTTATAGCTTTAAGGTCTTTTGTTTATTGATTTGAGACACGTGAACATCATCAGATCCAAAGCCAGGTTTATTGCCCATCCCTAGTTACCCTTGAGAAGGTGCTATGAACACTTCTTGAACTGTTGCAGCACAGGAACACCCACAGTGCTGTTAGGAAAGGAGTTCTAGAACATTGAACCAGCAACAGTGATGCGCCATTGTTCCAAGTTAGGATGGTACGTGGCTTAAAGCAGACTGGCAGTATTCCCACGCATCTTATTTTTCTCAGTAGAAAAAGACACAGGTTTGAAAGCTGCTGTCAAAGGCACCTTGGTGAATTACTGCACTGTATCTTGTAAATGGCCTGCACTGCTGTCACCGTGCATCAGTAGTAATGGGAGTGAATACTGAAGGTAGTGGAAAGGGTGCCAAACAAGTAGACTGCTTTGTTTTGGATGGTATTGACCTTCTTGAGTGTTGTTGGAGCTGCACTCATCGAAGCAAGTGGAAAATATTCCAACACACTCTTGACTTATGTCTTTGAACAGGTGAACAGGTAGTTGGAAGATAGGAGGTGAGTTACTAGCCACAGGATTACTAGCATCTGAACTGCTGTGTTATGTAGTATCTTATGTAGTTGTTTCAGTTCAGTTTCAGGTCAATTTTAAACCTGAGCATGATGACAGAGTAGTATTCAGTAATGATATCCAGCACTGATGTCAAGTGATGATGGTTGGATTCTCTCTTGTTGCAGATGATCATTGCCTATCTCTTTTGTGGCATGAATGTTCCTGGCTGTTTATCAGTCCAAGCCAAGACTGTTTCATTATGTGAAGAGTCACAAATGGCGCTGAACATTGTACAAATATCGGCAAATATCAAAGGATAGACCACCAGTACATCCAATTACCTTTGATAATGATAGTTTATTGTATGATAATATGGTTTACATTATTAATCAGGCATGTTTACTATGACTCTGGGGAGCTGGACAGAATATATTTGCTGTCTTCAGCTGCTCATACAGAACACAGTTCAATGTAGGATGAACATTAACTCCTCCAGATCTATGACTAGACACAGTGTACTCCTGCAAAGATGTAAAACCTTAGTGCTCTATAATTCTATGATTTCTTGGAAGCATTTATTTTATAACAGCCACAATCAGAATCTTTTTGTTGTACAGGACATTAGGTACAAAAATAATGAAATCCCTTAGTGCGGTTGGGGCTCCTGATTTTGTTCTCTGCATTGAGAAGCAGCAATTCTGTAAGAACCAAGACTAGAACTGTGAAGTAGCAAATATATAATAGTTATTCTTTGCAGCAAGCTGATTAGTTAAATACACAATCACCCGTACCAGCCCAAGACAGAGGAATGTATTTCACTGAGCAGATTGTACTATTCAGCCAATCTTTTTACACACAGCGTTTGGTGTCAGGTGCTCTCAGCCTGACTTTCTCAGGGGAGGGTTAGAGTTAGCCCGAGGGTGATTCCTTAACATTCTTAAGTGCAAATCTCAGTTTTGTTTGGAACCAAATATTTGTTGCATATGTTAGAAGAAAACAGTCCGCATGTTGCCACAGCTAAATCAGTGCAAATGGATGGAGGAGGCATAGATTTTTTCCAAGAATTTAACATGAAAGCTGAACTCAGCAAAGAAAAACTGTGACTGAATTCATTGAAGCGCTAATAGGCACTCTTTCAACATCACCGGAATTATGAAACTACCGATAAATAAGGATCGACAAGAATGTTAGCTGGCTGGAATGAATATTTGTTTGCATTATTTACAAGTTGTTTCAAATTGAATAAATTGACATCTTCAAATGAAGGAACGTTTTCTTGAACAGTGCAATGGCAGCAACACTTTGCATTTATATAGCACCTTTAACAAATTGTAGCTTTGTTAAAAAGTTTTGGCACTAAGTATCTTTATATCATTTTAGATACCAAAATCAATCATGAAATCCAACTTTAAGGAGCATCTTCAAGGAGGAAAGTAAGGTAAGGAATTAGAGACGTTTAGGGAGAGAATTCCAGAGCTTAGGGACTAGGCAGTTAGATACCACCATCAGTGATTGAGCTATGAAAATCAGGATTAGCAAGGGGCCAAAATTAGACGAATACAGATATCTCGGAAGGTATTATCAATATTATAAGTTTGGTGCTTTTACAAGACTGGAAGAGCAGAGAATGTTGAGAAAGCAGTAAGGAAAACATCACATTGCAAATACAGTGGCAATGTATGATCCTTCGAAATATTTACTAATCCAGGACCTCTCCTTTGAGAGTTCAGGTTATATTCAAACACAAAACAGAGTGGACAATAAAGAATTATGAATAAAAGAGATAAATATAAACCAGTCATCAGTCCTGATGAAGGGTGTAAATCCAAAACGTCAGCTTTCCTGCTCCTCTGATGCTGCCTGACCTGCTATGTTCCTCCAGCTCTACACTGCATTGACTAGTGTTAGAAATATAATGACTCTGTTTGGATGGCTGGTGCCGTGATGTAGAGGCTCTTTTTTTTACAATACAATTCTTGGCCATGGAAAGAACAGACAGCTTACATTACATTCGGTTATACTATAATGGTTTTCATAACGTACAGAAGATTGAGAGTTCGAACTCATTTTCCTTCAAGCATGGTACACACTTAGCTTCAAGACCAGTTGAAAAATATCTAAGAACAAGTGATATTTTTTGTTCTGTCGTGGGATGTGAGTGTTGCTGACTGGGCCAGCATTTATTGCCCATTCCCCGGTGGTGGTGAGCTCACTTCTTGAACCACTGCAGTCCGTGTGCTATAGATAGACCAGAAGTAACATTAGGGAGGAATTCCAGAATTTTGACCCAATGACAGTACAAGAACAGAAATATATTTTCAAGTCAGGATAGTGAGTGACTTGCAGGCAAACTTACAGGTGGTAGTGTTTGTAGGTATCAGCTGCCCTTGTCCTTTTAGGGGGAGTGGGTGTAGGCTTGGTAGGTGCTCTCTAAAGATCTTAGGCAAATTTCTGCATTCCATCTTGCTCATTTTACACAATGCTGCTACTGAGCATTGGAGGTGGAGGGAGTGGAAGCTTATGATGTAATGCCGATTAAGCGAGCTGGTTCGGCCTGGGTGTGAGAGAGAGATAAAAGGTACTGCAGATGCTGGAGAATCCGAGATAACAAGCATGGGGCTGGATGAACACAGCAGGTCAAGCAGCATCATAGGAGCAGGAAAACTTGACGATTCGGGCCTAAACCCTTCATCAGAAATGGGGGCTTGGGTGTGTCATGTTTCTTAGTGTTTTTGGAGCTGCACTCATCCAGGCATCTGAGGACTAGTCCACCACACTCCTGATTTATGCATTGTAGATAGTGAACAGGCTTTGTCAGGAGATGAGTTATACGCAGAGGTATTCCTAGCCTCTGACCTGCTGTTGTAGCCACTGTAAGTGTAGTTACTTGAAGGTCTGAAGACCCAGATTGCAATTCCTTGAGAATTAATGTCCCTCTAACATAAGTCATTTTGAACATGTCAGCAACTGAACCCAGAGTGAAGGAAGAACTCCTTACGTTCTACAATGGTAATGCCTATCAGACCCTTCTAACCTTTCTTGAGTGAAGTGACATTTGACATAGATCATTCTATATTAATCTCCGCAAAAAACTTTCTGCTCGCAGCCAGTTCTGTTAACAGCTGTTCCAAAGATGGTATTACAAAGGAAACTTTATCAAAATATGCTTGGTAAGAACTAGTTGAAAGTTCAATTACTGCAATTAGTTGGCCTAACCACATACTTTAGCCATCAAAAATGCATAATTACAACCAGTTAGATAGACTTTGTTCCCAGTTCCGGATCACAGATGTGCAGCTATTTATTCAGTTCTTCATGAAAAAAAGCAAAGAGTGCCATTTTACTTCTTGTAAGGTAAATATTTTCAATGCTTTATTTGTGATGGATTTTAATCTTAATTCACTATTTGCTGCATCACATGACTTCTCAGATACATCAACATCCAAGATGCGATCATCCAAAAAGATGTTTCCATGTGAACATTGATAACACCAGGGTCTATCTCACATCGCCTCTCCCAACTGCCTGTATGCTCACTGAATGAGCAGACTGCTTATTGGATTTCCAGTACTGGTTCAACAGAAATTCCCACCAATCAAATAGATGGAGTCCTGAAGTCATTGCCTAATGTCCACGCCACAACTTTTGTTCTGTAGCTATTGGCACCATCTGTTTCTCTGGCAATGGCTTGAGGCTAAACCAAACAGCTCACAACCTCAGTGCCATTTTTCATCCCAAGATGAGCTTCCAATCACATATTCCCATATACTCTATGACTCTACGACATATTTCTATGCACAAATAGGGGCCCACACAAGTTATTAGTCAACAAAATTAGCACACGTTGGATAAGGGGAAGTATCCT
This sequence comes from Ginglymostoma cirratum, assembly GCA_024137785.1. Classification (NCBI taxonomy): domain Eukaryota; kingdom Metazoa; phylum Chordata; class Chondrichthyes; order Orectolobiformes; family Ginglymostomatidae; genus Ginglymostoma; species Ginglymostoma cirratum. The sequence continues at coordinate 22,812,205 of JAHRHZ010000111.1, read as the reverse complement.
GGTCTGGGTTGGGAATGGTTTAATGGACAGAAAGCAGAGAGTAGGAACAAATACATTTTCCGGTTGGCAGGCTGTGACTTGTGCAATAGATCAAAGATCAGTGCCTTGATCCCAATCATTCACAATCTCTATCAATGGGTGGGATGAGTGGGTTGAAAGTAAAGGTTCAGAAATTCCAAATGAAGAAATGAAACATGGAGATACTCAGCAGGTAAGGCAACATTCTTCAGAACAGAATCCAGAAATTCCCATAAGGAAACAGCCAGTGGAGCAGTGTAGATTGAAGTAATGCATCAGGACCATGTGGGAACACTGACACAGCTGACTTCATGTGAGTTAGCCGGGAAAGTGAAATTTCCTTGGGACAATTGCCCGGCATCTGGAACTCTTTGAAAATGTCACTTAGAGGTGGGTATTATAGAGAGTTCCAACTCACTTGTGTGTAATAATTTCGGGAAAGAATACAGGATTAAAAATCTGTTCTAACTACCAAGTAGGAATTAAACGGAAGCTTTGACTTACCACTGACCCTGTACTTCCACCATCCTAATCCTGAGACTCTCCAATGTGGTGATCACCTTGAAACCCAACAATATTCCTTTCGACCTTCACCACACCCAGATCTGACCTGAAAAGTTTGGACCAGACACTGGCCCTGAACTGGCAAACCAACACAACCCCAATTCAGCCCATGTGGACACAGCACTTGCCCTCCAAACCATTGCCTCCACACCGGCACAATACCACCCACCCTCCAACACCACCCATCTCATTGACCTCATCAGAACCAACATCCCATCATCCACCACTCAACTCTGCCAAACCCAACACCCACAAAATGAACCAACACCTATTTCCCAACCCACCTTGAACAAAACCCACCAAACGCACACCTGAACCAAAACCGGTAGGAGTCTGAGCTGTAAGAAAAAGCAAAGGTGTTTCAAGAGGACTTTGACATGCTTAGAGAGTGAACAAACATTTGAAAACAGATGGAACATAATGTGGAGAAATGTGAGGTTTTCCACTTTGGTAGGAAAAAACAGAAATAGACAATATTTCTCAAATGGTGAGAGGCTGACAATTTCAGTGTTCTTGTTCATATACAATAAGCAATTAAGGCAAGTACTATATTAACTTTTCTTACAGCTGGTTTTGTATGGAGGACAAAAGATGTCTTGTTGTACTTATATATAGCATTGGTGAGATCGTACTTCGAGTGTTATTTGTGCAGTTTTTATCTCCTTAGCAAAGAAAATTATACTTATCATATAGGGACTACAATGAAGGGATGGAGGGATTGTCCTATGAGGGTATACTGTCTTGCGTTTAGAAGAATGAGATGTGGCTTCATCCAAAATAGCAAGATTCTTACAGGGCTCAACAGGACAGTGTAGAACCAAGGGGCACAGTTTCAGAATAAGGGACAAGCCATTCAGAACTGAGATGACACAGAAGTTCTTCATTCTGACAGTCATGGATCTTTGGAATTCACTGTGCCAGAAGACCAGTTGATGGAGGCGGGGAGGGGAGGGATTGATAATTGCGAATATTCAAGACTGTAATTGATAGATTTCTACATATTAAAAACATCAAGGAATATTCAAGTACAGCAGGAAAATGATGTTGAAATAGAAGATCATTCAAGAGTTCATTGAATGGTGGAGCAGGCTTGAAGGGCTGAATGTCCTCCTCTTGCTCTTACTTTCAATGTTCTGATGATCTCTGTCTATAAGGCTGCCTAATTCGATCTCAATAACATTGCCTCTTCCTCACCTCTTCTGCTGCTGAAACCCTCAGCCTTGTCTTAGTTACTTCCAGATTTGGTGACTCTCACATATTCCTCAGCACCCAACATTTGATCCTTTGTAAACTTGAGGTCATCCGAAACTCTGCTCGCCATGTCCTGACTCCCCGCGAATGCCACCCAACTATTATCGTATGGTCATTAACATGTAGTGGTTAATCCACAATTTTAAAATTCACAGCCTTATTTTTCAACCACCCATCACTATAATAACCACCAGCCCCAAAATACCATGAGATCAGTACTCCTCCAATTTTGTCTTCTTCAACATGATGTTCATCACTGAAGGTAGTGCCTTACACAGGAATTCCCTTCTGAAATGTTTCCTCTCTTTACATCGCTTCACTTAAATGAGACACTCTTCAAATCCTTCCTCTTTGACAAAGTTTTGGATCAGATGTCCTAATATCTTTGGTGGCTTGATAACATATTTTACATAATAAATTTTCTATGTGACATTCTTTGCGACATCCTATTGCAGTGACAGTATAATACAAATGCAGCAACTTTTTTAATAGCCTGTACCTATAGGACCAGTTGATCAAATATTCCGGATAATCAAGAGGTCCACATAACCACAGAAAACCCTGACCAAGTGAAGCTTCGAGATGTCAATGTCCCTCGAAAGATCTATGTAAAAACATCAACACACGTCCTAAATTCAATGTAAAAACACACAGTAAATAGTACAAACTTAAAACAGGGGGTATGCACATCACTGTTATACTTGATTTAAAGTATAAATACTCAGACATTGCAATAGATTGCGGTATTGGATATATATAGACGGTTTATCAAGAGTTCTGGTTGATAAGGTGCCGCTTAAAACCAAATTTTCTGCACAAGTTATTATGGTTGTTTTAAATGACTATGTTTCCTAGGTAACACCAAGCAGACTGATTGTCTTCTGGAAAAAAATGTTTTTCAATTTCTCCTATACTAGAGGTGTCACTTCTTATACAGATGCAAAACCTGATAAAAAGAAAATGCCACTCTTTGATCTGGAGCCTGAATAAAAGAAGCTCTAACTGAACTCTAATTACCTATAACCCATCACTCTTTAACCGAGGCTAAACTTTGTGAACTCAAGAGGTATTAGGATCCACTTAGCAGTGGGATAACACAATGTGTACTAAATAGTACCATGATTCTATCTATAAAAAATTGCAATATCTAAGTTACTGAGCTACATTGTCAAAAATGGGCTTATGTCAAAGAGTCATAGGGTTTTACAGCTTAGGAAGAGGTCCACTGGTCCATATGCCAATGCAAGTTACCAGACACCTGTCTAATTTGGCCTCATTTTCCAGCACTAAGCCTTGTATTCTATGGCATTTCAAGTGTCCATCTAAGCACTTCTTAAATGTTGTGATAGTACCCACTTCTATCACCATTGTGAGTAGTGAATTCCATATAACCATCACCCTTTAGTTGAAAGTAAACCTCCCTTAAATCCCCTCCAAATCTTGTGCCTTTATTTAAAATCTATGCATATGATTATTGACTCCTGTCCTCGGGGGAAAAGTATCTTCCAAATTTACCTTGTCTGCACCACTCAGAACTTGGTACGGCTCTAGCATCTCCACTCTGCCCCAACCACCCCCCACCCCCACGCCCCCTGTCTTAGCCTTCTCTGCTCCAAAGAAATTGACCTCAGTCTATCCAGTCTCTCTTCATAGCTGAACCATTCCAGTCTAGGCAATGTCTTGGTAAGTCTCCTTTGCAGTCTCCTTTGTGTGATTACATCTTTTCTTATTGCGGCGACCAGAAATGCATACAGTATTCCTCTTGTAACTTAGTCTTATGTAGCTTCATCATAACGTCTCTTCCCTTTTATGTAATACCTTGACTAACAGAGGCTATTTACCACATGACTAACTTCCATGTCATCTACAAATTTATTGATCAAATCTTTCACGTTCTTGTCTAGATCATTAATTTACACAGTAAACAGCGAAGGACACAACCCAAAAACCTGCAGTACGTCAATGGAAGCAGACTTCCAGTCACAAAACAAACGTTTGATCATAACCATCGGCCTCCTGCTATTAAATTAATTTTGGATCCAATTTGACAACTTGCCCTGGATCCCATGGTCTCTTATCTGTTTGACCAGCCTTCCTTTGACACCTTGTTAAAAGCCTTGCTGAAACCGCATGGACTACATCAACTGCACTACCCTCATCTATACAACTAATTACCTCCTTGAAAAACTCAATTTTATTTATAATCAGTCTTACTTTAAAATGTATCTAAATACAAAAATTTGATATGTTGTACCACATACCATGCTTCAAGTGTTACATGTTTTAATATGCTAAACTAAACCAAAGAACTGCAGATACTGATGACCTGAAACAAAAACAGAAATAGCTGGAGAAACTCAGCAGGTCTGGCAGCATCTATGGAGAGAAAATAGTGTCAAAATTTTGAGCGCAGTGGCCATTGTTCAGTTCTGAAAAAGGGTCACTGTACTCAACATATTAACTCTGCTTTCTCTCCACAGATGCTGCCAGTTTATCCAGCTATACCTGTTTATCTTTTAGTGTCTGTTCTGCACTTCTCCATTTAAGCTCAGGCTATATCTCAAAATTTATTTTAAAAGCATTTCTTAATTATATGTACATAATGATGCGGCAGCATAACCCACCACTCTCAGTTGCTGTAGTTCTAGCCTTTGAGCAGAGTTGATGATCGAGATCACAGTTACAAAACAGCACACCTCAGAAGCACAATTACATATTCATTCAGAGATAGTAAGAGCTTCTGATGCTGGAGTCAGACCGGAAACATCAACATTCCTACTCCTCTGATGCTGCCTGGCCTGCTGCGTTCCTCCAGCTCCACACTGTGTTAACTGTTATATATTCATTAAAACCTATCTCTACACAACACATCAAGCATCACACATGGCAACAAATAAGTTTTATTTTTTAAATAATGCAGCAGGCTAATTGTTGATCAGTGTCTCAAAATTCACATCCATTTTCAACAACTAAATTACATGTCTCAGCAATTTTAAAGTAAGTACAGTTTACAAAGATTTGCCAATCTATGACATCTGTAACAAAATATGCTTCTAAAGGGTATTGTCTGGAGTAAAAGCCCGAAACTCCTGTCATATTTTTCATGGTTAACTGAATGATATATTGTTTTGTAAGCTTAGATACATTATACTATGACCTTCACAATACATCACGTTGCTACTCAGGTGAAACTAGTACCTGTCAAGATCTCACACTACTTTCTATTAAGCTAACACAGAGAGTTCATTTGGCGTTGTATTGCATTGTAACGAATGCTTTCAGGTTATAAGATATAAACAATATTAGGCTCAAAAGTTAATTACAGATTTTCTTTCTTTGCAGACGTAGAGGTTCCTAGAAACTGATGCAGAATAAACAGTGTATGTTCAATCACAATTCAATCAAATCTGAAATTAAAAATTCTAGTCTAATGTGATCACGCAATCACTATTATAAAAACCGTTTGGTTTTCCAATGTCCTGTAGGGAAAGGAATTTGGCACGTTTACTTAGTCTGGCCTACATGTAATTTCAGACAAATGACAATGTGATTGACTCTTAACTGCCCCGTCAAATGGCTTAGAATGCCAATTATTTCAAGATCAACTAGAAATGGAGAACAAATGTCAACCTTGCCAGTGATGCCTATATCCCATTTTATGGACCAGACCAAACCCCCTCAAAATATTCAAAAGTTAATCTTGACCCTAACTTTTTCTTACTTTAAAGGTAAATGTAAGGTGTTGCATTCCAACTGCAATGCGATTGGTCAGACTACAGGATTTAGACCAAAACATACCTTATTCATCCATCGTAGTTAAAATAGCAACAAAAAAAAGAAGGAATTGGAATAACATAACTCTTTTGAAAAACTTAGCAGAATAATAGTTAGAGTAGCTATTACTAATTAATTGTTCCAATGTAGTAACATCCCATAAACATACCCTCGGCAAAAGGCAAATTCAGAAAACAGATTGCCTCACATACAGCAGCCATAGCAGACAGAGAACCCCAGACTTTGGTTGCAATGGAGAGAAGGAAAAAATAGTTATCACTTCTTCCAGACCCCAGCTGCAACTGCTGAAAGCTAAACTGAAGATCCTGGTTCCGTGGGGAGTTTGACCACACCCATTCAAGCTGCTTCTATTTTTCTAACTTTAATGAGTAACCAAGGCCTCACAAGCTACACAAGTGGCTCTGGTAGACAGCTCTGCACATCTGCCTTAAAACCTCACTTCAATAAAACCAGGACAAAATTACCTTCTAAAGTCATAGCATCCTGTCACCCATTCAAAAATAAAGAAAAATAAAGAGGGGATGTTAAAATGAAATCAATTAACTTCACTGGCCATTGACTTGGGGGATCAACCTGAAATGTAAGCTATTGAGGAGCAGTGAATAATGGACCACAAATTCAGGATTTTTTCATTAATGTGTATCTGTGTTAAATCCATTTTTTGCAGACAGATTAAAAAAAGTCATGTCAGCCGCATTTGACAGAATTGCAACAAATTTTGGAGAAATGTAGCAAATATTCACATACATATCAGTCTTATATTGATACTCCAATAAATAATTAGTCTAATGTCAACTAGCTAACATTTGCTTGCACTTTAATGGCAATTTAATTAATACAAAATAACCTTTTAACTCTTGGGAGTATTAAAGAACAGGTCAGGTATGTAAACTTTAAGATGGGGTACACTGACAGAAAGTGACATTAAAGTCAGCCTTCCTCTTTCTCCCTGTTTGAAGTATAAGTAATTGTTACATTCCGACTTGATGTGACAAGGATGTTTTAAAAAGCTGCATTTGTTTTGATATATAGTATCTGTGTGGGATTCAGACCTGAAATTGAGATTAATTTGAAAGACTAGCATCTCACTTCAATAGAATTGAAATTCAGTACAAGGAGGAAATAATTTTGTTGTCTTATTGATGTTGTCACCAGGTTTAAATTAAAATCATTATTCCTTTCTGTCTGTTGTCATCTCTCATCTTAATATAACCAACAGCAGTGAGTTAGTCCACCCATGTCTCTGTTTTTTTCTGCTTACAGAGGTGAGGTGATTTACTTGCATTTTTCTCAGTTCTAATCTTTAGAGCAGCTTGTTTCAGATGGGCTACAAACATTATCAAAAAAAAACTCATCATTTGACAAAGATGACCCATCACTGCTTCAAACCTGAAACAAATATCTGTAATGTGTGTCAATCAGGTATGCAAAGGTAGCATTTAGTCTCTGTTAGCTAATGGCCAGAATAGGAACTGAAGCTTGCTGTTCTGATCCAGAGACAGAAATATTCCCACTGAGCCAGTGATCATTTGGAAACTTTGCTGGATTTTTTAAATAAGATTTTGGCATCATTACTAATGCCAGCATTTGTTGTCCATCCCGAACTGGCATTGAGAAAATAGTGGTGAGCCTCTTCTCAAACCAGTGCTGTCCATCTGGTACAAGTACCCTCATGGTGCTACAATAAGAGAATTCTAGCACTTTTACCAAATGACAATAAAGGCAGGGAAATGTTTCTCCAAGTCAGGATGCTGTGTGGCTTGGAGGGGAATGTTGCAGGTTATAGATCTCAGGCTTGTAGGTGGTAGTGATCATAGATTTGGAAGGTGCTGTTGAAGGACCCTCAGTGAACTGCTGCCGTGCATCTGCAGAAGTTAAAATCTGCTGACACTCTGTGTGATGGTGGAGGGAATAAAAGGTTAACTTAGTGGTTAAGGTGCCAATCTAATGGGCAGTTTTGTCGTGGAAACAACTGAGATTCTGTGGTTTATTCTGTGGGAACAGTACATCTGGGCAGCGGGGAGAATTACATCACGCTCCTAACTTGTATCTTGTTGATAGCGGAGAGGAGGTGAATCACCAGTGAAAGACTTTACAGGCTATAATCTTTACATGGCTGACCCAGTTCAGTTTCTCGTCAAGATAATTCCCAGGTTGGTGATAGTGGAGGATTTCAGTGACTGTAGTGCCATTGAAGGTCAAGGGAAAGTGGTTAGTTTGCTGCTTGTTGGAAATGGGCATTGCCTTGCACTTGTGTGGCACGAATGTTATTTGCCACTTTTCAGACTAAGTCTAATTGTTGACCAGTCTTTGGTGCTTATTATCACAGATTGTATCAGAATCGGAGGGATCAGGAATGGTGCTGATTATAGCACAACCTCAGCAAATATCCCCACACTGACCTAATATCTCAATGTTGAATTATCTTTTACACTTGTCAGAATTCTCTAGAATGGGAATTGAACTCTTCACTTTCTTACTCCTGAACAGGCAACTAACTACTTATTCAATTATTCCTATTATTCAGTCGGAAATTCAAGACACAATCTTATTTGGAGAAGTTGAAAAGGTACATGTAAGATACAGGGTGATATCTGCAATTGAAATACAGATGTCCTAGCATGTAAGGTGAGATCCTACACAACATTTTTGAAATTATTAGTCATTCAAAATGGGAAAGAAAATGGCATTTTCAACTCAGTTAGTACAATTCTGCAAAATATTGAAACAAACTGTACCAAATGGGTCCTGACAGAATTTGAGTACAAGTTTAAAATGACTAAAAGAATTAAGAACTACATTTGTTTAAATTAAATCAGAAACAAATTTACAGTTATCTATTAAGCTTGCAGCATGATATTTTTGAGTGGACATGAATTTGCATTTATTTACATATGGAGCCCTGTTCTTTGCAGACAAATGGAAAAGAGTCATTGAGGCCTACAACACAGGAAAAGGCCCTTTGATCCATCACATCTACACAGGTCAAAAACAACCGGCTAACTATTCTAACCCCATTTCCAGCACTTAACCCATAGCCAAGTATGCTTTGGCATCACAAGTGTACATCTAAATATTTCTTAAATGTTCTGAGGGTTTCTATCCCTACCACCCTTATGGGCAGTGAGTTCCAGATTCCCATCACCCTCTGTGTGAAAAGGTTTTTTTCTTACATCCCCTCTTAACCGCCTGACAGTTACCTTAAATACGTCCATACATTGCACCTTTTCTCACTGAATAAAAGGGCTACACTGACAGCATGGAGACAGCATCTCCATGGCAATGCCCTGACCAATCAGAGTTCAAATTAATCAGTTAAGACAATTTGCGGTTCTTGCTGCATCTCCACGTCAAAGAGGGGCCAACCAATCAACCAGCACCGTCTTCTCATGCTATTCCTTTTTTTAAATTCATTTATGGGATGGGTGACAATCAGTAATCCAGAGGACAGATAAGAGTCAATTACATTGCTGTTCGTCTGGAGTCAACCATAGACCAGGTAAAGACATCAGATTCCCTTCCCATTAGTGAACTAGATATTTCCTTCTGCAAAATTCAACAGTGTTTACATGGTTGCTAATAGACTAGCTTTTAATTTCAGATTTTACTGACTTCAACTTTCACCATCTGCCAATGGTAGGATTTGACTTCATATCCCCAGAATATTACTTTGGGTTTCCAGATGAACAGTCCAGTATCATCACCATTATTCTGCAACCCCTTTCATGCTGGATAAATTGTTCCTTCCATCTTTTCTTTATACTCTTTCCAGTTCTGATGAGTGCAATATGAAAGGCTTTGAAATCTTTCCTCTTTTTAACAATATTTATTTTAGCAGGGTCTTTGACAGTGGTTTAGCAGTAGTGGGGGTTGGAAGTGGTAGCTTATTGGCCCCATTGTGACCCTTTCCTGCAGACGGCAGGGTCTTTGGCAAACAAAGGAGTGAAGCCAGATGCCATAAGACAAGGAATAAGGCAACTAGTCTTGGTAACAACTTGTGTTTGTACAATTATATGATAAAACTGTACATTATAACCGTGTAATATAATTTGTTTATAAGCCTGAAAAATTTTTGGCCATCACTATTATGAAACAGCAACAGGAAAGCATCAATTATTAAAGATTTTAAAATGTTGAGATAGGAGTGATATTTCTCCAGGATTGAATCTTCATTGTAACTTTCTTCTATATATATATATATGACCTTGTTTGTTCTTTTATGTAATAAACTTATGTTCTGTTGTGAATAAAAAGAGAATGTACAGCCTCATATGAATATGATTCAGTGCTGACAACCACAGTTGCAAAATTGTCAAACACATGATCCCCCAGGTCAGGTTTCATTCAGAGATCTGACTTGTCCTAGTATTAACACCAGCTGGGATCAAAACCACAGTTCGTGTCAAGAAACAGTGATTTATTACTTTTATGAGGCAACATATGCAGATCCCAAATATTTTCTCTACTGCAGAATGCAGTTAATTGTATTACCCATCTTAATGAATTATCATAAACATTAGGGAAATGACTACAATAGAATCTGCGTTAACATTATTTTACTTCTAATATGACAATAGATTCAAAATACAAAAGAGACCACACATAATGAAAGTATCACAGTTATTTGCTATGTATTTCCTCTCTGAAGTGAATTGTAACACGTTGTATAGTTTCACAGTCTGGTGGTGTTAATTGTGTTGATGTACAAAGTTGTTGATTAAAGATGACATGTTATGGATGAACACCATTCAGCCTGTTATGGTTATAGCTAATATTAAGAAATTTCTCAGGGGGCCTAAGAACAGGCTGGAATAGTTTGTCTGTGATTTAAGACAATGCTGCATTTCATTAACACTTTTAGTAGATCCCTGAAGTCATTGTTCATGGATAATTGAGGGGTTGAAATGCAGATTTCCATGTTTTGCAATTGCTCTCCCTCTCTTTACCCATTCAGTGGCAGCAGAGTTTAAACCCAAATTAGCCAATGAGCAGAATCTTCTGGGCCTGTAAAAAGCTGGGCAGGAGAATTTATGTAGGTGGGAGGAAATTGTTTAGTTTCCTGGCAGCAGGTTAAAGTTTTGTGATTAAGTTCTCGGAAGCTCTCAGGCAGAACTGATTGCCTTACCTTCCTTGTTGGGAACCTATTTTGTCTTAATTAGCATGTCAAAGACATTCATCAACACACCAGCCCTCTGGAATTTTATTCATGGGTCCAACATTGGCAAGAATGGGAAACGTGTGTTTGCAAATACAGGTGAATAAATGAAGCATTGAACCTGATGGGATAGATGACTTTCTCCAACTCCAGTGAGTAAAAACTCTTTGACAAGCCTGACTCATAGAGTCATAGAGTTGTACAGCACAGAAACAGACCCTTCGGTCCAACTCATCCATGCCGACCAGATATCCTAAATTAATCTAGTCCTATTTGCCAGCATTTGGCCCATATCCCTACAAACCCTTCCTGTTCATATACCCATCCAGATGCATTTTAAGTGTTACTATTGTACCAGTCTCCAATATCTCCTGTGGCAGCTCATTCCATGCACGCACCACCCTCTGCATGAAAAAGTTGCCCCTTAGGTTCCTTTTAAATCTTTCCCCTCTCACCTTATACCAGTTTTGGACTGCCTTAGCCTGGGGAACAGGCTTTGGCTATTCACCCTTTCCATGCCCTTCATGATTTTATATATGTCTGTAAGTTCACCCCTCAGCTCCCGACGCTCCAGGGAAATTAGTCCCGGCCTATTCAGCCTCTCCCCATAGCTCAAACCTTCCAAACCTGCCAACATCTTTGCCAATTTTTCCTGATCCCTTTTCCAGTTCCACAACATATTTCCTATATCAGGGAGACCAGAACTGAAGCTAGTATTCCAAAAGTGGCCTGACCAATGTCTTGTACAGCCATTACATGACCCCCCCACTCATATACTCAATACACTGAGCCATAAAGGCAAGCACACCAAACACTTTCTTCACTTCCCTTCCTACCTGTCACTTTATTTTCAATGAACTATGAACCTGTACCCCCTTTATAAACAAGCTGTTTCTTTGCACAAACCCATATATTGTAAGGGGTGAAGCCCGAGCAGATCAACTAGCACCATGAAAATCCCTGTCATATTACTTCTGCCTTCTTGGAGTTAAACTTTTACATTTTTGGGGCTGAAGGCTGATTAGACACACAACTGAGACACACTCAATAATTCCAGCAAACTTCTACTGGGTAACCACAACGAGCTCAATTTAAAAAGGGAGTGAATCTGGAAGGGGATTTCCAAAAATAAAGATGGATAGAAAAGTGTGCTGGGTGGAAAGAAAATATAGTGAATGGAACTTAAGGACATGGTTGTCTTTGGTGCTAGGAAGACACTGGGAACTAAAGGGAGCAAACTGCGATGATCAGGGTAGATTGACAGTAATAGAGCAATGGGGAGTGGGAAGCGTGGGAGCTGCATATCAAGCGTGGAATCCACAATTAGGTTTGTTGTGGAGGGAGTGAGACTGTCTAGTTGAATAAGGCGATGGTATACATGTGAGGGATTGGAATCAGGTGAAAGAGCAGGATTATAAAGGAGATTGTCACAGATTGAAGAATGACAGAGAGGATGCCTGAGAAATCAAAAAGGTCATCAACAGTTATAATAGGCAAGTTTACTTTAAAGGAGTCAGGTAGCATGTGAAAGAGTTGAATGAGAATGAAAACGTCATGGATTTGGCCAAAGGTGGATTCTTAGAGAATGCACAGTACAAATGAGAGGGACCCCTGATCTGTTCTCACATTTCTCTGCACAACCATGAGCACAAAGTCAAACAGACCCTGAATAAATACTAATGCTCAAGTACTCAGCTGAGACCTTTGCAACACAGGGAAGCATTCACTGCGGAGCAAAAGAGAATAACATCTTGCACAGTCACTTTCCAAACGCATCACGTTATTCATTAACCTTTGATAAGTTCTGATGGTGCTGGGGTGTTATTTCAATTTAATCATTCACATCCAGTGCAGAAGAAAGTTAATGAGATGGGCATAAAATTCATACAGGCCCTACAGTCCAAGGTTGGAGTCCTGGACCATAGGGGATACTGCAGGGCAACAGAGTCAGATTGCATTAATTGGCAAATGCGTGGAATGTAATGGAAAAATTGTCATCAAATATCTTACACATGGCAGCATCAGGAATGGGAAAACCAGTCATGGGTCACCGAGGTTACACTTCATTACGTCTAAGTGGCTGCCAAACAGGCTTCCAAACCAAGCCATGAGCAGCCTGGCAAGGTGCCCAATGTCTCAAATGGAAAGCATACAACTCATTCCTGATGTTGCTTCACAGATCAGCACTTCTATGCCAGATGTTTGACCTACTTAGCTATGTGGGTTTGTGAAAAATGAGAAGGGAAGGAGGAAGCGAAGAAAGGAAGAACAACAACAACACAATCAGAGACACAAGACTCAGGGCTGCTACTATGGATGAACAAGCAGTACATGAAAAGGGGAATCATCATCTTCAGTACCATCAACAAGTCTCCTGAGAGAGGATGTCCACAAGATACTGGTACCAAGGGAACGAATTTAATTGCAATCAATGACAATTAGAATATCTTCATTTGTATTAAGAAACAAGAATTCAATTGGGAAAGCCTCTGTGCATAAATGGCTAATACTTATGAGTGTTCGCAAGTGCTCATGCAAGACCATTTGCTCTAAAATATAACTGCTACAATAAGCTGAAAAGAATATATTCACATGACAAAACACAGCACAGGCCTCAGTGGAAGTTCCATCTACTTGGATGCCCACTTCAGCACTTAGTCAAAAACAAAATTTTATACAGATCCCAGTCTTCAGCCGATTCAATTCATTCCATGTGATATCGAGAAACTGTTGGAGGGTATTGAATACTGTGAAGGCTATGGGCCCTGACAATATTCTGGCGACAATAGTAAAGACTTGTACTCCAGAGCTTGCCTCAATCCTAGTCAAGTTGTTCCAGTACAGCTACAATGCAGACATCTACCCGACAATGTGGAAACTTTCCCAGATATCTCCTGCACACAGAGAGCAGGAGAAAATCTACCCAGCCAATTATCATCCCATTTGTCTAATCGTGATCATAGGTATAGGTGATGCAAGGTGAAATCAACAATGCCATTAGATTGCACCTGCTCAGCAATAACCTGCTCACTGATATCTAGTTTGGGTTCCACCAGGGCCACTCAGCTCCTGACTTTTTCACACTTGGTTTAAACAAAGGTGAATGCTAAACTCCAGAGGTATGGTGAGAATGACTGCTCTTGATATCTAGGCTGCATTTCACTGAATTTAGCATCAATGTACCTTGGAAAAACTGTAGTCAATGGGCCACAGACGTGTGGGTGGGGCAAGTCTCCATTACTTGGAGTTATTCCTGGCCCATCGGAAGATGTTGAAGGTCAGTCATCTCAGCTCCAGGATATTTCTGCATGAGTTCCTCAGGGTAGTGTCCTAGGCCAACCATCTTCATCTGCTTCATCAGTGACCTCCCCTTAATCATAATGTCAGAAGTGGGAAAGTTTGCCTATTGTTGCACAATGTTCAGTACCATTCTCAGCTCCTCAGGTACTGAAGCAATCCATGTTCAAATGCAGCTAGACCTGGACAATATCCAGGTTTGGTCTGAAAAATTGCAAGTAACATTTATGCTGCACAAATGCCAGGTAATGATCATCTCCTAGAAGAGACAATCTAAGCCTTGCCCACAGACATTCAATGGCATTGCCATCACTGAATCTCCTACTATTAATGTCTAGGAGTTGCCATTGACCAGAAACTGAACTGGGCTTACAATGGCTAGATGAGCAGGTCAGAGGTTAGGAGTACTGCAGTGTGTAACTACCCTCCTGACTCCCCAAGCCTGTCCACCAACTATAAAGCACAAGTCAGGAGTGAGATGGAATACTCTCCACTTACCTGGAATGAGTGCATCTCCAATAATACTTAATAAGCCTTACACCATCGAAGACAAAGCAGCACACTTGTTTAGGGCTACATCCACAAATATTCAGTCAGTCCACTATGGACGTCAGTAGCAGCAGTGGGCACCATCTACAAGTTGCACCAATAATCCTTAGACAGCACTTTCCAAACACACAGCCACTACCAGCAAGAAGGACAAAGGCAGCATATATTTATGAACAGTACCACTTTCAAGTTCCCCTCAAAGCTGCTTAGCATCCTAACTTGGAAATATATTGCCTTTCCTTCAGAATTGTTGTGTCAACTTCCTAGAATTTCCTCAGGGCATTGTGTGTCTATCTACAGCACATGACCTGCAGTGGTTCAAACGGCAGCTCATCACTACCTTCTCAAGGGCAATTAGGGGCAGGCAACCAGGAACAGGTAATAAATGTTGGCACAGCCAGCAATGACCACATCCCATGAGTGAATTATAAAATATCTACCCATGGTGTCTGAAACTCTCTCTCAAAACTGTCCACTTGATTTCTTTCTATATCTTTGAAAAACTTCTAAATATCACATTTTTTCAAGCTTACAGTGACTTTATTCTTCATATTGTTGCACCACAACATTTACTACCTATCTATTCCTATTTTTTCTCTTTAACATTCTCACAAAGTCATCGAGATATTTTCTAAATAAAGGCTACTTGAAATTCAAGTTTTTCATATAAATTTGAGGATTTAGTTTGTTCTACCTTCTATTCACTGAAGGGGCAGCTGTCTTTTATTCACTTATTTCCTCACTATAAACCCTCTGTTAATCTCAGGTATTCAAATGATCACATTGTCCCTTATAGAATACAGTAATCTTGCTGAATTTGTGAGCATAGAAGGAGAATAGGAGGAAGCCTTTTCCCATCTTCAATAGGTGGGCATCAGCTGTCTGCTCACCTTATAGGGCTTCAGTCTGACTGCAGTGTCTTGGTCCAAAGATAAATTAGCTCACAAATATTCACTTCCAATCCTATTGCAAATAACAATGCTCTTTAGTAAATAAAACCACCCTTATCCTAAACAAACCACCCTTACCCTAAACAACTGATATTCAATTTCATTGCTTGTACCGTGAAAAATAAATTTCTTATTGTATTTTGTGATTTATATTTTCTGTTCAGTTTTATTATTATAAACATTCTGCTTAGTTGTCATGTGGTAACCTTTATGTAATCTAATTCCACAGACTGTGAGTGAAAACCAACTCCCAACGATGCATCTTTTGCTGACACATGCGCACAATTTGTTAATGGGTTAGAAATGCCAAAACTCAAGGTTCACAATATCCAGCACTGGAGCTGAATCAGTATTCAAATAGATGACTCTCCATATGAAACCAAGCAGTGTCTGAGTCACTGCAGATGGATATAGATTTAAATTGGACAGTGGGCAGATAAATGATACGCTGTCTTAGCTGTTGATAAAGACAAATCAATAATTCTGACAAGAAAGGCAAGCCACACTTATTTACATTCTCGAATGCTTGCAAACTCTCTTCAATTATAATTGTTCAGCCACTTGGCTATGAAATCATAATTGGAGTTTAAATGTAGTTGACCTAAATTGGAAATTAGTGGCAGAACAGAATTTCTCAAGTGTGCTCGAGATTTCCTCTTTTTGCAACACAAGGGTCCACAAAGTTTATGGGAGCAGTTCACTGTTCCCTGAGAAAAGGTAAAATAGTGGGGTGGAAGAAAAAAATAGTGCAAAAGAGAGAATAGTGACTTGAATGTCCAGCTTCCACTCAATCTGATTTCTCTCTTTCTGTGAAAGGAAAATTGGCCAGATTTTAAATTATCTATTGAATTGCTCTTGCCGATTTCATAATAATGGCAAAATCAACATCCAAGCTAATGGATACACTCCTGCACCGAGACAGTATGAAGCAGGCATTTCACATGTTGTATTGCAATGAATTATTCTTGTAGTGAAGGCAAATTTGGTGGCCACATTACACTAACAACATCTTGTATGTAAGCAGAGATAGTAGGAACTGCAGATGCTGGAGAATCCGGGATAACAAGGTGTAGAGCTGGATGAACACAGCAGGCCAAGCAGCATCATAAGAGCAGGAAAGCTTGACATTTCGGGCCTAGATCCTTCATCAGAAATGCAGTTGTTATCAAGGGAGAAATATAACCATCCCTCTCGTCCACCTCCTCGAGCTGACTCAACCTGTCCATCCTCACCCCCACCTATCCACCCCACCCATCCTACTGACCAATCCCCACAACTCCCTAACTGCACTCACCTATCATCATCCCACCTACCTTCCCCAGGCCCACCGCTCTTCTCTCTATTTATTTCAGAGCTCCCTTCCCACTCCCCATTTCTAAAGAAGGATCCTGACCCGAAACGTGAACTTTACTGCTCCTGTGCTACTGCCTGGTCTGCAGTTCCACACTGTCGTCTCTGACTTCAGTATCTGCAGTTCTTGCTATCACTGGAAAAACTTGTTGCTCCATTTCAAATTATGCAGTACATCCTTAACATTTGTCTTAGCAGGCAGTTGGGACATTATTTTAATGTTCCGTATGAAAGGAAGTGGCACAATGCATTATATCCACTGTACTGTACTTGAAAAGTTGCTGAATGTTTGTATGGTGCAAGCTTTTCAGACCCATTTGGTCACTCAGTGGAGATACAATCCACGTTTTCAGTAGAGCAAATCCAATTTTTACCATCATAAGCCTTTCCCAAATGTTTTTGATGTCTTCCTGGAGTTAAATAAAAGGATAAAATTACTAAAAGGCCACAACTATCCAGTTTCAACTTGATCCATAATGAGTAATCAACCAAAAGTTGCTAGATAACCATATTGTACAATTGGTGTTTAGTCTAGATCTGAACTTCAAGTAATTACTTCTATCATGCAAGATTAAAAAGCCCTGGCACGCAGGTGTTCCTAATGTCGTGGTGATATGTACCTCTCCAAGGAGGGTCGCTTGGGACACAGTGTTAATGTTCCTACCTCCAAAATCAGTAAGGCCAGGTTCAAGTCCCACTGCTCCAGATGTGTGTAATAATGTCTCTGAATAAGTTGATTAGAAAATAGCTAGCTCTCGAATAATAACAATGTCAAAAGACTAGGCTCCATGCAGATGTGTTGTTTCCTTCATCATGGCAATCAGATAAAGTGAAGAACATAAGGAGTCAAAGATGCTCTATCCATAAGCATCATGAAATTCCTTGTTACTTGTGTTATCCTGAAAATGGCATTCATCACAATGAAGAAAAGCTATCTAAGATTGCAATAGCCTAAGTGACTCATACATGCAGCAATATTTTGGAAAATACTTAACAATATTCATTGAAGGTGATTTTGATGTGTGGATTAAGTTGATAGAACAGCAGTCAAAGTGTTTTTCTTTTGGGTCCAATTTGATAATTAGACCTTCCTTAAATTTGACAGGCCAGTTGCCAACATCCTTTTAACTCTGAAAGATAAAGAGGTGGAATATCCCACCATTCATCATCAAATTAACTTAAAAGGAAAAGCCAGGCTGATGGAAAGGCTGAAGATGTTGGCGTTGTTGCTGTTGTCGAGGAGAATACTGAGACACAGGCTATTAGACTATACAGGATTGAGGTTCATAAGGAGGAGGTGTTAGCAATCCTGCAAAGTGTGAGAATAGATAAGTCCCCTGGGCCGGATGGGATTTATCCTAGGATTCTCTGGGAAGATAGGGAGGAGATTGCAGAGCCTTTGGCTTTGATCTTTATGTCGTCATTGTCTACAGGAATAGTGCCAGAAGACTGGAGGAGAGCAAATGTTGTCCCCTTGTTCAAGAAGGGGAGTAGAGACAACTCTGGTAATTATAGGCCAGTGAGCCTTACTTCGGTTGTGATTAAAGTGTTGGAAAGGATTACAAGAGATAGGATTTATAATCATCTAGAAAGGAATAATTTGATTAGGGATAGTCAACACGGTTTTGTGAAGGGTAGGTCGTGCCTCACAAATCTTATTGAGTTCTTTGAGAAGGTGACCAAACAGGTGGATGAGGGTAAAGCAGTTGATGTGGTGTATATGGATTTCAGTAAAGCATTTGATAAGGCTGCCTACGGTAGGCTATTGCAGAAAATATGGAGGCATGGGATTGAGGGTGATTTAACGGTTTGGATCAGAAATTGGCTAACTGTAAGAAGACAGAGGGTGGTGGTTGATGGGAAATGTTCATCCTGGAGTTCAGTTACTGGTGGTGTACTGCAAGGATCCGTTTTGGGGCCACTGCTGTTTGTCCTTTTTCATAAATGACCCGGATGAGGGCGTAGAAGGATGGGTTAGTAAATTTGCAGATGACACTAAAGTCGGTTGAATTGTGGATAGTGGGGAAGGATATTGCAGGTTACAGAGGGACATAGATAAGCTACAGAGCTGGGCTGAGAGGTGGCAAATGGAGTTTAATGCGGAAAAGCGTGAGGTGATTCGATTTGGAAGGAGTAACAGGCATACAGAGTACAGGGCAAATGGTAAGATTCTTGGCAGTGTGGATGAGCAGAGAAATCTCGGTGTCCATGTGCATAGATCCCTGAAAGTTGCCACCCAGGTTGATAGGGTTGTTAGGAAGGTGTATGGTTGTTATGTTTTTATTGGTAGAGGGATTGAGTTTCGGAGGCATGAGGTCATGTTGCAGCTGTACAAAACTCAGGTGCGGCCGCACTTGAAGTATTGCGTACAGTTCTGGTCGCTGCATTATAGGAAGATGTGGAAGCATTGGAAAGGGTGCAGAGGATATTTACCAGGATGTTACCTGGTATGGAGGGAAGGTCTTATGAGGAAAGGCTGAGGGAATTGAGGCTGTTTTCATTAGAGAGAAGAAGGTTTAGAGGTGACTTAATAGAGACATACAAGATGATCAGAGGATTAGATAGGGTGGACAATGAGAGCCTTTTTCCTCGGATGGTGACGGCTAGCATGAGGGGACATAGCTTTAAATTGAGGGGTGATAGATATAGGACAGATGTCAGAGGTAGGTTCTTAACTCAGAGAGTAGTAAAGGCATGGAATGCCCTGCCTGCAACAGTTGTAGACTCGCCAACTTTAAGGGCATTTAAATGGTCATTGGATAAACATATGGATGATAATGGAACAGTGTAGGTTAGATGGGCTTCAGACTGGTTTCACAGGTTGGCGCAACATCGAGGGCCGAAGGGCCTGTACTGCGCTGTAATGTTCTATGTTCTATGTTCTGTGTTCTGTGTTCTGTGTTCTGTGTTCTGTGTTCTGTGTTCTGTGTTCTATGTTCTATGTTCTATGTTCTAAAAAGGCTGGATCTTTTTCTTGGCAGCACGTAGGGACTATTGTACTAACCGTACTTTTATACACTTCTCTATTTTTGATTGTGGACTAAAATGGGGAAAGGGCCGTTTTAATACTAAAAAAGGATTTTTAAAAAGCAAGTTACCTAATATTTATTTTAAGCGCTTTTTCACAGCTGTTTGTGTAAATAGTGGGGGAAGGCCTGGTTTAGAGATGAGCTAGAGCCAGGGGACTGCATGTGAATGAAGAATTGGCTGGTAAGAAGCAGCTGATTGGTTCATGAAATGGTGACCAGTTATGGTTGACAAAGACCTACTGCATTCTAATAACTATGTATTTCGGTCCCAGTTAAGTGAATAGCTTGTGAGCATGAATGTTTGAATAAGAAGCCATCAGGCCTCCAGTAACTGTTCTTGCTCTGTACTATAAAGCATCTCAAGCCTGAAGATAGCCAGTTCATTTCCCTTCATCTGATATTAAAAGTGGTGATTTGCAATCAATAGGTGACCTTTATAATTGTGAACCAGTCCCCCTGTGCCTTCTGCAAACAAGTGAAAGTATCTAGAGAAAGGAAATCAAGAAGCAGTGTTCTGATCAGCAGAAGGACCATCTCAGCAAACTTTGTGCCCTGAACTGTCTTCCCTGTGTGTGTGTGTGTGTAATAAATATGGATTCTTCTTTGGTGCTTGATGTCAACCTAGTTCTAAAACACAGGTAAATTATGAAATTCTAAGTATTTTTTATTATTTTTTAACATGCCTGATGACTTGATTTCCAGCATGTTACATCATGAGGAATTAGACACTTTGGGGCATTGGTTGGGATTGAGTTTGAAAACGGAAGCAACAAGAAATTGGGATGTGGCACTAGAAAAAGCACAAGTTAAGGAAAGCATCAGTTCTGTACTGTATTTAAGACGTGGCACTGGAAGGGGCAAAAGATTTTACGTATGCAGCAGAGTTGTCCCTGACAGTCTTAAGGGAACTTACAGAATGTAGGTTGATCGAATTGGCAGGTAAACTGAAGGTAGCATTGCTTGGAAGAGCTAGGAAGGCAGAGATATTTGAGGCACAGGCAAGGCACTTGGCTTTAGGGGAAACACAAGTGAGACAGCAAACTGTGGGTCGTGCAACGTCCGAATGAGGTGATATTCGGTTATAGTTACAGCAGCTTGAATATGGTCATTTCGATTGTATAATGTGATCAAAGCCAAAATTAGTTTGGAGCTAAGATGGTGGTGACTTTATAATGAAATGTTAGTCTTCCTGCTGTCCTGTTTATTGGAGGAATCAAAATTGTCCTATTTTTATTGTGTAAAACAGCAAAGAAAAATGCATATAATTCCTGCAAATCTTATTATAGGGTCCTGACCCCCACTTTGCCCTATGTAGCATTGTTTTCCTCCACAACTGCAATGGGTGGGTACCCACATCACAAGCACGACAGTGGTTCAAGAGGATAGCTCATCACCATCTTATCAATGGTCATTAAGGATGAGCAGTAAATGCCAGTGAAGCCAGCAAAGCCCATATCTTAGAAAAGTAAAAGCAAGAAAATGGTAAAGCCAGTGGTTGTACACTGGAATCATGAGCCATGTCATCAGGTAGCCATCTGTATGCTTTTCATTATGATTGAAATACAGCTGGCATAGTGGACTTGTCCAGAACAAATACATTGTGATTGCTGCACGGATATTGGCATTAACCTGCATAATTCACTGCCTATGTTTCCGTTCTAGTTGCATGCATACTCCTTTTTGGTTCTGGTATGGGGCAGTGTTGATATGAAGTTCACACAAAGCAACGTGAAAGTGATGTATGGCTTCCTGCAACACGAGGAAACTTCCAATTCTTGCGAATACTTGTGCTTGCTCCACTGGCTTCTGCTCAATTAGCAAAAGAACATAAAATGAGGATATCTCTCTTTCAATGTTGAGCGTCAGTGCCTTATGCAATCGTGTGCTGAGGATTCCAGCCTAATGTTCTGAAGTAATGGATTGAAAAAATCTTGTGGCACAATGGTAGCTTCTCTATCTCTGAGTCGGGCAACCCAGGTTCAAGTCCCATCTGCTAGACGTGTGAAGTAACGTCTCTGAAAAGGTTGACTTTAAAAATATAAACTAAGAGGTGGTGTTACTATCTCCAGCAACAGTTCGGAAGGCCTTATGCTTTGGAGGAACATATCTGTGCAGAGGTCTTTACGCAAGAAAATAAAGAAATGTGACACCACTTCCAATACACAATCGAAATTTATTAAACTATAAAGAATACACAAAATACAACAGCCAGAAGAAGTAAATCAAAAAATACATAAAATTAATTTATCAAATGTTGATTGTCCTCATAAATATCGCAGATTGGGAGTGGAGGCATGAAAAAAATATTGCCTTATGTCAATTCACGGTGCAAGGTTAAGAGAGAGTGTAGGCTGGGTTGTGGAGCTCCATAATGGAAAACTGGCAACAGATGAGCATTGATCTGTGTGCTCAGCATGCCACCAGTTTGCATTAAACCCTTAATGGTGATGGCATGCAGTGGGCCGAGGACACCATTTGTTTAAAGGGCAATGTAGGATGCAAAAAATTGGTTCTTCAGGGCTCAATGTCACCAGACCTTTCTTCAGCAGGAGAGAGAAAAACGTTAGAGGGCATACTTTTTGGAAGTTTATTGAAGATTTGGCACAGAATTGACTTCTGATCATTAATGATGCAAATAATGCTTTAACGCATTTTCCAATATTTATCTCACCATTGCCTGAGTGCTTCACTTACTGAAGAATCAAAGCATGTCTTTTGGCTTCACAAGTTTAGGATCTCTTCACCAAACAATCGAGCTGCCCTTTTCAGCAGGTATGATGACAATGTATACCTTAAACCTTCAAGAATTTGGAATTAAGGGGGAAGACTCCTAGCCAAATAATTGGACATGGAAGAGAAGGAAATATAGGATAAAGCTCAACATTGTGCCAATCAAAGTAATTGAGGTTTGGGGTGGTTGATAAGGGAATGAAGATGAGGCCTTCACTGAGGATTGATCTTCCAGGGTTGGAAAGCATAGAGGAAACATGGCAAGGAATGAGAATGAAAAGGATGATGTGGTCAGAAGAAAGCGAAGCGCAAGACATATCTAGAGGACCATTTGTATCCCAGAATTGTTGTTTGTCATCCTTGACACCTAAAAAGGGGAATTTCTTTTCTTGAAAGAGTTAGTGGGCAAGGCAGAGGAGATCATGAAAAAGCACTACTTAAGGGAAAGTTTAATCAGTTCAACATTTAACGCTTTACTCATCGAATAAACATGATGAGTTAGATGCTATTTTGATAGACAGATTCTTGCTAAGTTATCAAGTCTATTTTAGTAGAAGCCAGAAATAAGCAGTAGACTGCATGCTCATGGATGGAAAACTTGGCAGGAATAAGAAGGGTCTAGGCCTGAAACGTCAAGTTTTCCTGCTCCTGTGATGCTGCTTGGCCTGCTGTGTTCATCCAGCCCCACGCCTTGTTATCAGGAATAAGATATTTTCCCTGAACTAGTTTTCCCATTTTCTTTTATAGCCGTTGCATTGATCTCACATGGTCATGCTAGTCTCATCTACAGTTCACCACAGACACCAAGTTTCAGCTTATGCCCCTTAGATCAATAACTTTAAATTTTCACTGCTATAATGCTTAGATTATCAAACAAATTGCTGACCATAAAAGGCTATAGACACTGATGATCATTCATGTCTTGTACGATCATCTGAACTTATAGAAATTAGTTCATCATTGTTATCAGAAATCTCTCCCGGTAGCTGGTAAAATAGTAGGTATTTGCTTCTTATTTGTTAGCATTGAGATTTTTCTTTCATCCTGCTGTTTGCAATATCACCCATATATTCACAATGAAGCTGGTTTCAAATTTGAAAGAAATACAGACCGCCAGTAAACTGTCAGAGAAATTAAAACAAAGAAGTTGTAAGAAGCAGCCATGGAACGTTATTTAGTTGGTAGCAGAATTAGGTACATTGAGAGTCAGGGATTATCAAATACATTTATGGTTTTGGGTTGGCAAGAAAGCGAGGTATTATGAACATTTATTTGGCTAAAAAGAAATTATACGTTCAAAATCATCATGTGATTATTAAAGCAGTCTGAGTTCATAAAAGGAGAATAAAATATACATTGCAGAGGAGAAATTCTTTTTATTGAAGAGGTGTACATTCTAAGAGCATAATTTTTATTCGGGATGAAGGTGTTGCTAGCTAGGCCAGCATCTATAACACATCCCTAAAGGCCCTGAAAATAGAGATGGTGACTTAAACTTTCATCTAGCATTCAGCATCAAACAAGTGAAACAATTCAAATACCAGCACATATATCACTTTATGTACAGAGAGTCAAAGCTACCAAAGAGATCATCATAGTGCTGTTATTCTTTTCTAAGAAAAGTGGAAGCAGTCAAATTTAAACAGTGCTAATAGAAAGAGATTCCAGACTTTCCAGAATAACAACACTTCCTTTTTAATTTGAACTGTAAATTTCGTACAGCTTGTTGTCTCAGGGTGTGGATGCAAATTTTTTAACTCACTTGTGGGACTCTAGAGGAGCTGGCTGGTTAGCATTAATTGCTCATCCCGAGTTGCTTTTGAGAAAGTGGTGGTGGGCTCTCGTCTTGAACCATTGCAGTCCATGTGCTGGATATTGACCCACAATACCATTAGGAAGGGAATTTCCTGGCGGTACCCAACCAATGACAGCTGCTTTGATGGCTAAAAATAATGCAAGTGTATCTAGTTCACCAGAAAGAAGATCTTGTTCAAAGAGATTGTCAATGTCAGCATAAGCTGGTTTCCTGCTCAGACCAGTTGAGGAATCTAATGTTAGGCAACCATTTACCCAGCTGGGCCACTGCTGTCTTACTGTGGGCTGTCTCCTCCTAAAATGAGATAAAGGGAAAAATTGAGTAAGATGAAAGTGGGTGCCACAGCTGTTACTGCTGCTGTGGTTGAGAGGTGGTGAGGTTTCCCCAGTGAATGAGTAGGCAATGCAGACGCCATGCAAGTTTATTGGTGTGGGAGGTTTAGGACAAACAAACATGAGTGAAGGAAGATGTTGAAAGAAATCATGAGAGTGTCAGGGCATGTGCAATGGTGGGAAGTGAGTGCAGCAACAGAGATAGAGTGAGTGTGAAGTCATAAAGGCAAGAGTGTGACACTTACCCTGGCAGACCAGGGTAGAATATTGGCCTTCTTGCCACACTGCTGGCAGTTCCTCTGGAGCATGGCCATGGCAATGACCCTGATAGCTTCTTGGTGCAGGCTGCGAGGCTTTGGTGGCATGGCCTCCTCTGCCAGTCATCCAGGAAAAGGACACCCCCTCCTCTGCTCTATCCCCTTGACCCAGGACCTCCGTGTCCCTGTCAGAGGATTACGTCGCCATTTTTCCTATCCAGAAAATTTGTGAAAGAATGTTCATTAGCAACATAGCAGCATTGGAATGGCAGTACTTATCCAGATACTCAGCTGCCTTTTAAATATGGTACAGGTGCCAGGTCTCTTGGCATATAAACAGTGAGTGGCATGTTGTTCCGGGAAGGGTGAGTATTAAGATGGATCTAGAATTAAGTGAGAGGGGTGCCATCAGGGCGTGATAGGTAGTTAACGAGGCACATTTGATAAGATGTGGTGTGAAATCTCACTAGGCCTCGCAAAGACAATCCCACTAATAAACTCAATAAAACCGAAACTTTACCAAAAAAAAATGGATTAACTTCAGTGTGTGTTACTCTAAAACAGAATAGTGTGTATAGTATAGGCCAGGCTGTGTAGGCAGCTCCAGTCCCTGCAGAACATTCTAGAATTAGTTGTTTCGCTACTACCACCCAGCAGCTCCTAGGGATATTTGTTTCTGGTGACAGCACACAATTACCCAATTCACTTAAGTACTTAAGGAGATCTCATCATGTGAATTTTTTTTACTTATTTTAATTTTTTTAAATTGTTTTACTGTAGCATAATATTGAGCATATCTTACATTTCCATGGCTTTATGTCAGTTTTGCTGACCTTTTTTTAGAGGATTTCTTGCCATTTGGCCAAGTGGAATTTCTCACTGTATCTTAGAAATTCACTTCATTTACTGACTTTAGACTCAGCTGAAGAGGAATTTCTTTGATCACTCAGGGTTGTGAATTTTTGGAATTATTTCCTGCAGAGAACAATGGATTCGCCATTGAGATGACTGTTCAAGACAGACCAAAAATAGACTTTCAAATGCTGAGAGGAACAAGGCAAATGGGACACTGCAAAAGTCTTGAGATGAGGTAGAAGGTCGGCTAAAATTTTAGAACATGTTTGAAGGACTGAATGGCCTTTTCTTATGCCAATTTCTAAATTCTTCTGATTCCTGAGGTGCAGTGTCCTGAGAAAAACACAATCTTCCAGATCGATCTAAAGAATGTTTCTTTTATAAAAGTAACATAACATTAATCATTGTCTTCCAATTCCTTCAGGTAAAGACCAAGACTCTAACATCTTTGAAAAATATTTGCACTTATCCATTAGCTTTCGGTGATCCTCTGTACGAACTCCTAAAAATGGCATTGGCTGCAGCGAATGGCAGAGCGGGGTCTCTTGGTTGTGGTAGGCCTGAAGCATAGACCCTTTGGTGGCGATGACAGATCACCGACTGTGGTGGTGTCAGTGTCTGGAGCGGGGGCTCTTGGCAGTGGTAGGCCAGGAGCAGGGACCTCACAGAAGTCCTGGAGTTATGTTTGGGATGCTGGCTGATGAAGATGAATTCTATTTGAGTACCTTCTTTCTATTCTTTTGTACTTCAAAATGGCACCAGATCGTGGCAACCAAAACCCTGGCCCATGCTGACCAGGTTTCCTAAGCTGAATTAGTCCCAGACATTTGGCCCATTTCCCTCAACCATTAACAGTTCTGTCCAATTATAATGGGATGTTTCTGCCTTGCCCCTCCAAAATTAGCCTCGCCTCAATTTGAAACCTTGGCTTGTGTCTCACTCTTAAGTAGGATTAAAAACAATCAGTTTATGGTCAGTGTTAGCTAGTGATTCCTCAACATTGCATTGTTCATTAAAACTAGCTCAGTTGGGTTTGTTTGAGGCCAATTTTTCTACATCCACTTTTACTTGGCATGTCTACCAAAAAGCAATTCTGGATTGTTATTCCATAGAAAACTTGTTGATCCTGAATTTTTTTCATCACTTTATTCTTTGAACATCCAAGCAATCAAGTTTTCAGTCTGCTGTGTCTTTTGGTCATTGCTGCTAACCAAAACACTTGCTAATGAGTTTAACATATTAACCATGAAAAAAAAATCCAAGTTGTTGGTCCATTATTGCAACTGTTATTGTGTTGGTTTTCTTTTAACAGAAACTCATCAGCGTTCTATGATTGTTTTGACCTTTAGCTGTGCTGGAAATAATTGTAGTCACCTCCCAATGGATTGTTTAGAGGAAATACTTCAGTGCTTCAGAATATTGCAAGAAACTATCAATACTGATTGCAAAAGTAATGTTTAAATTATTCAAAGCAGCAATTGCATTCTGGAAAAATAAGAAAAGCCTTCCCTCACCACTGAACAACTTTTCCTTTAATCCTATTTAAAATTGAATTAACTGATGGAGTCAAAAGCTGATCTTTATTTCTCAAATCAAATTTTTGGAAGTTGTTCCACTTTTCATCCTATATATTTACTGCCACAAAGCTGATTTTATTTTGCCTCAGCAACAAGGCAAAATAGAAAAGTTAGAGGAGACTGACGTACAGTCACAGAGCACAATCATCAGCTTTTCCATTATTGATTCCAATATCACAAAGTCGATTTTACAAATGTGTTTCCCATGTCCATGTTAAGTATTGGCTATTAGACAGCTAGCATGGCTCACAGTGACATCTTTCAAGTAACTACCAGTAATGTGATAGTGGAAAATATTGAACAAACTACTATTCACGTAACATCTAATGTAAAGTAAAAGCAGAAACTACTGTGGCAGCACTTGTCGAGAGAGAAAGAAAAAGTTCACACATTGAGTCCAAAGATTCTACTTCAAAACAGATATCTAATTTCTTTTGGTTTCTCCTGCAATCTATTCATTCCTCTGCAGAATTGCTGAAAATCTAGCTCATTTACATAATTTATTTTGCTTGCATCTAAGGTACAGATTACAGCTAAGATCACATGATGTATCTGCTTCTGAATCCTTTGAAAATAGTCTATTTACATAAATACTCATAGTGTTTAGTTCAGCAATCCTTCTTTCAAACAAAGTTCCACGACTAAATCTTTTGAGCAACAGCTTTAGTAGCAATTTATCTTTCTACACTCTTGTTAATGGACTCCTTTGTCTCTGTTTATTATACTATCCATTAATGTTTTACTTTCATGATCATACTTGATGTCTTTCTTGTCACTTATTTCTTTCCAGAAGGATTTCTGATAGACAGTACTCGGACAATAAAGGCAAAGGCTAAACAATACTTTCTCCTGTGACATCCCTAAGCTGTCCTATTTATTATAGAATGTCTGTTCTTACAAGGTACTCGGAATTTAATGATTAACCCTTACCTTTCTAGGATATCTAACATATCCATGTCCATTCTTTTCTATTCCCTTCATTACTTGCTTACATGTGATGCCATTAAAATAGGCAAACTCTAAAGAGGCCTGCAAGAACTCAACAATCTCAATATACCAAGGATGCTATTAATCTAACAAGTTTATAAATTTAGTTGAAAAACAACAGAAGTCTGAGACTATTCCTATTTAGCAATGTAAAAAATCAAAATAACATAACGAGGCAATTGCTCTTTCAATGTTTTATAGCTTTTTAAATTTTTCACTAACTAAATAATGTAGCGTACTTGTTATATTAAAGGCCATAAGCGAGCTTGGACAAATAAGATTATTCTGTTTTAGAAACTAAATGTTTCTATAATCATCATCTACCGAGTGGTGGACAATCTTATTGCTGAATGAAGAACCAGAAACATGATGGTGGAGGAGACTCAGACTGACGTGTCGTATAGTAGGACAAGGACAAAAGAAAGAAACAGATGAAGGCAGCATACAGATAAGGAAGGAACATCAGCTACTAATAGATAATATTTTCAATCAAATTCCTAATTTAAACCTTTGACAGTGCATCTTATCTGAGTTACCACATATCAATTCTATTTTAAATATCATGCTAGTTCACTTGTAAATCAATTGTCATCTTGAAATTACTTTTCTTAAAGAAGCTAGTGCACCAAACATATTTCTGTGTCAATGTAAATAGAAATTGACAATAACCATGTGGTTTCTCCTTGTTGATTTTGCATGCTTTGCGCACACTAAATTCTCACCTTCTTCATGTAAGGGCTTTTTCACTGGGAGAAACATAGATGTCGGGTAACTTTTCTCAGGAAAGGCATCATTGGAGGAAGGTGATTGCATGAAACGGTCTCACAAAAGCTGGCTGCATATCCAAAGATGCTGTAACTGTTTGAACTCTAGCATTTTGAGCTTTTTTGGTGAGGTTACTTGATGGTCAGCTGGAGGTATGCCTTCACTTGGAGAGGAAGTTGTCTAATGTGTCCCTCTAACATGGGGCAAATTTCTAGTTCCTATTGAACATTGCAGAAATAAAATGTCAACTGTAAAAGTTCTCTCACAGTAAAAACCACTATATTGTCTAGTCTGCCACTAAGATCATTGTCTACATTGAGCCCAGGGTCTTAACAGCTTGAGTCACAATATGACAGCCTATGTCATTTTTTAAACTTCTGTAAACAAAAATAACATGCATTGGCAAGACAACTGTTATCAAATTATTACAATCTTGGAAGACAACATTTTCCAGGGATATTTCCCATGGCAATAGCGTGACCAATCAGAGTTAACTGGTTTATTTTTAAACAAAATCTTGGAAATAAATTGAGACAAAATGAGAAATTGCTGAAGAAACTCACCAGGTCTGGCAACATCTGTGGAGAGAAAGAAGAGTCAACAATTTAGATCCAGTGACCCTTCTTCACTGGATCCAAAATATTGACTCTGCTTTCCCTTTACCGATGCTGCCAGATCTGCTGAGTTTCTACAACAATTTCTGTCTTTTTTTAAATTCCAGATTTCAGTCATCTATAGTTCCTTGTTTTTTGGAAATAACTTGCATGGTGCATTCTGCACGGCAACATCTTGAAAAATCAAAGGTCACTTGCCAATCAGCCTCTCCTCTGATACAGTCTGTATTGTTGTTCCCTTTGTAATTTGGTGTTCTTGCAATTTTGACGTGATGTGTTTAAGATAAAATGCTTCAACAACAATGTTATAGCAAGATTTCTCTCTTTGTTCCAGTACATTACAATTTAGCATGTATGTAACTTCTGGCCGCAACATTAACATATAAGATTGCTCAGCATCAATAAGTGAGCAAGTTTTTTTTAAAGAAATAATTGGTTAAAAAGCTTTTGCGATCAATCCAAAGGAAACCAGTTTGGAGTCAGAAGAAAGTATAGTGTCTCCAAAAAATGAGATGTTAGTGCAGTTAAAGGAATGAATTACCTCAGTGTAAGGGTTGTAGTTTGCAAAAACTCTCAGACCAGACCAGGAGTGTTTGGTTAGAACTCTGAAGATTATTAAAAGGCTGAGAAAATCTACGATTTCAGTTGTGGGTGTGGTGAAGAGAAAAAGATTCACCACTCACAGGGCTAAAAATGAGAAGAAACGTTTAAGTTGAATGAATAGAAATAGCCACGAAAGAAAATTACTTTGGATTTTGATCAATGTAAATTGATGGTGTTATGGAGTGGATAGCATTTTGTTTTGAAATGTGTTTTAAAATCTATTAAAATATATTATGCCTCAATAGTTTGGTCTTGTTTTATTGTATTTATTATTTCTATTGTGTGATAAACTCCTGTTTTATTGTTAAAACCCAATCTGCAGCCTTATACATTTATGTTTCAATCAATGACAGACACATTATTAGAAAATCTATTTAGCCCGATTTCTTTCTGGTATCGGACTTTTCCTGTAGTGACACCAGCTGAGATGTTAGTATTTTAGATATTAGTGAAGAAATGTTGTATTTTGATGCTGGAATGTATAAAATTAGGTTGGTAGAAGAATTTAAGAAGTAAGAAGCCATTGTTAATTTTATGCCTGATTTTGAAAACACATTATTTATCCACATGACTGGTTTTCACCAGATAGAAAATTTATTGCTGCAAGATGCTTTTTTTTGAAACGGTGATTTTAATGGCCTCCTGCTGGCATATCTAAAGATAGGTAAGTGCTCCCACTGACCTGTCCCTCCACATTATCTAGGGAGAGGCGAGCAGGGGGTGCTAAGGTACCAGGCAGCACAACCATATATAGGCCTTATAAGATCTTTAACTGCATAATTAAAGGTGACTTAAGGGCCTCATTCCTTATAACGTTTTGGTCAGCAGGAGAAAGTGAAAGCAAGGCGGGTGCTCCAGTGCTTTAGATAATGCTGGCTACTGTAGGGCAGCAAGGATGGATTATGTCCTTCGGAAATCCTCAGTACCCATTGGAAATACCTCAAACATATTGTGAAGCTCTGCTTGAAAAACAGTATCATTGACACCAAAGTTTGTGAAGAGTTTTACTACCAATTGTTCAAATTGCAAGATGCTTTGAGGGCAATGCACAGATGATGAGGCAGGGAATGAAAGAAAAGGAATCAAGACATGCACTCCAGATCTCACTACTGCATGTGTCCCATGTACCCAAAGATCTATGAGCAGATAATCAGCTTGTAAGGTCACAGGAACTCCTGACCCTGATTTTAAAAATTGACCTTGGATCGAGGGAAAGTCAATAACTTACACTTGAGACACTTTCAATCAAACTATCATGATGTGTCATGACTCCTCTTGAACACAGCCCTCAGTGATCCTTTGATTGAACCATTAAAGTACCTTGACTGGATTTTGAGCAAACTTACATTAGTTTGTAACATGTATTCCATATTAACCTCAATTCAAGCTGACCGTCATGAAAGGCATCAAGGAGGGGATTAATTCAGTCTGGCCACAATTTCAGTATATGTGTCTTTTCACATGTGTGGAATTTAACCTTTAGACTGCTAGCAGGTGTTCTCCCTCATGATGCATCGACTGAAATTAAACAACTAAATTAAGCTGTAGCAAACCTTGTTTTAATAAACGCCTTATGAACCAGCACTCTCAAAAAACTGGCAAAAATCATATATCTCAAATACCACAAAGTATTCTTATGCCCAATTATTATAAGTTCTAAATTATTTACCTCAATGTAAATATGCTTGTTGTTCAATCTAATGGCCACATGAAATATCAACAGTTGATTCAATTTCTCCTCAAATACCGCAATCTACCACAATGTCCGAACAGTCAGATGAGGGTGTGACTGAGAAGGCTCTTTGCTGGTAAGTTTTATTTAAGGCAAGGTTGCATCATTATTGAAGTGATTTCTGCTGTAAATAAAGTCGAACAGTGAAGTGCATACCCCCTGTATTACATTTCTATTACTGAGTATGTGTTTTTACATTGATGCTGTAGACATCTTGATTATCTGGAATACTTGATCAACTGGCCCACCCCCAATTCTATAGGTGCTAGTTAATGAAAGATTTGCTGTGCTTCTCAGGATTATAGGTGCTGGCACTCAGGACTGGTGCTGGTTTAAAATCTTACCTCTCTGGGCTGATGTTGGTGTCATGCACAATGAGAGATAGTAGAGGTTCATTGGAAGTTTATAATGCAAGTGTCAACTCAGGTTTTGAATAAATTCTTCTTGTTATAGTTTGTTTTATGGTTGATTACACAATGAATTATTGAAACTTGCTGATGCAATATTACCCCATAAGACCATAAGATAGAGGAGCAGAACTGGGCCATTTAGCCTATCAGATTTGCTCCACTATTTGATCATAGCCGATCTGTTTCTCAACCCCGTTCTCCCGCCTGCTCCTGGCAGCCTTTGATCCCTTTACTAATCAAGAACGTATCTATCCCTGTCCTAAAGACATTCAGTAATATGACCTTCACAGCATTCTGAGGCAATGAGTTTCACAGATTCACTACTTTCTGACTGAAGGATTTTCTCCTCACCTCATTCTAAAGGGTTGTCCCTTCACTCTGAGGCTGTGCCCTCACACAATAGTCTCTCCTACTAGTGGAAACACCTTCTCCATGTCTACTTTATCCAGGCCTCTCAGTATTCTGTAAGTTTCAAAGAGATTCCCTCTCATTCTTCTAAACTCCAAATACAGATCCAGTGTCCTCAACTGCTCCTCATGTAACAAGTCCTCTACCTCCGGAATCATTCTTGTAAACCTCTTCTGGACTCACTCCAATGGCAACACCTTCTTCCTCAGATACAGGACCCAAAACTGTTCACAAATGCAGCATCTGGTCATGTATTCTAGCTGTCTGAAACTGTGTGCTGACAATGCATTTGCCTCCCTACCAACTAAACCTGCATGTTATCCTTAAAAGAAAACTGAACTAGGACTCCCAAGTCCCTTTGTGCTTCACTTTTCTGAAGATTTTCCTCATTTAGAAATTCCTCCATGCCTCTATTCATCCTACAAAGTACATAATCTTCTACTTTCCCACGTTGTATTCTATCTGCCACTTCTTTGCCCATTCTCACAGCCTGTCCAAGTACTTCTGCAGCCTTTTCCCTTCCTCAACACTATCTATCCCACCATCTATCTTTCTGTTACTTGCAAATTTAGCAACAATGCCCTCAGTTCCTTTGCCCAGACTGTTAGTGTATAACCCGAATAGTTGTAGTTCCAACATTGACTCATGCGAAGTTCCATTAGTTGCTAGCTGCCATCCTGAAGAAAAGATTCCTTTATTTCCCACTGGCTTCTTTCTACCACTCAGTCAATTCTCTCTCCATGCCAGTACCTCGGCCCTAACATTATGGGCTTTTATATTATTTAGCAGCCTCCTGAGCACCACTTTGTCAAAGGCCTTTTGGAAATCCAAAAAGTTCATGTCCACTAGCTCTCCTTTGTCTAACTTACTTGTTACTTCCTCAAAGAGTTCTAACAGATTTGTCAGGCATGACATGCCCTTGATGTTGACTCAGCCCTATTTTACCATGCATTTCCAAATACTCTGCAATCTTATCCTTAAAATTGGACTCAACAATCTTACCAATGAATGATATCAGGATAACCAGCCTATAATTTCCTGTTTTCTGCCTCCTTCCATTCTTAAACAGGGATGTGTTACATTTGCTAGTTTCTAGAATTCACTCATCTTTGCCCCGACTCTCTTGAAATTCTGAAGTTTTGTATGCTGCTGGTGTATTTCACCGTGAAGACTAATGCAAAGTACCTATTCAATTTGTCCACCATTTCTTTGCTCCCCATTATTACTTTTCTCGCCTCATTTTCCAGCATTTCAATGTCCTCTTTGCCTCTTTCTTACTTTTTACATATCTAAACAAATCCAGCAATTTTTTTATGTTACGAGCTAGCTTATATTCATATTTCACCTTCTCCCCATTTATTAATTTTTTAATTGTTCTCTGTGGTTTTTTTAAAGGCTTCCCAATCCTCTGGCTTCCTACTAATCTTCATCACATTGTATGCTGTTTCTTTTGCTTTTATGCTGTCCCTGACTTCCCTTATCAATTTGGTAACTAATCGTAAAATGTTTCAGTACTGCTCTAGTGGTTACAATGAGTGGTAAGCCCATGTTGTTTATTGCACACATAAGTACGCACCCGTACTCTAATCTAATCTAATCTAATAGCAATAATTTTTGCGTGTCTAAACACTATATTGTTTACCTGCATCAGTCCGATGTTGTTCTGAACTGGAAAATCAGAATTGAGTTATATGTTACACAACAATTCAAAATAATATTTTCATTGCAAAATTAGGTGATTTCCTAAATGCTAATCATAACACTCCGCATGAAAGATAGCTATTGGGATGAACATTTCACTGTTTTTGGTTTCATTAACGGTGCAAGAAAATTGGTAGTTTGTATTACTTGTTATACTCTGGTTAAATGTATTGCCCAACTTCTCTTTCCCATTAAACTCAGGCATTTACAGGACAAAAAGAGGCCATTTGGCTCATCATCACCAGTCAACAAAGATCTAAGCACACAACTCCCATTTTGCAGCTCTTGGCCCATAGTCCTGTAGATTATGGCAAAACAAATAAGAATCTAAATACTGCTTAAATGAGAATTTCTAACACAATCGCTCTTTCAGCCAGTGAGTTCCAGACTCCCATCACCCTCTGGATGAAAACATTTTTCAACTCACACCCCAGCCTTCTAATTCTTATCTTAAATCTATGCCTCCTCATTATTGATTCCTCTACCAATGTAAAAAAGTGCCTTCCTTTCTACATTATCTATGCTCCTCATAGTTTTATACATTTCTATCAGATCCCTACAAGTTTTCTGAAGCATGTTTGTTCCCATTGGCATTGGTTGCATAGAGTCAGAGCGTATGCCAGTGGCATTGTGTACGGTCATACTGTCATTGAGATGTACAGCACGGAAGCAGACCCTTTGGTCCAACTGATCCATGCTGACCAGATATCCTAAATTAATCCAGTCCAATTTGCCAACATTTGGCCCATATCCCTTCTGGGTTTATACTGTTTTCACATTCTGGGTCAATTAGACTGTGGGTGTGAAAGATGCAACAGCTGCAGGTGTGAGAGTGAAGAGTGTGGAGAGTTCAAAACTGTAACTTATACTGGATGGAAACGTTTTCTGTAAGCTGTTTTAGGCCCAAGAGTTCAGTATCTACATTCGCTTCAAACTCTGATATCCAGAATCAGCCTTAACCATATTCAATTATGACACATTCACAATCTTCTGAGATACGGAATTCCAAAGATTCACAGCTCTCTGAGTGCAGAGGTTGCTTGTCATGTCCATCCCAAATGACTCTCCCCTTGCCTTACACTGTGACCCTTTTGTTCTGTACACATACTCTGACAAACACCTTTGTAATCTAGAAAGTTTTAATTAGATCACCTCTCATTCTTCTAGCTATTTTCAATAAATCTTTCAATGTCTTAGATCCTCACAACATCCTATTTGTAACTATACCCCTCACTAAACACCAGCTTTTTCCCACACGGGAAAGATTTTAAATTAAGGAACACTCGGGAATTCTGGACACATGCAACATTGTTGAAGATTTACACACCAGCTTTCATAGATGAAAGGCAAATTGGTTTCTCCAGATGTTTAAGAATGGGGATATTTTAAAGTGAATAACTGTGTAAATTAAAAACATACATTAATTTTTATATAAGTTTTCCTTAAGACTTCACTCTATTTTTGTCACAAGAAACAGTTTGATGTGCAACCATCTGTACCAAAACTTCAAACTAAATAATTCTGAAAAGAATATTTGATTAATAAATCACAATAATTCAAATGGTTTTTTTGGGGGAGAACCCTATAATGTCACCTGCTGATTTTTTTATTGTTGTATATAATGACTTGTGCTACTTTGCAACATTGAATAAATAAAATGGATTGGCAGGGTAACAATCAATTTCAGATGTGCGTGGCTGAAGGATGGAACTAGAATTGTACTGCACTGAAGTCAAGGGTCTCGATTTTTCAAATGGCATCGTTTCCTAGTCCAACAGAAATAAAGTCACTCAAAAAACACATTGCTGTCAGTACATTTAATGCTTCAATTTGCAGCTCCAGAAGCTGCAGTGGAGAGGGCTTGGATTACAAGTAGTCCCCCAAGTTTAAGAACTAGTGTCCAGGACCAAGTGGGCTTAGGGATATCAGGATGGAAAGTGGATATGTGAGGCCCAGGGAGCTGCGGTTACACAGGATGGGCTTGTGGGTGATGAGGCCACAAAGAGAGGAAGCATCTGCAATTGTTGATTGTTGGAGAGCTTGATGTTGAAAGAATGTCATTGATGCAGACATCCCTTCCCATTTACCAATCTGAGGCATGAATAGGGTCATTTTCTAAACCTCCCTCTTCTCCTGAACTCCTCCCAACAGCCTGAAAATTTAGGCCAGGTGGGAAACACCCTTCATATGGAATTGTTGACTCAAGGAGCTCAATTCGTGCAGTGGAGTGCAAGCCAATCTAGGCCCTGCCCATCCCACCGTAAAACTGAGCAAGGTCAAAGTGGATGGCACAAAAATGGGAAGGTCATCCGAGGAATTTTAAGGGCCCTCCTGCCTGCAAACTAGCCAGCGGGAGAACATAAATTCTCCCTGTGCTATCCAGTTATTAATGAGATTATATGTTGGGGATTTGTATCGAGTTTCTTTGCTTTTAATGATGGCATTAAGCATTTTAAATTCACAAATGCAGTAGTTTCTAATATTACACAATCTATATGTTAGTGACTCACACTTCATTTGCCTCCTGTATTGGTCAGTTTTATCTAATGTTATGTTAGTTGCTAATGGCCAAATTAAAGATGGTTTGAATTACTTTTAGTGCAAAATACTTAATATCTACTTATATTACATGCATGCCATTTAATCCTCCCAAAATTATGTAACAACATATCACGAAACACATAGGTGCTACTGCTACTTTGCTTTGACTGCATGCTCCAACAACCTTCACATACACCACAATTGCATTTTTAGTTTTCTGGTGTCTTCAAAATTAAATACATGAGCGATAGGACTTTAGCTTTGGAGACAGCTAGCTTTACTGCACATATAGGAGTATGCAGTTGGGAATTGAGTAAATAGTTTAAGCCTAAATAAATTCAAATTAGCTTTGGGTAGAATGTCAGTTGATAACGAAGCTAATCTCATCTTTTTGCAATATGTGAGGCTTTGAGGGGAAACATGACATCCATAAATGAAGTAGATAACTGTAGTCAACCTGAATGAAATCAATCAATTCACCCTTCAGTCAACAGTGGATTAGTCTAGCCAGGAATGAATAAATTCAATATATGTACCCTGAATAAAAGCAAATTGAGCTTTAGGAATTCCACATTACCCACAAATTAAGGCTTAATGTCCCCCTAAATACATACAATGTAGCTTTGAACAGATCAGACCATTGTGAACTAACTAAACAAATGGACACTTATCAGATAAAAGTCAATCGCTGGGCACAACACAATAGCCACAAACTAATTAATTAGCCTTGCCATTTTCCACCTCCACCATGCCACTTCCCTTCGGAATAAAACAATATTATCATGAACTTCCTGTTGGCAACATGACAGTGGATTCGTAAACATAATAACAAAAATTTAAATGTATCATTGGGATTGTTGGCCTTTAGTTTTGATTCATTCTTTCCAAAAGTGAAAGCAGAGCAATGTTCCCTCCATAGGAGGGAGTGCAGTGGTGCAAAAAGCCAGTATTGTGCCATGCAGGGAAAAAGAGGGAAGGTATTTTGGATACAAGGGTGCAGTGAGGATTGAAGCCCAGCCCCAAACTGGCAATCAGATAAATTATGGGCAATATTTCACAAGATGAAAAGCACAGGGAGATTTTCACCCTACATATACAAGCTCTATTATTGTACAAATAGGAAGCAATAAGTTTGTCTGGAAGTACAGAAAGCATAGAACTTATGTAGCTGCTGTATAACCTAGAGTGGATATTCCACAGGAGAAATGCTTACTGGACATAATACCACATGTCAGGCTCAACAGTAATTGAGCAAAGCATCTGTTTTACAATTTAGGTCCTAAATATATGCTCACACAGAGCAATACCTTTTCTTGTCCTCCAGATTGTTAAAACAGAAACTGGAACTACGAGTAGGACATTCAGCGATCCAAACCTGCTTCACTATTCAATACGACCATGGCTTACTCTCTATCTCGGTGTCATATTCCCACCTCCTCTCGAAAACCTTTAAAGCCTTTAAAATCTAAAAATAAACTCTTTCTTGAATTATTCACTAACTTGGCTCCCACAGCCTTCCTTGACAGAGAATTCTATAGAGTACTATCTTTTGAGTGCAGAAACCTTTCCTCATCTCAGACCTATATCATTTACCCTTATCATGAGACAATTACCTGGTTCTGGACTCCCCAGTCGGGGAAAAACATCCTTCTTACACCTAGTTTGTCCAGCCCTGTCAGAATTTTATAAATTTCAATTGGATCCACTCTGATCTTTCTAAGCTCCGGTGAATACAGGCCCCAGCGAACCAGTCTCTCACCATAGAACTGTCTTGAAATTCCCAGCAACAGCCCAGCAAATCTATGGAAAGTATATCTTTTTCTTAGGTTTGAAGAAAAAAACTGCTTGCAGTACTCCATGTGTCATCTCGCCATAGCCCTGGCTAACTGCAACGACACATCCCAACTTCTGAACTCAAATTCTTTCACAATAAATGCAAAAATGCCATTCGCCTTCCCAATTACTTGCCGTGCCTGCCTGTCTACTTTCACTGACTGATGTACAAAGACACCCAGGCCCTTTTTTACATCCACATTGCCCAATATGTTACCATTTAGATAATAGCCTTCCCTTCTATTTTTCATTCAAAGAACTAAAATGATTCAGCATAAACCAGCTAAAGCCAGCAGCAACAAAGTCAGCATATGTTATTGCAAAACAATGGCTTTTGCAAATTACATGGTATCATTGAGTGCAGTTTTCCTTGATGGTGTGCTTTTTTGTTTACTCCTTTATGAAATGAATGCATTGTTGGCTGGGTCATGTTCATTGCCCAACTCTAGTTGCCCTTGAGAAAGTGGTGATGAGCTGCCTTTTTGGACCGCTGCAGTTCTTGTGCTGTAGTTGGACCCACAAGGCTGCTCAGAAGGGAGCTCCAGGACTTTGACCCAGCAACACTGAAGGAAAAGCAACATTATTTCCAAGTGAGGATGGTAGGTAGCTTAGAGTTGAATTTACGGGTTGTGGTGTTACCAAGTATTTGCTGCCCTTGTTGTTCTGAATGGTAGTGGCCAGGGGTTTAGAAGGTGCTTTCTAAGGAGCCTTGGTGAATTTTTCAGTGCCCCTTGCAGATGACACTCGCTGCTACCTCTGTGCATTGATAGTGGAGGATGTGAACGTTTGTGGATACAGTGCCAATCAAGCCGGCTGCTATGTCCTGGATGGTATCAAGCTTCTTGAGTGTTGCTGGAGCTGCACTCATCCAAGTAAGTAGGGAATTTTCCATCACATTCCTGACTTGTGCCTTTTAGATCGTGCACAGGATTAGGGGAGTCAGGATGTGAGTTACTCGTTACAGGATTCCTCACCTCTGACCTGCTATTATATGGCAAATCCAGTTCAACAGTAACTCCTAGAATGTTGATAGTAGGAGACTCAGTGATGGTAACAACATTGGATGCCAAGGGATGATGATTAGATTCTCTCATTGGAGATGGTAATTGCCTAGCACTTATGTAGCTCAAATGTTACTTGTCAGCCAAGCCTGAATATTTTCCAGGACCTGCTAATTTTGGACATGGACTGCTTCAGTATCTGAGGAGTTGTGAATGATGCTTGACATTATGCAATGATCAGTGAACATTCCCACTTCTGACCTTATGATGGAGTGAAAGAAATTGGTAAAGTAGCTAAAGATGTTTGGGCTTAGGACACCAGACTGAGGAACTCCTGCAGAGATATCCTGAAGCAAAGAAAGTTGATCTCCAAAAACCCCAATCTTCGTCTTTTGTGCCAAGTATGATTCTAATTAGCAGAAAGTTTTCCCGGATTTCCATTGACTCCAGTTTTGCTGGGGCTTCTATACTTGGTCAAATGTGATCTTGATGTCAAGGGCAGTCATTTTCGCCTCACCTCGGAGTTCAGGTCTTTTGCCTATGTTTTAACCAAAACTGTAATCAAATCGGGAGCTGAGGGGTCGTGGCAGAGCCCAAACTGAGCATCATGAGCAGTTTAAATAGCAAGGACCTAGCTCCACAGTATTTTCTTTATGCGACAACATAATGTCATGCAGTTCCTTGAAAGTCGTAGGAGATTAGACATCTGCCTTCATGAAAACCTTATTGCATAACATTCTGCAATGTTTATGAGACTATCATACCTACCATTATAATATAATTGTCTGTAAAATATTTTCCATTAGCACAAACCTTCAACCAAGAGTTTATGCATGTTCCAAGACCCATCACTGCTAATTCAAGAGACAAGCTCCAGCTCAACAGTACATTTGTAAGTACAACCTTTCATGACAACAGCAGGAGTGGGAGTGGCAGTCAAAAGTGTTTAAGGAATCAGTCAAAAGATAAATACTTCACATTCTCTAGGGCAATCTCTTCAAAATAAGAGATTTGTTTCATTAACAATGAACATCCCTTTCCACTTCAAGAGATCAGCCTGTCACTCCCCAACAGCAAGACACTCTGAGCACAGTAAATAAATTTAACCTTCTAACTCAAAACATATGCAAGCAGACTTCTCTAATTTTAAACATATGAAATGCACATACAATGAATATTAAAACAGATGTATAGTGAACATGCTTTTTTAGTGGGATATCAAAAGTGAGTGATTGAGGGTTTAGGAATGGATCAACTAACAACAGTATTGCAGCATTATTATGAAGTTTGCTGAGTCAATGCAAGAGCTCTGGGGTATTCCTGTGAAACGTAGTTTTCACAGAAGATTAATATAAAACTTGACGTTCTCTCAATAACAAAATAACAATTTGTCATGTTAATACTCATATTAACAGGCAGCATGAACGAATTCAATAAGTGCATTTTTCTTGCATTGGAGGAGACTTGGATATAATTTTCTTAAGGCAAAACTCCTGTCTGTGAGCTTTCTGAAAGCAAAGCATGGGAAATAGTGTGCAATGTCGAGGATAATTTTCTTGTATTGTGCGGGAAACATTTTAGGATGTGTTTAAATTTTCTGCAGAAATGAGCTAACCATTCTCTGAACATGTTCTTATGCATTTCAAAAACTGCCAAATGAATGGCTCAGGGGGAGTTGAGCGTGACAACAGTTTCCATGCAGCCAAGATATAAAATTAGGCTAAGCCCCCATCGCAACGACACTATCAGGAATATGACCAACAACAGGAGAAATCCCTCTCGAGGTGAATCAGTCCTAATCGGATCAGATCCAACTGGCCTTCAGTCAGCATAGTGCGATAACTGGTGCAACTGTATGATATTAATCATGCTGAATAGTTTTCAAATTTAAATTTTTGCCAATAATTGTATCTAAATTATGTCAGTGGTGATTCCTAATCTTTCTTACATTACAAAGTTAGTAAAACAAAGAAGGTGAGCATATTTCATTGTTTTAAATTATTTTGTCTTTCTTTCTGATGTCAGGGTACATTTTAACATACACAAAATTATGGAGAATATTTTATGGAAAACATAACACTCATTATATTCTGATGCATCAGGGGTGATCCAGAGGAATTAGCATTATGTTAACTGTAATCACTTCAACTGGACAATTTTCAGTTGTTTACAACTGGTTCCAATGGTCCAGATTCGGCCAGACAACATTAGTTAGGAATTCCACCATCTTGCTACCAAATAGGGCATGTTTGGAAGGATGCCATGACTTGTGATACCTTGCAACAACACATTATTGGAACTTGCAAATGAGTAACGGTTACTCAAGTGAGATATCAGGGCATGACCAAAGGAATAAACCCAAATTGTCCAATCGATCTGCATAACTGACATTCCTCATCACTGAAATCATTCCTGCACCACCCCCATTGCTTTGACATCCTTATTAAAATGTAATGCCCAGAACTGGATGTAATGTTTGAGCTGAAGCTGAACAAGTTTCCTGTAAAATTCGGCATCCTGTGCCTGCCTTGAATTCTATACTCCTTTCAAAGCGCGTCCTCCTCCACTCTGCCTGTGAACCCCACACCTATGGAAATTCAAGCTGAGAAGGGTGAACCTGCAGCTGGGCAAGACATTCTCAACACATCTGGGTATTTACACACCAGTACTCTTGGTGTCATCTGTGGAACCTCATCACAATGTAGTGAAAAGGCAAGGAAAATAAAACTATTTGAGGTCACACTTCATATACATAGAATATCACATTTGTAAAAATATCGACACATAAAGTCATCAGCTATCTTATTAATTTCAGTTTTAGCTGCAACTACAAGAGTAAATGAACTGAAAATAAACAACTGAAATTCAGATGGTGATAAGAGACTTCCCGGACTGTGCTCTAGAGAGAGAATTTTAAGCCCAGCCTATTATTCAAGGTGACCCTTCACCATCATGTCCCTTTCTCTATTGTGACCCTGTCAATTCCAACAGTTTTGAGCCTTCATGTGTTCTCAGGCAGCCATTTTATTTGCTTAATCATCTCTCCAAAACACGGGCCTAATGGTTAGTAATGCTTAAGATCATCATTCATGTTCTTCCCATCAAAACCAAGGTGGTGGTGACTATTGATGACCCACTCCCTGATGGATCTCGTGCTCTTTCAGGTCATAACAGTTCACATCCTTAGAGTCATCCATCTTCAATTGATGTTTTCTCTTGCACATCCCAGGATGCCGGC
Source organism: Ginglymostoma cirratum (assembly GCA_024137785.1). Classification (NCBI taxonomy): domain Eukaryota; kingdom Metazoa; phylum Chordata; class Chondrichthyes; order Orectolobiformes; family Ginglymostomatidae; genus Ginglymostoma; species Ginglymostoma cirratum. The sequence goes on along the minus strand of JAHRHZ010000111.1, from coordinate 22,768,847 downwards.
TCCAATTCTCACGATTGACTATCCCAATACAGCACTGCCCCTGTCACAGTTGGTGCACAGATCCCAAGGACCATCCATAGCCCAATCCCCCAGATCAACATAGATCAACAATCCTGACCCCTGTCTGGTTTCTGTGCAGCTCTGACTTACCAATAATCCTTGAACTGGTCAGACTAGACCCGCTAGACAGGCTGCAGCCCAATTTCCAGACTGTAAGTACATGAATCCCTAAACCCTGGTTACAGCAAGTGGCTGAGTGCGCGTGGCCATTGCCTCTGGACTGAGATCAAATAATATTCTCAACTGAGCATGGCAGTACTGCCTGACTGACTAGAGTCTGCTTTGCCCGAAATAAGGACTACTCCATTTAAATTCTCAGACATGGCTATTTGGTTGAAACACATACAATGTGTTTGCCATGAAAGCTGCTGGCATGAGCTGTTGGAGTGAAATTGACATTGCATGATGTCAGACACAAACATATCTGCCCTTTTGACTGATCAATGCTGCTTGGATCTCTGTCTACATTACAAGACAAACAAGTTTGGCAGTAACATTGCAATGTGAGGTGTCCGTGAGCAAAAAAGTGCAATCATGAAGTGCTGAAGTCTCTTAAGAGTTAATCTGAGATGTGACAGTTTGACATAATGGGCTCGTGCTTGGCTGATGCTGATTTACATGGGGGTATGGTAGAAGTGGTTACAACCCAAGGAGCACACTCAAAGATGTTAGGGCATGATGGCCAATGTAGAGGCCAAGAGGACATGCTAGTGAGCTGCAGTTGCCAGTTATCTATTGAGAGTTTCGAATCAGGAAATTATGCTAATTTCTCACCGGTACCTGAAATAGTAACCTGCAAATGTGTGAGGTTAGATTAGGTAAAATAAGATGATAATGCAAACAAATAGACTCCTGACCACTTGCTAGTGAAATTCTTGTCTATCTTTGAAACCTAAAAGGGGAAATTGGCTCTGTTCCTTGATGTGGAGCATCTCATTTTCTCGTTCTCGCTGCATTGTCCGTCGTTAGTCACTCAGATGCTACAAAACTTTTGCCCAATGGATTTTCCCACTTTTTACCCAGATTCATGTCTGCTTTTTAACAAGCCCAGATATGGCCCCTTCAAGGAGCGCATTCTCCCAAAGAGTTCCTGGGACTTCTCTAACAGCACACCCCATTTCTGCTAGTAACTCTAGTAGTTTTAGGCTTTCTCTCCAGTGTAAAGCCCAAATGTGCATTCGTGCACACCCCACCAGTGACAATTGAAATTGTTGGAAGATTGCCTCCCTGATCTAGTGATATACTGAGGGCTGCTGACTCTGTGGGGTACTTCCACTATTGGGGTTCCTCCAGTATTTTGGTCACTTTCGAGACACAACTGTTATTTTGAAAATTCACGACTTTGTTTGATTACAATCCTCTGGGGCACCTCAGAGATTTTGTTGTATTAGCGGCTCGATTTAATTGCAAATTATAGTTCTCTATCCTCCGAAATGTAGCATTTCTAATTGAAACTTCTTTTCTCTTCTTTTTGGTTTGACCTAAAGCGAAAACATTATAAACAACACTATGTTTACCAATGAAACTGAGACCATGGCCTTAAACAACTTATTCTTGAACAAGGCCTGTCATAATCCCAGCCGATGACACCACTGGAGAAGTCAGATCCCTGAGTCAAATCTGGCATGATAGATCACATATTCAGTTTTTAGTTACTTACTGTTATAGTTTGTCATGTAAACATATTCACGCAAGGCTGCAGATATTTTTCAACCAAATTAACATAAGTTTATCACACCATAAAAGAAAACAAACCAACTGAATAGAATACAGTTTAGAAAGATCTTAACACAACATCAAATTAACATTTCAGCCTATTTAAAAAGCATCTACTAATGAAATGACAAACAACATTTTGAATTTATCCAGTATAAATTACTGCAATTGTTTACAATGCAACCACAAATGTTTACCCTTTACATAGATGATTCAGAATTGGGGACAAAAAGTATTGTATCAAAGTTTGCAGATGACACTAAGATGAGTAGTAGAGCAAAGTGTGCAAAGGACGCTGAAAGTCGCAGAGGGATATAAATAGGTTCAGTGAGTCAGCAAGGGTCTGGATGATGGAGTACAATGTCAGTAAATGTAAGTCGTCCGTTTTGGTAGGAGTAACAGCAAAATGGACTGTTATTTAAATGGTGAAAAATTGCAGCGTGCTGCTGTGCAAAGGGACTTGGGTGTCCTTGTGCATGAATCACAAAAAGTTGGTTTGCAGGTGCAGTAGGTAATTAAGAAAGCAAATATAATATTGTCCTTCGTGGTTAGAGGGATGGAGTTTAAAAACAGGGATGTCATGCTACAGCTGTATGGGGTGCTGTGCAGAGGCTATACCTGGTATACTGTGTACAGTTTTGGTCTCCTTATTTGAAAAGGGATATACTGGCACTGGCGGGGGTGCAGAGTAGGTTCACTGGGTTGATTCCAAAGTTGAGAGAATTGGCTTATGAGGAGAAATTGAGTAGACTGGGATTATGCTCACTGGAATTTAGAAGAATTGGGGGAGGGAAACATACAGAAACATATAAAATTATGAAGGGAATAGACAAGATTAAAGCAGGAAGGTTGTTTCCACTGGCAGGCAAAACTAGAACTAGGGGGATAGCCTCAAAATAAGAGAAGCAGATTTAGGACTGAGTTGAGGAGGAACTTCTTCACCCAAAGAGTTGTAAATCTGGGGAATTCCCTGCCCAGTAAAGCAGTTGAGGCTACCTCATTGAATTTTTTTAAGGCAAAGGTAGATCGATTTTTGAACAGTAAATGAATGAAGGGTTACGGTGAACGGGCGGTTAAGTGGAGCTGAGTCCACGAAAAGATCAGCCATGATCTTATTGAAGGTGGAGCAGGCTCGACAGGCCAGATGGCCTACTCCTGCTCCTATATCTTATCTTTTTATGATCTTATTACTCCATCTCCCAATAAGGAGGATAACCAGTTTACCCTAAAAAAGAGTGTCAGTCTCTACTGTAACCAGTTATGTTATTTTTAGATGTGATTAGTTTATAAAAATTATATGTTCGTAATTTGTCTTACCCACATCACTATTCATATCTACAAACTTATTTTTCCACAATAGTTTATTGATAAATTTCTATTTCTTTTACAAAACTATAGATATTGATGAACCACTTTAGTTTTCTTCATGAGATCATTAAAGGTTACTGCAAAGGGCCATCTTGCTGTTCCTGACTACTTGCACAGCAATCCAAAATGCATAACCCATCGCACTGTTCTGTCCAAAAATAGTATCTTCCTTTGTTTCACTAATATACCCAACTTTCCCACACAAAAAAAAAATGCAATGTTTTCTGGCTGAGGAAAAGCATTTCATCTTCCATCTAAAATGTCTTCTGTTCTCACACTCATTCTTATAAATAATTATTGGGACCGTCCTTATATTTTACAGCAAATATAAGTGTATTGGGATGTTTTGAAATCCAACCACAATTGTTGCAATCCATCTGTCTAATATGTAAAAAGATAAGTATATTCATAAAATGACAGATTTCAGCCTGTCAGACTCGAAGACCACTATTTTATGCCTTTTAGTTTGACCTAAGGTGAAAACATTACAAGCAACACAATGTTTATCAATGGAAATGAGGGCATGGCCTTAAAAGGCCATGGTACAACCTGTTCATGAATACTGCCTGTTATGATCCTAGTTGATTACACCATTTGACAAAGCATATTCCTAAATCAGATCTAGCTTGATGGATCATATGTTTACTTTTTTAGTGAGTTAATGTTGTGGTTTGTTATGTCAATTTATTCACACAAGTCTGTAGAGATTTTTTAAAATCAAAACATCATAAGTTTATTACACAAAAGAAAAAAAAAAGCCAAGCAATGTTGATATACAATGAAGTCTGGAAAGATCTTAACACATGCATCAAAACAAACTTTCACCCTAGTTCCCAACATGATCTGTTACAGAAACTCAAGTCCAGCCAAATCACACTTCTATCTCAATCATTTAAGTTTCTACTCAAACAATTCCTTCCAGTTACTTTTCCATGCACTGTAGTGACATGTTTACGATGATTTTTCAGGTCTGCGGAATGAACTTTTCACAATTCTGAGAAACTAAACTTTCTCAGTTCTAACAAGTTGAGGACTTCTATCCAAGCTCGCCCAGTTTGGAAGCTTCACTGACTAGACTCTGCTTCTGGTGAGAGATAGTAAGAACTGCCGATGCTGGAGTCTGAGGTAACACAGTGTGGAGCTGGAGGAACACAGCAGGCCAGGCAGCATCAGAGGAGCAGGATAGCCGACGTTTCAGATTGGGACCCTTCTTCAGAAATGGGGGAGGGGAACGGGGCTCTGAAATAAATAAGGGGGGGGTGGTAGCAGATAGATTGTGGAGCAGATAGGTGGGAGAGAAGACGGACCGGTCAAGGAGGCAGGAATGAAGCTCGTAAAGGTGAGTGTAGCTAATTGGTGGTGGGGATTGGTCAGTGAGGTGGGAGGAGCGGATAGGTGGGAGAGAATTTGGACAGGTCAAGGAGGCGGGGATGATGGGAGGTGCTGGTCTTGGGATGAGGTCGGGGTGGGGAGATTTTGAAACTAGTAAAGTCCACATTTAGACCCTCGGGCTGTAGACTCTCAAGGCAGAATATGAGGTGCTGTTCCTCCAGTTTCCGGGTGGCATCATTGTGACACTGTAGGAGGCCCAGGATGGACATACCATCCAGGGAATGGGAGGGGGAGTTGAAGTGGTTCGCGACTGGGAGTTGTCGTTTATCACGAACCGAATGTAAGTGTTCTACAAAGCACTCTCCGAGTCTCCGCTTGGTCTTTCTACAAAGTGGTCTAGACCAAGTGGAGACTCGGAGACCGCTTTGTAGAACACCTACACTTGGCACATCATTATAAGAAATATAATTGTTTCATTCGTGTATTTCCACCAAATAAAAATTAAATTTCAAAAGTGAACAGGCACTTTGAAGTTATATACCATACTTAATAAAACTAGATTATTTTGGCTGTTTAATAGCTCTTAATGTACAAACATATGGACATACTAATTGGAAGCAGAAATGGGCGTTCTTGAGCATGGTTTGCTATTTAACAAGATCACATTTGATATGATTGCGTCTTCAATATCATTTTCTCTTCAAATCCAATATTATTCTTATTTCATTCATGGGATATGTGCCTTACTGGCTGACCCAGTATTTATTACACATTCCTACTTGCACTTGAGAAGGTGGTGGTGAGCTGCTTTCTTGAACTGCTGCAGACCATTTGGTGTAGGTAGACCTCCAATGTCATTAGGAAAGGAAGTCCAAGATCCTGATCCAATGACACAGTAGGAACGTTGATATATTTCCAAGTCTTGATGATGATTGCCTTGAAGAGGAACTATCAGGTAGTGTTGTTCCCATGTACCTGCTGCACTTGTCCTTCTGAAAAATCCACTATGTTTTGTTTTTTGGATGACATATAGATTGTTTTCAAACAACCAAATCTAGGTACATTGATACTTGAACAGGGGATACATTAATGTTGGTGCACCAATGGCAGATTCATAGGGCGAGCACAATCAGCTACATTTTGGTAAATGTACCAAACCATAACCTGAGGAGTGGCTGGAGCTTGTCTTAAAGAATGAGGCACATTATTTTCTCTAATTGTGTTAGAAAAGATGGTTCCTTGGAAGCAATGTGTAAGAAAACTGGATGATAGCTCCTTTCCACATTAAAATATTTAAAATATGCTTAGTGAACATATGCTTTCCTCCAAAATCTCTCACAATGGAATGCACCCCTATTTTATGCAAATGATTTGAGTTGAAGATGAGTGGAGGTTACTGCCGGTTTTGCTACTGTACATGTCTTAACCATGGTTATAGAAAAGTCTCCTTTTCACTATTTTAGTGGAATGCATAACCCATTTAGTTTGCTTTGGTTAACACATCTTATACAGTAGTGGGAATTTGGTACTTTAAGAATTCTGGTAATATTGCCGACATTCATTTTAAACTTTATTTATTTTTATTTACTTATGGAGCATGGACATCACTGGTTGACCAGTATTTATTAACTCAATCCAGTTGCCCTTTTCAATACAATATTCTCCCAAATGCCACCTCCTGCCCAAAAGACACATCAATATTTAAAGTCAACCTAATGAATGATTCCTTTTTCAAATCATTCAAAACAAATTTAGTGCCCTTGGAGAAAATATTAGCAGAGGAAAAAAATACCTGTTATGTTTCTCATCAGTATGTGCTATTTTGTGAATTGTGATTATGTGGGTGTTTTGTTGAATTTCTCCTTGAAGATACAAGAACCAAGAATTGAACAGAGTCTCATCTGAAATGCAAAATGTGTTGACATTTTTTTGAATAATTGTAAAATGATAGTGAAGTGACATCATGTCTTTAAGACAATTTCTTTTTGTAAGAACAATTCAGAATGATAAACATATCAGTATGGGAATAATTAAGTGTTGCAGCACCTTGGACAGTTAGCATCTTGGATTCGACTTGTAAAAATGGACCCCATTGTTGAAACCAAGCATTTCACAACAGGCAATGTTAGATAAGATGGCTTGCTACGTGATACTACTTGAAAATAAAGTAATGGAAATGCAAGCTCGTAGCAAGTTCAAGGATGTACCTATGATCTTAAGTAATGGCAAGTACAGCATTATATCCCTTTAAACAACTACATTTAAAAATTGAGGAAAAAACAGGTTGAAAGGGAATTAGAGGCATTTTTTGAGTTCATTCTTAAGATTCTGAAGAGGCTTAGTAGGGTAAATATTGAGATTGTTTCTGCCAGTTATGCACTCAAAAACGTAGGGACAGAGTTTCACAACTCTGATCATTTAGGATTCAAATGAGGAGAATTTTCTTCACGCAAAGAGCTGTGCATCTTCAGACTTCTCTATCCCAAAGGGTTATGGTGTCAGCATCATTTGAATATAGTTAAGGCTAGGATAGCCAGATGTTTGGTCTCTCAGGGAATTGATGTAATATTGGAATGTGTGGAAAAGTGGAACTGAACTCCTTGACCATATTGATTGGTGAAGCAGACAGAAAGGGATAAATTATTACTGCTACTCTTATTTTATGAGTTTTTTTGTTCTTATGATGTAGAAATCACGTACAAGCAGAAAATTATTCCCCTTTTTCAATTTCTCTTCACCGAACTGCTGCTGGTTCTGCTCTAGAGTATTAATCCAATGGCTATGCTATCATCCTTTGGTTCAAATGCTAAATGAGAACAAAGAGTTGGCAGAAAGGATATGATTAAATAAAATAATGAAATGGTAGAAAGGAAATAAGTGAGACAAGAAAAGTTCAAGAAATTGAGATTGCCAAGATGTATTTATCACAGGTACCTCTCGGACAATTTCTTTAGCAATCTCTGATAAAGTTTATGAATCAACAAGTGCATTTTAAATGGCAATTTGTATAAAATATGTTTATGTGATTTGAAGTTACATATTGGTCTCAAAATTTTGATGTATTTCTCGAACATCCATCAACGATCATTTTAACATTTATTTACATGTTTCTCATCGATAACAATATTTAGATGTGAAGGTTCTGCACCCTAGAAAAGGAACAGACCACTCCACCTCTTCAGCCTGTTCTACCTGCCATTCAAGAATATTTAATTCTGATCCATATTTTTACTCAATATACCTAATTAGGTTGTACATGCCTTAAACTACTAAATGTGGTCGTTCAAGAAGATGGCTCATCAGGAGCCTCTCAAGGGCAATTAGGGCAGCAACACTCAAATTGCATTTGAAAATGAACAAAAAAAAACATTCTGGCAATCTCAGAATTAACATTTTTAACTGTGTTAGCATCTATTAATTTTTTTAAGAACTGCACACTTTATCTCATATCTTTTCCCACGTCCAGAGGCAATTATCTTGTGTCTATCCAGGCTGAATGGAGCCATATGGAGATTTAAAGAATTAACAATTTAATATATCTCTCAAGCCTACAGATTAGATTTGAAAAATCTTATTCATAAAACCCATTCAAAACTTTCAAATTGAAATTGATTAACCTGTTTCAAAACGAACAAATTCCAATTCAGATCCCATATTAAACATATCTGTTAATAGCCTCTTTAAGACATCAATCAAACTATGACTTCATAAAGCCCAGAAATAATTGTAAACTTTGAAACTCAGCCAAGTATTCATATTGATTAAATGATAGTCAATGGAGAAATGTCAACAAATAGTTCTATTGAAAACAATTTCTATTGATAACTAATTTCGTTCTAAGTTATGCCAATCATTCAAAAGAAAAGTTTAGTAAAGTGTTTTTATACTCTCACTGACAGCTGCAGCTTGCTCATTTTAAAGAGAGAGAATAATTCTAAAGAATCCAGATCATGAAAGTTATCAAGAGTGTTTCTGTCTACTCCATTGATTTAAGACCCATGGAACATCCAAAGTTAGGTCAGTCAAACTCAGCACTGAGTTTATATGATCCTTCTGATTTTGGGATTCCTTCCGTATGAATTATGCCCCCCACCAACTTTCCCTTGTGGTGAACATTGGATCTGGTACCAATCCAAGTGAGACTTTGATATCCAGGTCTTGCCCATGACCATTAGGGATTCATGGATTTTTCGCTTCAGTAAAAGTCCAAGTCATTAGTTTGCAACAAAAAATTCCCAGCCCTTTAGTGGCATGGGCAATGGCAGGAAACTTGGGATAAATTTACATGAATGGAAAAATGAGATTTTCAATGTTGAGAAGGAAACAAGAAATTGATTTCCCCTTAAAGTTTCAATATCTAGTTGGGAATTTCTCTAGTGAACAGCCAACACCCTATTTGCATGTATTATCATCCTAGTATTAACTATATCATCAAATTTCAACACATACAGCAAGAAGCCAGACAATACTGATAACTTTGTTGGACTCCTCCAACTTTGAATCTAGTTTACTGAGTGTCGCCTATAGCCAACCTGTCTCTACGTTTACATGAAGTTGTTAATGGCTAATACAATGGGGTCCTCTTCTGCCTTTATCCAGAAAAAGAACCCATTGAAGTGAAAGCCTCTGAGCTGGTGAGGCCATTAGAAAAAAGCCTTGGTTCTTCCTCAGTGGACTCTGTGGCTTCTTCCACCAGAGATTAAGGTGGTGCTGATGGCTCCAGGGGCTAATAACAAGAAAGAGTTGCTTCTTCCTTGCAGAGGTTGTGTGAGAGCTGCTGGTATCTGCACAAAACAAGACACAATAATTGCAAAGTAGAAGTTGAAGCTTGGGTATATTATGAGTACATTCACACTCGTGGTACTTGGAGAGCAGCATATCACAATGAAACATAATTATTTGCTGCCACATGCTGGTCTCAGAATCCTCTGATAAGCAGTCTTCATTCCCTCCTGTTAAATTAAGAATCTTCCCTATGTCGGGGATGAAGAGATGAATGAGATGGTGACATTGCCATCTATCTTTGTCCTTTCTGATCTACTATGAGACATTTCCTTCTGTGATGAGACAACAGGAGGGATTGAGTGCTTTGAAAATGGATGGCACAATTGTTAGCACTGGTGCAGAAGCAGAACAGCTGTTGAAATGATCTGAGAGAGTGATTAGGAAGTATAGAGGACAGGAAGTAGTTTAAGAGGATGAAGTGAGTAAGAACCATTGCAGAAAGCTGTTGGATGCAGAAGTGACAGTGGTAGACCATTAGCCTTGGTGAGAGATTAGAGTAGTCGCAGAGTTAATGAGTGTGAAGTAGAAAAGAAAAGATGATGGCATTTATCCTTGCAGAACACACAATGTCATTGGCTTTCTTATGGCACTGCTGGGCATTTCTTCTGACTGTTGCAAATGCATGGCTACCTCAGACCAGTTGGCAGGGTCTAGTGCTCTCTGGCAGTGAGGAGGGAAGAAGACAGTCCTCCTTTCCATCACCTTGACCATCAGGACCTCAGGACCCTTTTCTCAGTTCTCTCCACTCAAAATGCAGTAGAGCAATACATTTGCAATGGTTGTTCCTAGCTTTCAGCATTACAACTGATGCACAGCTGGGGTTCAGCGTTGGTGCCCAATGCATCAAGCCTGAAAGTCCCAGCAGGTGAACACTTCCACCTCAGTGATCATAGAATTCAACAAGAAGGGTACTGTGGAGCCAGCATGTATAAATAATGAGGTAAGCAGTTGGAGACTGCATGAGAAAAAAGTCACCGTGGCTCACAGTGGGATCCCCTCCGTGAAACTTCCCAAAATTGACACTTTGGCAAAATAAGATTCAGCCCTTTATTCCTCTCTCCACAGCTGATGTCAGCCTGGATGAATATTTCCAGCATTTCCATGTTTGTTTCAAATTTCCAGACTCCACTATTTTTTATCTATTTTCTTATTTTGTATAGTTTACTGCTGAATCAGTGTCCCAGGTTTATATTTACTGTCTGTGCAGAGTGGGCTGATATCAGCGTGGGTAGCTTAGTAAAGTCAGAATTGGTCTCACTGTCACCAAGCCAGGGAAAAGGCAAGACAATTCTTTATCCAACAATATAAAAACCAAATGAACCGCGGATGCTGTAAATCAAAAACAAAAACAGAAGTAGGTGGAAAAGCTCAGCAGGTCTGGCAGCATTTGTAAAGAGAAATCAAAGTTAATGTTTGAGGTCGGAGGAGAGGTCACTGGCCCCAAGATGTTAATGCTGATTTTTCTTCACAGATGTTGGTAGACCTCCTTGTCCAACTATCCATTCTTGGCAAATTCAAGTGCCTAGATGGACAGTGAAGACAGGATGGATTCAGCTGAAATATTCATCACAGTTAAATAGCTTGCTAATTATCAGCATTTAATTCAGGAAAGTTCACACACAAAGAAGGGTCATTTGTGAAAGATCAACTGGGGGCTGGCCTGTGCATTTGTATCCCATCATGAATGAATGGCTTCACGAAAGGAGGTAAACCACACTGATAGTACAGCAGATAACCTCAGGTTATTGTGTTACAATGGAAAGATTACTGAATGCATAAATTGATTTTGAAAGAAGATATCAAAGAAAAGAGCATCTGGGCCAATATGCCCTGTCCTTTTGAGCAGACGAGACCACTTGTGATGATTACATTATGTGACAGAAAGACTCCCCCTTACATGCCTGATGTAGCAGCAGTGTATGCCGACACAAACTGTCTAGTACTCTGAGGATAATTTTAGCAGTTGTCGTCCAACAGAGCATAGACGTGATGCTTTCCCATTGTATCCACATCTATTCATAGCCTTTAGTGCTTCGTTGCTAATATTGTATTCAACTGAACATCCTCAGGAATGAACTTCAATTTTAAAAAATAGATCATGCAGTTATGCAGGGGAAGCCAAGTAGTATTTGCAATACATTCACTTAAGAGGGCTTTCTGTGGCATCTATGTTTTGTTTAGATGAATAAAGTTATTAAACTATTAAAAAATCAAAACTGTTGCTGGCTTTTAAAATTCTGATCTATTTATTTTAGTTATTTGCTCACACTTTATGTAGGTCACCTGACCACTGATTATGATGATCTGGCCTTACGTATGCGAATACATATGGCATAACAGCAATGACTGTTAGTTCTGCTCAATGGATATGCCCGTGATCTCCTCCCATATTGTGGGGTCAGAATATTTGTGTACATCGGATGGACATCTGTACTTTTTGAGGAATAGGCGAGGTGTACAGCAGCAGATGTAGGCAAAAATTACCAAGGCACACTTTGCTGTATACCATGGGAACTAGCAATACTGTCAAGTTATGCTGACTCATTTAGTTAACTTCCTTACTACAGTCAATCATTCTGTGATCAATTGCAGTCAAAAAGTCATTTTAATTCACTGCCCTCAGCAATGATCTTTTGGTAATACGGACCAGGTGTGCAGATGTTTCTTGGGCATAAAGCAGGGAATTACATCTCATGCTTGAATATTGTCAGAACATGATCAACCACAAATGGGCAAGCACTACACGCTAATCTCTCTTACACTCTTGAAATGATGATGGATAGAAAGACTAAGATATTGGAATAACTAAGTTGCTTTCCACTCCCTACCTTGAAATATGGATTCTACTTACTTTATGGCCACAAAAACATATTGCAATCTGAAATAACTGCACAGAGACCGGTATCCCATCTCCAAGTCACCCTTTATTTCACCTGTGGTTCATATATGAGCTCTGACCAGCCAACTCCGAGCCAGTTCATAGAATCAGGAGACTCCCTGAATCCCCTGCCTATATCTGCCAGCTACGTCTCCCTGATTAGTCTGATTAACACCACCAGTCAGGGATCTCATAGTCAATGAGAGCTACCTGGCCCCGATTCCAATCATTATGCACTCACATGGCATGTGTAATAATTGTAATAAAAGAATGCACCCACAGTCATTTGAGCTTATTCTGTAAGCCAAGGTAAGGTTCTATAAAATCTCTTTGAGACCCCTCTTCCTTTCATAGTATTTTTAAAAATTAATAGATGGGATATGAGTAAGACAGATAAAGCCACGATTTATTTCCCATCCCTAAATTCCATCCACTGAAGTTCATGCAGTTCAAGGATGGGAGTTCCAGGCATTTGACCCAGTGACAGTGGAGGAACAGCATTATAGTTCTAACTCAGGATGGCAGGTGATGGGGGAGGGTAATTTCCACATTTGCAACATCTACTGTACTTATCTTCCTACATGTTAGAGGTTGTGGGTTTGAATGTGCACGAACCTTTGTGAGTTGCTGCAATGCATATCTCGTAGTTGATACACATTGTTGTCTCTGTGTATTGGTGCTGGTGACAGGGAATGTTAAAGATGGTGGAAGGGTGCCAGTCAAGAGGCTGCAGTGGCCTAAGTCATATTGAGCTTCAAACAAACCTGGAGAATATTTTCTTCATATTCTAACATATTCAACCTTTACTGGTAGCCTTCTGTAGCTCAGCCTTCCAAAGACCCTACCAGATGTGTAGATTAGGGGAGTGGGTCTGGGTGAGATGGTCTGAGGTTGGGTGTGGACTTGTTGGGCTGAAGGGCCTGTTTCCACACTGTAGGGATTCTAGGATTTTACGATTCAGTTGAGAGACGAGCAAGCTCTGGACCTCATTTGCTTATTTAATTGAGACTGAAAACAGGGGTTTACTTTAGTTTAAGGAAATATTAATAGCTCATAATAGCTCAGCAACCCCAGGACAATGTTGACATTGCCTGGTGTCATGGCATTCACTTCCAGTCCTGCAATAAAGAGGCATCCATACTCTGCACCACCCTGTCCTTCAGGATCTCCAGGTCTTTGCCTGCAAAGCTTATGGCTGATTTTCACTTGTCTGAAGTGTCCAGGACAAATGTCAGGGCAGATCCATGCCAACAATGCTCGTCTGGGTGCACAATGGCATTTTAAAGATGGCATTGACTCCAGGGATGCCAGTCCACTTTGAGATATCTCAGCAGTAGTGAGTTCTTCCTGGCATGGTGAGTGGTACAATAGAGCTCAGACAAGACAGGCTGCCATGCGTGGGGGTAGTTAATGAGGCAAATTGGTAATCTGTAGCAAGAAAGCTCATTAAGCTTCACAGAGAGAAAAACCCTTCCTGAATATGGTTTTCATTTATAAAAAAAAATTCAGCGTGTATTTTGCTAATAAAAAAGATATTTGGTTTGTCAAAAATGTCCAAACTCTACTGTCTCCATACATTTCCTTCCTGTATTCATAGAATCATAGAAAAACATGCATTCATAGAATCCCTACAGTGAGGAAGCAGGCCATTCAGCCCGTCAAGCCACACTAACCCACTGATCAATATCCCACAAGAGGCACCCCAATTCTATCCCTCTAACTCCGCATTCTCCATTGCTAATCCACCAAGCTTACATATCTCTGAACAGTGTGGGGAAATTTAGCATGGCCAATCCACCTAACCTGCACACTGTGGGATGAAACCAAAGCAGCTGGAGAAAACACGCAGACACAGGGAGAACAGGCAAACTCCATACAGACTGTCGACCGAGGGTGGAATTGAACCTGGGTCCCTGGCACTGTGAGGCAGCAATGCTAACCACTGAGCCACTGTGCAAAATGCACACAAGTCTAAAATATCTCCCAAAAGTAAGCCAAACCAATGCACAGACCCTTGTTACATGCTTGGCCTTATTAAACATCAATTAATAGTCAATGTATAACTTGCCCATGTTTACCTAATGCCCATATTACCAACATTACTTTCACTATATTCATGATGTTAAAGTGATGGAATGAATTAAAATACATCCAGCATGGAACTGGGCAAAGGACATTGAAAGCAGTTACTCCGTTGATTCAGTTATGAAAGTAACATGAATCTACTTTTGGGAATTTCTTTTCACTGCTTGCAGCGTTGAGGTCTACCAGAGTCATTTGATTTATATGCATGTTTAGGATTGACCTGAATAGATTATTGACAGAATCTATTCACCTTAGAAAGTTTTGACTTATTGTGCAATCCTTTTTAAAAAGCTGAGTCCTTTGTAAAAAGCTTGGACTGAAAAGCCAACCTTTAATATAATTTACCTGAGATTAGTTTCTTGAGCCTTTACATGTCCCACTGGTGTCATCATTTCCTTATCTCACCCAAGGCTGTTCTCCCTGACCAATTTCATTCTCCCCAGAAACACTCCAGCATTAAAAAAAGAAATTAACGACATTTCTTTTCTGTCCAGTCATCATTTACCTACAGCCAAAGGTGTTCTTAATATGTGTCAATGAACTGTGTGTAAAGACTACCCAGTATGTCTGTTCTAGTTCTTCATCAAATTATTGAACAACTACATTTACTGAGGTAATTTCCAATCTACTACAAACTAACAAATTTATATAAGACTTCAAACATCTTAATTGGACAGATTAAATAAAAGCCTAACACTAAACCTACAAGCCTTGCGGTATGGGTTATTTGAGTATCTACCAGTTGTTGTCCGATGATTAATGATATACACATTAGACATAATGCTAGTTTCCAAACAGAGTGTACCATTGAGGAAGCTCAAAATAGCTCAAAATTCAAAGTTCATGGGCCAACATTTATTTTGCTACATTTTGGAGAGGGAAAAAATGTATTTCAGCAATTCAAATAGCTACCAATGTTTGCCACACTGGATCATTAATAAAGAGGAATATTAACATGATTCCGAGCACATCTTGTGGGGCAGTGGATTAGTCCCATCTCTATGTCAGAAATTCTAGGTAAAAGTCTAGAAACTCAGGGCCTGATGGTTAAAGAGAATGTGTTAATAACGTGGTCAGATACGTTGTGTATCAGTTTGTAACTCCATTCAGAGCAGGATAGATTATTGGTCAGCAATGTGATGAAAATAAATTGATGCCTCTACCACCATTATCTATAGCTCTAGGCCACAATACGCATTGTAAAAGTGCATGGTATCACAACAACTCAGACTTATTGTATGTTGGGCAGCTCAGTTGGCTGAATAGCCTGTTACCACCAAGGTTGGAGGTCCTCATTGATTCCTTTCTAGTTCCACTCTACACTGGTTATAACAACTTTTTAATTTAATCAATGTGATGATGTGCCCAATTATATAGACCTCAGACCAAATCTGGTTTATTATTCAAAGCTATCTTGTTTCCTCTTGTGGACAAAGTACAACATGAGATAATTTTGGTAAAATATGCTCATACTGTGCAAAGAAGGGAATGATTTACATTCTAACAGTACAAACCTAAAATGAAACAAATAAAACTAAAATACTGAGGATACTGGAAATCCGAAATAAAAACAGAAAAAGAAATTCAGTGTGGAGTTTTGAAGATGAGTCATGCTGGACTTGAAACATGAACTCTGTTTCTCTCTGCATAGATGCTGCCAAACCTGCTGAATTCCTCCAGCATTTTCTGTTTTTATTTAACGTGAAGCTAACATGGGTAACAGACAAATGGTGGACTTAAAACATGAAATAGCTAATGTGATCCCACAGATTTCTCAGCAAAAACATAGGTAACACTGTGGTCATCAAATCTCATTAAAATTTTACAAGGGATTATGATTCTTCACTTTCGATGACTTAACTTTGAAATGCACTCAAGAGTCATTCTGTCATGGTCTGCTGATGTTCTAGTGGTTCATTTATCCTTCCCGACACTTTGCTGTCCTGAATTCTTGGAAACTGCAATACAACAGCTACTTACAGGCACCACGACAGACAGGCACTCTTTAACAAAGAGTGAGCCTGTAGTTTTGTAATTTGTTTCCTAAGCTTTAACCCAGCTTAATTGTACATAGCAAACACAGCATATGGGTTTCCTTCACCTTTGTTCACAGCTCCATCAAACAATTAATGTCATACAGTTTCTTCTGAGTTCCCATTGATCCCAGGACTTTTCCTGAGCACTAACTTCTATTCTTAGCTACCTACTAATTCCTAAAACATTTCCCTGAGTTCTAACAGCAATGTTGTGTCATCAAAGTCTTATCAGACCATAGGGCTGCTCTCTCATTAGAGAGATAACTGGTGGTGATTTAATCCGAGGGCCATCGTACCACAGGCAAGGGGCAATCTTGGGGAGGAAAATCCTTCATGGTAACCTCAGCCAGTGATGGAATTGAACCTATACTGTTGGCATCATACTGCTTCACAAACCAAATGAGCTAAACAGACCAGAGCTAGCCAAATGCTGTTGATTTCTCACTGAACTCCCAACTGCATGGACTCAGTGGAGTTTATTCTGTCTTCATCTGTCTTCTTCTTCACACAAACTGTGATCCCTGAACTGCGAACTGTTCTTCAGTGACCCTTGAACTGCTTTGAGTTACCTACTGGAAATCTTGCACAAAGTCCTGTCATTGTTCCCAGGCAAAATTTCATGTAACTAATTTTTTGGGATAGTCAAATGTAGCAACCAGCACTGGAAGTAGGGTGTAACGACTCTTAGGAACTGCTTGTCCTTTGAATGCTTCCATGTTCACAGAGTCCTGACTCCAATAACATAAAAGTACACGTTAAAAAAATCATCCCAGTCCAGCATGGTCTTGCTTGATGTCAACAGGATGGTAACAGGTTCAGTTCTGTTTTGGCTAGGTGAATTCAGAATCTGCCTTCTCCCCTTAGGTGTGTTGGAGACCACAAGAATGTGGGTCGGTCGTGCTTAAAGGCAGAGAACTGAAGAAGAGAAATGTGATTGTGTTACATTGCTTAGTAATTCCGAGGCCAGGTCAAGTAATCGACTGTTCAAATCCCACCATTATAATTTGAGAACTCAGAATTGAATTTGAACTGAAAAGGCTAGCTTCAAGAAAGTGACCACAAATCCAATTAATTGTTATGAAAGCCCATCTGCTTCATTAAGATCAGCCTGCCACTCTCACCCAGTTTGGTCTAAACAGCATTTCAGACCCACACACAGTCTAGGTAAATTTTTTTTGCCTGCAGAATGAAATGACACAGATGTATCAAACCCTTTTACGAAAGGAACGAAAATAAAACCAACACCTTCACTGTATAGATGACAATGATTCAAGAAAAAAAACACCGCCAGCACATTCTCAAGATATTTAGATGTGTGTGATAAATGTTAGCCTGTGTAATGATGTCCACATCCTGAGAACAAATAAAATGAATTCCCTTACACATGGTCTGATTCCACCAATCACAGGAGATCATAAGGGATTATACAGTGTAACCATTACCCCACAAAATCCTCTGGATCAGTTTATCAGGAGCGCTCAGAAATGAGGTGTATTTCTCCCTCAAGACCACCAGATGGCAGGTAAGTTTGCAAAGAAAATCGTTTATGCTGAGCCTCCAAGTGTAATAAAATAGATCAGAGATCCTCATGTGGCATCTAAAAGTCGCAAAATTATGCAATGACACTTCAACTACTTGGGACCTTGTGTGCATATCTCTGACTTTGAGATAGAATCAGAGATTTGGAAGAATACCTGGATAACTACCCAGGAAATGCAGGACATATTAAAACATTAACACTTGAGTATTTTTTAAATTTATTCGGGGGATGTGGGAGTTGCTGTTTTATTGCCTATCCGCAATTATCCTTGAGCAGGTGATGGTGGTTCACCTTCCTGAACCACTACAGTACATTTGCTGTAGATAGATGCACGATGTCGGTGGAGAGAGAGTCCAAGGATTTTGACCTGACAACACTGAAGGAATGGGGATACACTTTAACATCTGGCAAGTGAGTGCCTTAGAGGGAAAACTGCAGGCAGTTGAAATCCAAGAAGAAAACAACACTGACCTCGCCTATGGAACTTCAGTATGTTGATGATAATGTCATCTCTGTTCTCTCGGAGGAGAATCTTCAAGCCTTACTTAGTGCCTTTGCAGAACTATACTGAAGAATTGGTCTCCGCCTCGACTTCAAGATGATTCAAGTCCCTTACCAATTCTTAACAGGACACGTTCCAGTCCATCCCTCCAACATGGTCAACAGAGAAATCCTCTGAAATGGGGAACATTTCTATGTGGGGAGCTACCTCATATCTAAAGCCAACATTGATGCAGAAATTGAACACTGCATCCTATCTTTAAGCATCATCTTCAGATGCCTAAGGACGAGAGTCTTTGATGACTTCCATGTTGACAGCAAGATCCTATGTATAAGTCAGTTATTTTTCTGACTATTGTATATGGCTGCAAAACAAGGACTACTTCTACGGTTGTTGACTCGCTCGCTGAGCTGGTAAGGTTGTTCACAGACGTTTCGTGACCATACTAGGTAATGTCATCAGTGCGCCTCTGGTGAAGCATTGGTGTTCTGCCCCGCTTGCTATTTATGTGTTCTGGTTTGCCGGGGTGGGTGATATCACTTCCAGATTGGTTTCCACATGGGGTCCAGCTCTACATGTTTGTTAGTGGAGTTCCGTTTTGAGTGCCAGACCTCCAGGAATTCTCGTGCTTGTGTATGCTTAGCTTGTCAAAAGATGGCTATGTTGTCCCAGTTGAATTGGTGTCCCTCATGGTCCATGTGTATTGAAATGAGTGACAATTGGTCATGTTTCTTGGTAGCTAGTTGGTGTTCGTGAATCCTGATGGCTAGTTTCCTTCTGGTTTGCCCTGTGAAATGTTTTTGGCAGTCTTTGCATGGTATCTTGTCAATAGCATTGGTTCTGTTAGTTGTGTTGCGAATCCTTTATTCCCATCAGCAGCTGTCAGTTTGTGGGCTACCATGATTCGTAGGGGGCGGAGTAATCTGGTGGTCATTTCAGACATGCCCTTAATGTATGGGACGGTGACTAGTGTCTTTAGATGTGTTGTGTCTTACTGTTGTGGTCTATTGTGTAGGTATTAGCAGACTACGCTTTTCAGATAACCCTTGTTTCTATAGATGCTGTATAGGTGTTCTTCTTCGCCAGACCATCACTGGCTGGTCCAGCATTTATTACCCATCCCTAATTGCCCAGAGGCCAGTTAAGAGTCAACCACATTGCTGTGTGTCTGGAGTCACTTGTAGGCCAGACCAGGTAAGGATGGCAGTTTCCTCCCTAAAGGGCATTTGTGCGCCAGATGAGTTCTACAACAATTTGACAATGGTTTCATGGTCATCATTAGATTCTTAATTCCAGATTTTTTATTGAATTCAAATTTCATCAGCTGTCATGGTGGGATTTGAGCCCATGTCCTCAGAACATAACTTGTGTCTCTGAATTAATAGTCCAGCAATAATACCACTGGGCCATCACCTCCCCAGGAAGATGAGAACATTGAACAAGATGAAAAGCGCTCTCTGCATGGTAAAGCATAACAGTGTCAAGTGCAGCAAGCTAAATAGAACTTAATTGACACCCAGTTCCAGCAGGTGAGAGCTAATGCAGAAAATCACTCATTGACTATAAGTTTGTTGCTGCTCAAAACAAAACGGGGCCCTGTCTGTTGCCAGAAGCAAGTTTAGCTTTTCTTTGTTTGAGTTTTATTTGTGTTTGCTGTAGGTGAATAAAAGTGTTTGAACCCGTTTGAAAGCTTTCCAGTATATGATGCTGCAATATTGAACAATGAGAAGATGTTGGATTAGACTGTCTGTTAGAAAACAAGTAGCACAGTCTGGGAAAGGGTTGGAAGGTAGGATAACAAGGTGTGGAGCTGGATGAACACAGCAGGCCAGGCAGCATCAGAACAGCAGGAAAGCTGACGTTTCGGGTTTGGGCCCTTCTTCAGCTGATGCTGCCAGGCCTGCTGTGTTCATCCAGCTCCACACCTTGTTATCTCAGACTCCAGCATCGGCAGTTCCTACTACCTCGAAGGTAGGATGATGCTCAGGATGGGTAACCTTTGTAGCTTGGTTCATAAGTAGATAGGTGCTGATGTAAAATGCATTTACAAATGTGTACTTGCATTTGTAATGAGGTTTCAGCTGTGACACCTCTGTGCCCTCAGAAACATTTCATTTTTGTTCTCCCACAATATGAAAGGTATCTCCTGTTTGGCAAATTGACCTGGTGCTTGGCTGGGCCTAAAAAATGATGCTGTTGCTAGGACTCCTGGGAGGTCCCGGCAGAGGCAGATATTTCTGTCAGTGCTGAACAAGGGATAGCCAAAGCGGGACATAATAAAGGTATGTGCACAGCTAATAAGGTGACCTGTAAAGAATAGTGTGAAAAAAAAACGGGGCTGACAGAGAATAAACATCCCTGAAACACACCAGAATTGACATGTCTGATAAAATTCAGGCCCCTTATGTCGGTTTCAGTATTGGCTTCAATAATATTTACTGGACAAAATTGTTAAAAAGAAAAGGAATTACTTAAATTAACATAAAGTTTGGAAGCAGTGTTAAGGATCAAATATTGAGGAGCAATGGCAGAGACAATCCTTCCAATAATTAGATCAAACATGTCACCAATGCAATGAGACAGGCAAAAATAGAATCAAATAAATTTGTGGAGGTGACAAAGAGAATAGAAAGCATAACATAAAATATGCAGCTTTGACTGAAGGGCGGTCAATATTTTAATCAAGATCCTCCAAACTGATAATAATGTTCACTGCAAGAACATGGAAAACAATGTGTTCCTTTCTCTTTTGAAAGCAGGAGGTTGACACAACTTTGATGTGCAAGTGAATCATTTTGTAAAGAGATACATGGATGGAATTTTTGAAACTGCCTGTTGCTTTTTCCTTTAATTTTGAGAGTCATGTGGGTGATTAAGAAGGTCTGAAAGTTTTGAGAGGCACTTCAGAGGTAAACATGAAAATTGCATGCCAATTTTAGCATGGGAGCAATTTGTCATCCCTGGTCTGCTGTAAAATGGGAGTTGCACTGAAAATTTGAACTCATAATCTATTTAACTCGGATACTGGAAGTATTTACCACGTGGTACAGGCAGCCATTTCCCACAAATGACATTTGATTTACCTGTAGTTTGTAACGATATTCCAATCTCTAAACTCTCAATAGTGTTGTCATAATTACACCACTCTGCATGTTGTCTTAAAAACGTTGCATTCTTTGCTTCCATATCCAGGGACGCAGGAGATCAAGTCTGCAATGGCTCAGTGAAGGGAACAGCTAACAACTGCATTATCAAACAAAACACTGCATGAGCAGCCTGACCATTTCTACCATTGACTGCAATGCCAGAAAGAACAGTTTAACATCGCTTGCTGGCCAAAGCTGCTTTACATTGTTGATTGCTCTGATCTCAGTTCGCAACCTGGTGGCAGTATCATTCTACCATTGTTTAAGGATGGGAGGAAACTGGAAACTTAGGGACATTGGTTTCTAAAGAGAAAAAAGATTAGCAGGTGAAAAGTTAAAAATACCAACAGGAGAAAAACACCATCTGCCTCATTGTTCTCAAAAACATGGTGATGAGTGGGTTGAGTAATCCAGGTCACAAGTGCAAGCTTTTCTTTATTCTACTAAGGGGAATGTTGAATTCCTTTTATGACTTCAAAGTATGAGCTCCTAATGATAATTTAGTTTGTTTAGTTTAACCTTTAAAGACAAGTGATGCATTGGACTGGAAATTCCTGCAAAGTTTACCTTGTTGGCAATTGTTTAGAAATTTCGTGAGAATACCATTAGTATGCACAGGAATGTAAGAAGTGTGAATCCAGCACAAATTAGCATAACCAAATTGAGAGCTGATGACTTTTGTCAATTCCTTCATGTTCCTCTTTATGTATGAAAATGAAAGTCTGATGATTTACCATTTCATTGCATATGGCACAGCAGACTTTAAAAATTTACTGTGGAAGCTTTTCATTTCAAGACATTTGTTTTGGTGAAGTAAAAATATTTCAGCGCAGGCCTCACTGGTGCATGCAGTAATGGGCTGGAGTGAATGAATTAAAACAAGTCCCTTTAGTTTAGTGACTGAGCATTTAGAGATATTTTAGGTGATTAAAGAAAGCCAGTATGGATTGATATCATATCAAATGAACCTATAGATTTTTGTTGCAGAAGTAACTAATGTAACAGACAGCAGGATTTCCATAGAACATAGTGTATATAAAATTCCAGAAGACATTGAATCCAGTTTCACACAACAACTTGTTAGCTCTAATTAAAGCTCATGGAATTGAAAATAAATCTTACTGACATGGCTGAGAGTTTAAGTGATAGGAGTCAGTAGTAGGGGAAATAGATATGTGCTGAAATTGGAAGAAAGTGACTCCAAGTGTTCCGGAAAAATCTTGAGCCTCAACTATTCACAATACTTTTCAATATCTTAATCAGCACAAGAGGGAAATTTGCCAATGATACCAAGATTGATGAAATAGTAAGGAGTGCTTTCAGGAACTTAAAATCAAATAAATATTGGTAAGTAAGTAGGCAACTGTGTTTGAATTTCAATGCAACAGTAGATCATCCACTTTGAAATAAAGAAAGGAACAATCTGAGTATTAATCAAATTGTGAAAAAGCTAGAAACGATACATGATCAAAGAGACTTAGCAGCTATTGTACAAAAGTAAAAGCAAAAAGGTGTACAGAATGTTTGCTTTCATAATTAGAGAACAAAGGTAAAATAGGGAAGAGGTTTGCCATCACTTTCCAAAGGCCTGGTGAAACCACAGCTGAGTATTGTGCACAGATCTGGACTCTGAAGGGATTTATTGGCCTTGGAAAGAGTGTAGACCGTATTTGCTAGCAATTTACAGTGCTGCAAGTGTTAGATTATGAAGAAAGATTGCATAAATTAAGCTTGAATTTCATTGAACAAAGAAAGTTAAAGCATCATGTGATTGCAGATTTTAGAGAAGAATTGACTGTATAGATCGAAATAGTTATGTTAGTAGGGTAGTATAGGCAGTGGGATATAACCTTCAAATCAGAGTCAGGTATTTGGGAGAGAAATTGAATGTTATTTTTAATTCTCACTTGGTATGATACCGCAGGTTCAGTTAAGATTGTGTGAACCAATGTTAAAAGTTGAGATTGAACACAGTCTTCAGCCACAGATGAAGTGGAGGTGCCAGTGTTGGACTGGGGTTGACAAAGTCAGAAGTCACACAACACCAGGTTGTAGTCCAACAGGTTTATTTGCAATCACAAACTTTTGGAACATAGCCCCTTTGTCAGGTGATATAAGAGAGAAGCACACAGACACAGAATTTATAGGCAGAGTCATCAAGGGCAGAGTGATCAAAAAGATCATACAAATGGTGTGCGTGGAGTCTCGAATAATAAGTCTCTGCAGGTGATCAGAAGTGTCAGATGGTGTGAGTAAAGTGCCAACAGTTGAATAACAAGCAAAAGGATGATCAGTAATCCGATTAAGTGAGACAGAGATAATTACAAAAGAAATTAAGAATAAGCTAGAGCTGGAGACAAACCAAATGACTGAAATAACATGATCAACATAACAGTCATATGCCGAAGATCTAGCCAAAGTGACAAGTAATCTAAAACTGTGCAAACTAATTAAGGTAAAGGGATCATAACAGTTTATCAAGATGATGGTGTCAAAACAGGACAGTAAGGAAGATTTTTCAGACGCAGAACAGTGCAGTGGGGCCACATTATAGCGCAACATGAACACAAGATCACGGTTGAGGCTGTCTTCATAGATACAGAACTTACCTATCAGTTTGTGCTCAGCAATTCTGCATTGTTGTGTATCGCAAAGGCTGCCTTGAAGGATGCTTACCTGAAGATTGGAAGCTGAATGCCCTTGACCGCAGAAGTGTTCTTCCCCAACTGGAGGGAACATACCTGTCTGGCGATTCTTGCGTGATGTCCATTCATCTGTTGTGATAACATCTGCACGGTCTCACCGATATACCATGCCTCGTGGCATCCTTGCCTGCAGCATATGAGATAGACACCATTGGCTGAGTCACATGAGTATCAGCCGTTACGTGGTGTGTGGTGTTCCCTCATATGATAGCCATATCCATGTCGATGATCTGACATATCCTGCAGAGGCAACCCTTACACCTATTGTGTTATTCCAGTCATGTGGTTTGTCTCCAGTACCACCTTACTTTTAATTGTTTGTAATTATCTCTCTGCCTCATTTAATGGGATTAAAGATCATCCCTTCACTTGTTATTCAGCTGTTGACACTGTACTCACACTGTCTGACACTTCTGATCACCTGCAAAGAGTTATTATTCAACACTTCACTCACACCATTTGTATGATCTTTTGGTCTCTCTGCCCATGATTTCTCTGGCTATAATTCTGTGTTTTGTGTGCTTCCCTCTCAATTCTCCTGATGAAGGGGCTATGCTTCAAAAGCTTGTGATTTCAAATAAACCTATTGTACTATAACCTGTTGGCATGTGACTTCTGACTTTGGCAATAAATGAAGATATGGCAACTTCATTTGATATGCAAATAATGGGAATGGAATAAAAACAATGCAGATATTAGATATGAATTGCA
Organism: Ginglymostoma cirratum; assembly: GCA_024137785.1. Classification (NCBI taxonomy): domain Eukaryota; kingdom Metazoa; phylum Chordata; class Chondrichthyes; order Orectolobiformes; family Ginglymostomatidae; genus Ginglymostoma; species Ginglymostoma cirratum. The sequence continues at coordinate 22,743,983 of JAHRHZ010000111.1, read as the reverse complement.
AATGATGAACTGGCAGAGTGTGCTTTACCATTTAGAGAATGACAAATCATCTGTGCTGTGAAGAAAAGGCCTGAAGCAGGAGGCCATACAAGATAATTGGCAAAGATTTTAAGAGTAAGGCATTTGCTTGTTCTATGATGCTAATAGTACAAAAAGAGCACAAAGGGTGAAATCTTATCAGAGTCTGAGTGACATGGGTTATGGTTGAATGTGTGGCAGAATCGGGCAAGATATTAGTGATGCCCAAGATTTTCTTGTTCCATCTTCTATACTTTCTTTACTAGGCAGTGACAAATTGCTGATTGATGCTCATTATTGCCTGTTAAGTGACTTCAAATCACCATGTGTTGCTGGTATAGCTCACTACTTACACCAAATTACCTCCATGTTGGAAACAGGGCACCAATATCTCACACCATACTTGATGGCCACCTGCTACATGCACTCCATGTCCATGGACACTGACATTCAAAATATGCCAGCCTCTAAGAACCATTATGGCACATCTCTGATCCATACACAGGATGCTTCTGCACTTTAGTTTTGCACCTTGGGCTGCACCAGAATTATTGTTGTAATGCTGCAGCAAGGGCACTGTGCACCCAGACATGCATCCAGCTCTTATACAGACCAGGCTGCATCTCCAGGCTCTACACTCTCTGTCATAGCACCGAATGGCTCTGAGCCTACCTGGATACTCACTGCATTCCTGACTAGCCTTGCCTTTACGTGCTTTGTCCCCTCAGCCAAAGATATAATGTTGATTTCATTACTCTCACTCCATGCCTTTTAACACTGAGAATTTTCCATGATTGTCAATAATCCTCAGCCAAGTCAAAGGGAATGGCCTTCGCTCAGAGATCCCAGCACAGTAAGTCAAGGGCAGCCTTTGATATGAATCCAGGGGCTTGGAAATGGTTAGTCAGCAACACCATTGGTCACAGTCAGAATCCTCTTCTCTTAAGTTGTGAGGAGCGAAGCAGTGGGCAGCCCACAACACATGGTGACATTTTCGGCCCTATTACAGGCTCTTCTGCTCTTGAATGAGAGAAAGGAGCAGGTATTACAGAAGGTGACAGTGGATGGCACAACTATTACTGTTGGTGCAGATGGGAGGAGCGAGTGAGTAGGCAACATAGAGGGGATGCAGGGATGGTGAAGTCCAAGGTTGGGATGGGTAAGGGTGAGGGGGATGATGATTGCAGGTAATAGTGTGAGTGGTAGAGCATGAACCTTGGTGGGAGGTGGGTACAGTTGCAGGGATAGACTGATAGAAGTATTGGAGAGAAGATGGTGGCACTTACATTGGTGAAGTGGAGAAAGTCATTGACCTTCTTCCGACAGTCCAGGGAGCTGGGACTGCATTAACTGGGGAGGCAACAAGCTGGCATGGTCTGGTGTCACAGTCTCCACTGCTGGTCCCGAGGTAAGAGGAAGTCCAGCTCACACATGACCCTACACTACAGGACCGCCAGGACTCCGATGTCTTCCTGTCCGCCACATCTGGGGAAAATATTCGGAACCGTGCCAGGTAGATGTCGACTGATGGTACTTGTCTGGGTGTGCAATACTCTATTAAAGATGGCACCTACGCCAGGGATGCTGGTGAATTCTGAGATTTCTGGCAAGTGGCGAGTTGTTCTGGCACAGCTTATGGCAAGAAGGGGCCAGATATCAGATGTATTACTCACTGTAGGGGCTGCAACACCAATTAATGAGGCGAGTTTGGAAAAATATGGCATTATAACTCACTCAGTCACATGATGAGAATCATTCCACAGAACCTGACACAACTTGGACTTAGCCAAAAATAAGTATGATTCAGCCCAAAGAAATTATAGTATGACAACATGCTTGTGGCACAACTCTTCAGGATTGGTGCTCATCCTCCACATGAGATGGTCATCTAACACTTTGCTATTTTTCTCTTCATGTCCCTTACCTTAAAATGCCTAGTTACCAATTCTTTTGTTTATTCACAAACCTGGAAGCCTGGTGTTCCTCCGTTTAACACTGTTTCTCGTGTTCTTCATCTAAATTAGAAAGGACATTTTATTTTCAAAAAGGAGCCAATCAGCATGGAAAAAATTACAGAAATTAGAAATCATTTTTTTCCATACTACCCATTGGCATGGTTAAGTAAATGTTCTCATTGATTTAAGGAAACAACAAGAGCCTAAAATGTCCTTAGAGCATGCAGATTTGATGGAAACAACACAATGCAAATGTTTCCACAACTTACATCATCACATGGCTGTATTTTTTCCAGATTTTCTGCATTTAAATCCTTAACATATTCAGTGTGAAATCTTGCCTGCACAGTGTGATCTACCTGAAGAAGTGTTTGCATGAGGAACACACTGACAGTAATTTACAGAGCTCCACTATCACTTCAATAGTTACGTCTTTGCCTGTAAGGTAAAAAGAAGGGGTATTTGGACTCCATAATGAAGAAGACTCACCCACTGAAATAAAACAATGAACTGTGGACACTGGAGATCAGAAACAAAAAGAGAAGTTGCTGGTGATATTCAGCAGGTCTGGCAGCACATGTGGGGAGACGTCAGAGTTAATATTTCAAGTGCAGTGACTTTTCATCAGAACTCAGTTAAAAGTTAGAAAATGGACAAACCTGATGAAAGGTTGATTGTCTATTTGTCTTTTTTTTGCAACACCTGCTTGATCTGCTGAATATTTTCATCATATGTTTGTTTTTAGGTTGGAATTGACATAAATTTATTTTCACATTCACAGTTTAAATATCTATTTCCTCCTGGCCCATTGTTCTTGTGCTGCTGTACTCATTCAACTTTGGACTCTTTTAAATGCTTACAATCTATGATTGTGTAGCAACAGTCCACAAATATTTAGATCACTTTTTATACAGATTTCATTGCTACACAGGAGGTGTATTTTCTTGCAACGAAATCAAGGAACTGTGTCAGGGTCTGACTGCAAAATGTTTTGGTGAGGCTGTAGGTTTGAGGCTATGATTTATGGTTTAGATGTTGCTGTCCAAGATTTATCATCCATCTCTCAAGCTGATACTACATCTGCCCATCAAGCACCTTCATACAAGTGATCCACTAAAAAGCAAGCTGACCCAGCTAACCTCAAAGGCAATTGCTTCTGACACAGATGCCACGCTATCTAATGAATCACCACAAAGAGTTACGGGCTACCTTAATCTCACGCAGCATCCCCTGAAGCCAATATATTGTTGTGTTGAATGTAGATCTGGGCGGCCATGTTTAACATTGCACTGCAGTCAGGTACTCAGCAAAAAATGCCACATTGAGAACTGCAAGAAATATTGATAAACCTCCAGCATTTGGAGACGAAAGTGTGATGCAGGCAGAAAACAAAACGTGGTGGCAGCAGGTATCTGAGAGTAAGGTTTAAACAGTTTAAATTGATTAAATGTTAAATTAAGCTGAGAAAAATCAACACAAACTCATGCCAGAGATGGAAAGACTGAGTGAGTCATATGGAAATGACATGGCATCCGTTGCAACAGTGATGTCACAGCTTCAGTCCATAAAGAATTGGGAAGCTGAAGACGTAGACACATTTAAGAAGTGTTATGGGCCAGACCAAAGCCCCTCAAAACATAGCAAAGAAATAGCCTAGACTCTAACTTTTATCTTATTTCGAGGCAAGTGTATGGTACTGCATTCCAGATGTGATTCACCTGGTCAAACTACTCGGCTTTAAGCAAAACACACTTTATTCTTACACAACGCTTAAAATACAAACAAAAAAAAATGAATTGACAAAACGTCAACTCTATCGAAATATTTAACAAAGTAATATATCATTTAAATACTACTCATCAACTGTTGCAATATAACGGAATCCCATAAACGTGCCATTGGCAAAGGCAAATTCAGCAAAACAGATTTCCCTCACTTGCAATCTCCTCCAGTCCAGCAGAAACGAAATGCTGAAAGCATGAATCTAGCAGCAGAGAGAGAGAGAGAGCTGTATCCAGCAGCTTCAACTCCAAAACCCCAACTTCAACAATTAAGAGCAAAACTAAAACCCTGGGTCCATGCGCGCTGACTCCACCCAGTAATGATTCTTCAGTCTAATTTAAAAAGAAACCAGAGCTATTTAGTCTGCTTTCCATGGAGCAGACACCTCGTCATCAGATGTACACCACCCCTCAACAGAACCAGAACAGACAAGTCCCTCTTAGAGGCATATATCATAACAGAAGTATGAAAAAGCCTTATATAAAGCACTACTGAAGTGAATGGATCAGCAGTGGAATGGGGGGGGGCGTGCAGTGGGGGGGTGGGGAGGTCAGGGTAGCAGAAATGAAGGGGTTCAGTTCCTTTAATACCTAGGAGATGAGAGTTGAAGCCAGTCAGAACAAATCACATTTCTTTGCAAAGTCCAGCACACACCTCTTAGCTAAAATCAAATGATTCAATCTACAAACATGAATTTCAAGGCATCAGACTTTCATTGACAACTTCGCACTAAGATAGAAAAAAGCAACCAGGAAATGGAAAGTCAAAGCCACTGAGTAATTTTGGGAGTTAATTTGGGAGTTCTGCACACACCGAAGGATAGAAAGATTTATTTGGAAAGGACAAGCTCACAATATCTCACAGACACCGTCACATCCACAAGTGGACAAATGAAGACACTAACTACATAAATGATTGGCTTTCAGTTAAGTCCCGAGAAAGGCAGCTGGGTTGATGCAGTGAAGTGACAATAAAAGTCATCCAGCAGGCAGAGAGAGAGAAACGTGCAAGAAAAGCAGATGTCCACACGAGTTCATAAACAGAAGAAATGTGCAGAGCTTGTTGTCAGTCAGTTCGCTGGGAAATCATGTACAAGTTGGTAGAAACTGAACCAGTGGGGAGAATGAGTAGGAAAAGAAACCAAAACAACTATCCCCTGCAAGATGATAATGAGACTGACGACAAAGTTAGCATAGGAATTATACAACTGCATGAAGTGCCTGATCGTGACAACTTCCGGAGAAAGATATTCACACAACTATTCAGATTAGGAGGTTGAGAAATAAACCAACAACCACAAATCCAAACGCAGATTTATATCAGAGCACAAATTAACATCGTTCCATTCAGACTACTGGAAAATCTTTCCTGAAAATTTGAAAGAAAATGTATCTGAGGAAAGACACTTTGGAACTAAGCAATGTCATGGTGACAGTTTATGGGATAAATTGAGGAAAGACACAAATCAGAGGGACACACAAAGGAAAGATGTTCACTGTATGTTTCATGCCACTGAAACAGATGGGCTTGCTCCCTTTAGATTGAGCAGTTACAAAGAGCTGCACAGTAAACCATGAGTGGAGGGGGTGAAAATGAGGGTTGATAAGAGCAAAACCAATGAACACCATTTGAGGAGAAGTAAGGGAGATCTGGTACATATTAATCCAGAATTTTTTGAAGAGATGCTTGGATGCTGTGAAGATTTTGAGCAGCACATCACTACCGATCCAGCAAAGGGACCAGTGACTCATCGCATAGTAAAATACGAAAGGAATTGAAAGAACACCTTGAAAAAGCATAGCAAGAGATGGACGGTAAAAGGTGATTAGCAGAGTCACAGTGCGTACAGATTGAGTAAATTTCATTGTGGCGAGAGAGAAGCAAAATGGATGGTTAAAAAATTGCCAGGGTTGTAAATATTTTAACCAATAAAAAGGTTTCACTCTCCTGTTTCAACACTGGAAGACATCATGCCAGCACTATCAGGGTCAAAATTTGACTACCTGAAATAGTTATTGGAATGTGAAGGCTGACCAAAAATCTTGGTAATTGACAACATTCTACATATTCTTTGGACATTAGCCATCCCTAAGCCTACCATTTTCCCTTATGAATTAGCAAATCTTGATTTAGCAAGAATTCTCAACATAAGGAATTCATACATCTTCCTTCACCTTGGGAAGGCTATTCAGAATTTCCAAGTTCTCAAGGCTTGGTGACCAGCAAAGCAACATCAGTCTCAAAATATTTATTAATAGATTTCAGAATTTAATACTAGCTTGTAGAAGTCAGCAAAGTATTAAGAAGCAGCTTATACGTGACACATTGATAGTTATACATTTAAGATAGCCTTGACAAATTGGTAAATATTTTAAATCACTTACATCACCCAATAATTGCTTTTGGGAATGCACTAACTCTAAATATATAAACATGCACAAAGTGCAGTTACAGCTGTTCATTATAACAAAATGTTATTCTTCTGAATTTCTCAATTAAAAAAAAATGAAATGGACCAAACTGGAAAGGCTGCCTATATGATGCCTTGATTACATTTAAATTTTAGCAATTCCTTTATCAACAATAAATGACTAGTCAATTTCAAAGTGCATCAGAGAAGTAGGCCAGTCAGCCCCTTGAACTCATCCATTCAGTAAAATTATCACCGATCTGAATACTCCAGATTCATTGTGCTTCTCACAATCTTTCACCCTTTGCTTATCAAAAGTCTGCATACCTCTACCGTAAAAATATTCAAAGATTCTAGCCGACATCTCTGTCTCAGGCTTGCTGCAAAGCTCCAGCGAAGCAAAGCTCAAGCTGGAAGAACAGCACCTCAATTTCTGCTCAGGAGCCCTGCGGCCTTCTGGACTCAAAATTGAGTTCAATAACTTTAGGGCTTGAGCTCTCCCATGTCCTTACCACTACCCCCACAAACCAGACCTTGTTATCACACGGTCTACTATTATACGCAATGCATTGTTGGGCATTAACAGTCCCCATTAGTAGCTATTCACCTTCCTAGTCAGATTGTTATCCACTCCTTTGTCTGTCCAACTTGTTCTTCTCTCTCTTTGGGCTCTATCTCCACCTACCGTTTACTCCTTATCCCCTCCCCATCCCCATCTGCACTCCCCCCACCCCCCTTATTCTGCATATAAACCAATATTTTCCTAGCTACCATCAGTTCTGAGGAAGAGTCATTCGACATGATATGTTAACTCTGATTTCTCTCCTCCGATGCTGCCAGACCTTCCAACCTCTGTTTTTGTTTTAAGGATTCTGCTTCCATCGTATTTTCAGCAAGAGAGTTCCAAAGCATCATGACCCTCTGTGAGAATAAATTTCTCCTTATTTCTATTTGATATGGGCAATACCTTACTTTCAAAATGACCCCCAACTCTAGATTTCCTCATATCCTTTCCATATTTGCCCTTCAAAATCCTTTAGAATTTTATATGTTATACTCAAGTCATGTCTTACTCTTTTCAACTCCAGTAGGTACAACTGTCCAACCTTTCTCTCAAGGCAATGAGGCCTCACTTTGTGACAGGTTTGATTCCAACCACTTGAGGGTTTTCCCCTGATTCCCATTGACTCTCGTCTCGATCGTATTTCTTGAAACCATACTCTTGTCCAATGCAGCCTTAAAGTCAAGGGCAGTCACTCTCAGTTCCTTTCAGGAGGCCAGCTCTTTTGTCCGTGTTTGAACTAAGGCTGCAATGAGGTCAGAAGCTGAGGTTAAACAAGAGATAAAGTTGCCATAGTCTTACCAGACCATGGCATTGCTCTCCCATTAGAGAGAGCTAACTGAAGGAGGTTTAACCTGAGGATCACCATGTCTCAGGGAGGGGAGAGGTTGAGAAGGGGAACCTTCATGGTAACCTCAGCCAGTGAGACATCACTCTGCATTACAAATGAGCCATCCAGCCAACTAAGCTAAATCAACCCCTTTCGGGAACCGAGTGACTCTGATGAAACTCAAACTGAGTATGAGTGAGAATGTTACTGCTAAACAAGTGTTGCTTGATAGTTCTAGTGATGAACTCTTCCATCAATTTATTGATGATTAGGAGTAAACAGATAAAGTGGAGAATGGCTGGGTTGGATTTGTCCTAATTTTTGTGCACAAGACAAACCTGGACAATTTTCCGTATTGTCAAGTAGATGCCAGTGTTGTACTGGCATAGTTTGGTTAGGAATGTGACACGTTCTGAAGTACAAGTCCTCACCACTATTACTGGAATTCTGTCACGGTCCATAGCCTTTGCAGTATCCAGCACTTTAAGCTATTTTTTGATATTATATGGCGTGAATCAAATTGGCTGAAAATTGTTATCCATGCTTCAGCCTTATCTTTTGCACTGATTTACAGGGCTTGCCCCATCATTATGCATGGGGATATTGGAGAAGGCTCTTTCTTCAGGGAGTTGATTGTCCAACACCATTCACGAAAGATGTGACAGGACTGCAAAGCTTAAATCTGATTGACGGTTGTGAAATCATCAGCTTTAACTACTTTCACTGTTTGGCATGCAATTACTCCTATGTTGACCCATCACCTCAACTTTGAATCAGAGATAATAGGAACTGCAGATGCTGAAGAATCCGAGATAACAAGGTGTGGTTCTGATGAAGGGTCTGGGCCCGAAACGTCAAGCTTTCCTGCTCCTATGATGCTGCTTGGCCTGCTGTGTTCATCCAGCTCCACACCTTGTTACCTCAATTTTGAATATGCCTGTTACTGCTTGTAGCATGCCTTCCTGACCTCTTTCTGACCTCTTCATTGAATTTAATGGCCTCCATGCTCCTAGTTCAGTATCATAAACCTCTTGACTGTGCCTCAGATTGCACCTTGCAGCATACCATGTTTTGTTAATTTTAGTTTATTCTTCTTTTTTAAACTCACTTAGACAGGAACTAAAATCAAATCCTTATCCTAACTTATCCAGTTCTGAGGAAGGGTCACCAGACCCGAAACGTTAACTCTGTTTTCTCCTTCACAGATGCTGCCTGACATGCTGAGCTTTTCCAGCAACTTTGTTTTTTGTCCCTTACCCTAACCCATATCTTGAAGTGGTATTTCAACACATTCACCCACAGGACCTAGTTCAAACAGTTTGTAATAAATTATAGATTTTAGCTTTCAAGTATTTTTTGCTTTGGGTGCAAGATTCAAGTAGACAATTTGCATGGCAATTACCAAAGAGTGTGTTCTTTTTATCTCTTCATTGTTTAAAATTTTAGACTTTATAAAAGAAACATTTTGGACAATCTTTTGGGTAGTAAGTTGTGTTTAATTGCTTCCAGTTTTCAAGATCCCCACTTATTATGATCATTCCATTGTAGTATTCAATCTTTTCTCACCGAAAACATTCAAAGCATGTCCATGTGTTTTTTTTTTATTATCAAGACCACTGCTGAATCTATGGTGTTGCTCACAGTAAATGAGTACATAGAATATTATTAATCTCAGCCAGTATTACACAAGATAAGCTAAAATGCACAATAATATACTTGATTTTTCACGCTCAATAATAAATTATTTATAATTGAACTTCAAAAATATCTGGCTATTTTTCTGTTTTATAGTTCTTTTTTATATTGTTCTTTGGTTTTTATCTCATACGTTTCCTTCTCTCTCATTGAATAGCTCATCCTTTTTCTTCATCATTCATCCCTCATCTTCAGTCTATCAGCTGCATCTTTTGAATGTTTTGTTATCTCTCCAATGTAGCCCTCTATCCATAGCCTAAATCTTACCTAATATCAATTAGAAACAACATGCTTGAGTATTGTGGCATGAGACTAGTTTACAGGAACTAAGACAAAAGCACCTAAACAAAAGATGTTTATGATTTACTGCTAGGAGGACTCTTGTGAAGGCATCTGGCATTCCTCATTTTGTGTTAGCAGGTATAGGAATTTAGGAATATATTTAGGAATTCCTTTCCCAAACTTGGATAAAAAGCAAAACAGAGAAAGAGTTCAAAGATTCTTCTTTGGAGCTGTTCTAAAGTTAAATCTGCTTCTCTCCCCACAGATGCTACCAGACCTGCTGAGTTTCTCTGGCATTTTCTGTTTTATTTCAGATTGCCAGCACCTGCAGTGTTTAGCTTTTGCCTTTTGTAGAGTTCTTTACTCCTTCCCTTTTAAAATTATGACATTGAAATCCATCTTCTTGGTAAAACTTGAAAATAGACAGGAAAACACAAGATGCAGAGGTCTATATTTCTGAGGTGCAATTTGTGAAGAACAGGTTTACAGTAATATTATGTTATAAAATTACCCATTCACATGACTGTCAAGAAGAATTGAGAGTTCTGTTAAATTGTTGCTGCCTATTGAAACCAACAAATATTTTGTATCCTATGATGTTAAGAATTCAATAAATAATTGTTAACAGCACTGGAGTCTCACAACCACTGCTGACATTTGGCTGGATTTTATACTCTTTCCCAAAGATGAGATTTGAACTGCTGATGGCATTTAGCTGGATAGGATGACGAAGGGTGGAGACCTTATCACAAGAGCACCTCCGACTTGATCAACAGCATGCTGGGAAATCCCAAAGATGGTTTCTCTGTCTTGTTGCCAATTACATCCGTTTAGGTGGACTTCATGCACAGTTAAAGACATCTTCCTCCTGCTGATGCTGAACCAGTATTCCAATGCAATCAAGGCCCGACTGTTAGACCAGTCATCGGGAAAGGGTGTCCTGCTTGAGACCTTCTGCACTAGCCACCACCCCTACACTCACCTCCTCTGTGATCCTCACCCCAAAGCCCCACTTCCACTTGTCTCTGTCCTGGGTTGCGCTGCAATGCTGAGCCTCCAGCTGGCAACAATTCTGACAGAAGCCACTGCCTCCCTGATGGCACTGTTCAGCAAATGTGTTTCTGGCCTCTGATTGGCTGGAAGCTCTTGGCTGCTGGCAATGGGTTTTGAAATATATATTGTGAACAGTGGAATAGAGGAACTAGAGAGAGGCACTATGTTCTTTCAACTTTGGTCATAATTCCATGTACAAGCTCAGGGTTTAACACGTTATTCTGTTCACAGCATCTTAAGTGCACTATTACAGTCTGGGACAGAGGGAAAGCAAAAGGTTGACAAAAGTGCTCAATCTAGAACTAAGTCAAAACTGTTGATATTTAGTTTATATGTGGAGGATAAAGTCATCTTTAAAAATTTACCATCAGGCTGGAATGCTACTAATGCCATATCGCTTGATACCATTTGGAGCTGAAGTTTAAATATTTTGACATTATATAGGTCTTGTGACAAGATTAACATGTGATTTTTGTTAGGCCAGGGTATGAAGGGTTACATGACCAAGGTGGTAATAAGATTCAGATCAACCATAATCTAATTAACTGGTAGACAGCGTCAAGAGGCTGTCTTATTAAACATGATTATTAAATTCCTTATGTTAGGTTTCAAAGTATTGTCCAGGGCAAGCTTAATAAAGCATTGGTTGCATTAGAACAATTCACAAAATTAGTTAATAGATTTTGACAGTTTTTTGTACAAGACAGGAGTTTCAAATTTTGGTTTTGCCAAATCGTATTCAGCCTCCAAGTACAAATCATTTCATTGGAGGCATAAAGTAGATTGTGTGATTCAACATTTTGTGCCATAATCTGAGTTATCAATTTGAGGTAACAATATGTTATCTATAAGCCTTCATTAACATCATTCCTCTCTTCAGAGCAGGTCTAATATATTAACAAAGCATTAAATGTAGGTGAGTCACTATAGCTGATTAAATATTTTTTCTGGAGTATGTATTAATTTATAGTCATAAACATGATAACGTATCTTTTACTATGCCTTAAGCAATTAAATAATTTCCCATGATTGGCTTAAATATTTTAGATTAAACAAATTTATTTTTCTTTTGAAACAGGAACTTTTCTGCTCAAATTGACAGGAATAACAATACTAATCATGTTCTGCACTTCGGCTTTCATATCATAAACAACAGAAAAATTCAGGAAATGCACAGCAAGTAGCGCACTGATCAAACAAGATAGGTTAACATTTTGTGAGGTAATGCAACTCAGGTAAATAAACCCAGCAATGCATATCAGCACCAAAGCTTTATCCTCTGGGTGCAGTAATTGATGCAAGAACATCAGCTAATAACACTACCACGAAAACTATGAGTTTATATAGATGTGGGCATCGGAATATTTTCTGAAGAAGGATCCAGACCCGAAACGTCAGCTTTCCTGCTCCTCTGAAGCTGCTTGGCCTGCTGTGTTCATCCAGCTCTACACCTTGTTACCTCAGATTCTCCAACATCGGCAGTTCCTACTATCTCAGAATATCCCCACAGTTTTGCATTCCCAAATATATCCTCAACATACGATGTAACATGTCTTGCTACTTATTACTAGGCTCACAAAGTTGTGCTGAGCAGCTGACCTTCTCACACAGTGAGCCAGATTTAATGGGGCTCATAGGGTCAGGCTGGGTAGCAGGGCAACAAGGGAAGGGAGGCAAGGAAGTGGAAAGGCAAGAGTGGGTTGGAGGTTGAGATAGTGCTATCTTCAGAAGGTGTGGGACTCTCTCAATGGCTGGGGAGTTGGAAACTGACCTTCATGTCTTGGGGGAAATTGATGCCCATAAACGTTCACTTAATGATCACATTAAGGTCTTTTCTCGTGGCTGTCGGAGTTTCTCCACCATGATTTGAGCCCACCAGGTAAAAAGTGGCAGCCTTCTTTTGGGGATTTGGGAGGCCCTTTTGATTAGACATTCTGTGGCAAGATCCATGCCTGCAGACACACATCATCTCCCTATCAATCTCACCCTCACTGAATCTAGCCTACGCCTGTGCTTGTGAACGTTGGTACATGTATCTCTTGCGTTGAAAAGTTCACTCTACACACCAATCACTGACTGTGTTGTTAGCCACATCGGGATCTGGTCATCAACATCTACATAGCTACAGATGGTGAGATCATATTCAACAGTGTAAATTTTAGATGCGCCTCTCACAGGTTCAGACAACAGATTAACTGACCTAGTCAGCAGAACTTATGACACAGACAGTTTTAGGGATAGCAAAGCAAGTTGCGGTATCAAAGACTATGAAATCAGTTGTTTCACATGATCACAAATCTTGTTGTCTGTGAGGAATGGAGTACACGATCAATGACTGGCAGAATACTTCCAAAAGTTAACTGGTATCCAAAAACCAAATGGCCTCGCAAAGAACTGGTCCATACTACAGGTATGTAAGTAATTCAACATTGCTTAATAATGACTGTTGCATGTGGAACTGCAACAATTTTCCTGAAAGTACTACAACAACATGTACAGGTGGTTCTCCTATAATGCGATAGTTGCATTCTTCTCTTGCTACAGAAAATTGCTTTATAGAAAATCGCCATAGAAAATCACGTTATCAGGAAATCGCTATACCTGCACAGCAGAAAGTTTGCGTTATCCAAACAGTGTCCACCATTCAACAATCACATTACAGTCAATTTGCGTTAACAAAATGCGCATTATAGCAGAATTACCTGTATTGTAATCTTGCCCATTAAGGAAAACCAGGTGTCATTAGGATGAGACAACAATTGTACTAAGTAAACGAGATAACAAGCATGGGGCTGGATGAACACAGCAGGTCAAGCAGCATCATAGGAGCAGGAAAACTTGACGTTTCGGGCCTAAACCCTTCATCAGAAAAATCTGAAGGGTTTAGGCCCGAAACGTCAAGTTTTCCTGCTCCT
>JAHRHZ010000111.1:22596581-22730082 GCA_024137785.1 Ginglymostoma cirratum | reverse complement strand
CATCATAGGAGCAGGAAAACTTGACGTTTCGGGCCTAAACCCTTCAGATTTTTCTGATGAAGGGTTTAGGCCCGAAACGTCAAGTTTTCCTGCTCCTATGATGCTGCTTGACCTGCTGTGTTCATCCAGCCCCATGCTTGTTATCTCGGATTCTCCAGCATCTGCAGTACCTTTTATCTCTGATACAATTGTACTAAGTAATCTGGTGTCCAGCAACAGATCATAGCATAGAAGGTTTAATTTGAAACTGTCAGATGTATGCTGCTTAAAAATCTGCTGAAATCTATTCTGCATCTCTACAATTGACCCCATGGTCAACAAAACCATGGTGATAATCTGTTAGAATTTTTCGAGGAGGTAATGAGCAGGTTAGACAAAGGAGAGCCAATGGATGTTATCTACTTGGGTTTCCAGAAAGCATTTGACAAGGTGCTGCACAGGAGGCTGCTGAGTAAGATAACAGCCCACAGTGTTAGAGGCAAGGTGCTAGCAAGGTTAGAAGATTGACTGTCTGGGAGAAGGCAGAGAGTGGAGATAAAAAGGGTCTTTCTCAGGATGGCAGCTGGTGACAAAAGGTGTTCCACAAGGGTCAGTGTTGGGACCACAACTTTTCACTTCATACATTAATGATGTAGATGAAGGAACTGAGGGAATTCTGGATAAATTTGCAGATGATACAAAGATAGGTGGAGGGACAGGTAGTATTGAGGAGGTGGGGAGGTCACAGATGAATTTATCCAGGTTAGGAGAGTGGGCAAAGAAGTGGCAGATGAAATACAATGTGGGAAAGTGTGAGATCATGCACTTTGGTAGGAAGTGTAGAGCATAGAGAAAATTCAGAAATCTGAAGTACAAAGGGACTTGGGAGTCCTTGGCCAGGATTCTCTGAAGGTTAACTTGCAGGTTGAGTCGGTAGTTAGGAAGGCAAATACAATGTCGGCATTTATTTTGAGAGAACTAGATTATCGAAGCAGGGATGTACTTCTGAGGCTTTATAGGGGTCTGGTCAGACCACATTTAGAATATTGTGAGCAATTTTGGACCCCATGTCTCAGGAAGGACGTACTGGTCCTGGAGCAGGTCCAGAGGAGGTTCACGAGAATGATCACAGAAATGAAAAGCCTAATATATGAGAAACGTTTGAGGACCCTCCTATACTCGATGGAGTTTAGAAGGATTAGGGCAGATCCAATTGAAACTTACAGAATACTGAAATGGAGATGAGGAGAAACTTGTTCAGCCAGAGAGTGGTGAATCCTTGGAATTCATTGCCACAGGAGACTGTGGAGGCCAGGCCATTTAGTATATTTAGGACAGAAATAGATAGGTTCTCAACTGTTAAGGGTATCAAAGGTTACAGGGAGAAGATGGGAGAATGGGTTTAGAAACTTATCAGCCAAGATTGAATGGCTGAGCACACTCGATGGGCCAAATGGTCTAATTACTGTCTCTCATGTCTTATGGTCTCATGCTCTGATAACTTCAAGATAATTATTGAAAAGTCAACAGCTTTTCCTTGCTTAGAGATAGCAAGAACTGCAGATGCTAGAGTCAGAAATAACACAGAGATAATCTGAAGAAGGTCCCAACCCAGAACGTCAGCTTTCCTGCTCCTCTGATGCTGCCTGGCCTGCTGTGTTCCTCCAGCTCCACACTGTGTTATCAGCTTTTCTTTGCTTATTGCTTATGATTTATGTCACAATTGGCCAGAAATTGTTACAACAGATTCCATACAGATCAGTTTAGTCAGAGATATTTTAACCAAATTGTTTACAAAGTGGAGTTTTCTGATGAAGGGTCTAGGCCCAAAACGTCAAGCTTTCCTGCTCCTATGATGCTGCTTGGCCTGCTGTGTTCATTCAGCTCCACACCTTGTTATCCCTGTTTACAAAGTGGAGTTTGCCAGAGACTGTCACTACATACAATGGAACACAAATCAATGGTGGAGCCAAAACTTTTAACAGGGTGATCAAAGATAGTCTAAGAGCTGGCACATTGAAGGAGAAAGTATTTGAATTATCCATTTATGTCCCATTTCATGAATGTCAATCCACTGACACTCTATGACCTTAAATTCACTAGCCAAACATATGAGTGACTGTAACATTTACATGCTGTCGACCATTCTTAAGTCAACATTGCCATCCAACAAGAATATTAGAGTGAGAATAGAGACAATTGCAAGGTAACAAGGTAATGCAAAAGTGCACATTAGTAAGTGAACATGGGCAAGGGAAATGTAATTTGAGGTTAAAAATTGAATTTGCATCTAATGGCCAAATCATGATCATAAACATCTATCAGGATTAAAACCATTGAATGGTTACTTACTACCAATACTAACCTGTCAGATGTTAACACACAAGGGCAAAACAAGATGTCTGATGTTGAATAAATATTGAGGACATTGATTATGAGCACATACTTCCATTTCTGATGACTGACTGAAATGCTGATTATTCACATCATTGAGATGACGTCAAAGAACCACAACCTCAAGTTTGTAGATTTCAATGCTGTAATCAACAATCTTTTTCTCTCAATGACTATTTCAGTGCTTAGCGCAAACGGTTCCGCTGAACTCTAAAAATGACTCTACATACAACTCTTTGTCTTTTCTGATGGTTTCAGAGGATTGAATTAACTCACTCTTTGGTGTTTGATTGTATGAGTCTGTTTACTGTTTTCTTTCTGTGCTGTTTGTCAAGTCTAGTGACAGGGTGAAAAAAGGAAACCAAATTAGCAGATGGAAACAAAACAGAACAGACGTATTAAAAATTCTATAGAAAATTCCCCAGATTTCTATTCTCCAACTATTCAGAGATCGGATACACACACAAAAATGTTCATCAGAATCCCTCAGAATTCCTGATGCACTAATTACAAGGAATTTCCTGGAATGTTAAACAGGCAATTACTTTGCATCTGGAACTCTCTGTAAAGTCTCCAACTCTGTTTTCGAGTTGGAAATGGATTATAACCAGGAGTCATGTGATTTTTGATCTTGTCTACCCCAGTCCAACACCGACACCTTCACATCTTGGAAACATAGTCGACATCCTATTCACATAACTGGATAGTTATGCAGGAAATGTTGAAAAGGTTGAAATCAATTCTAACTCCTGGATGGTTATAAGACTGACAATCCAACTCCCCAGTGGAGACCCTTGACCACTGAACCCTCCAACTCCTCTTAATACTGCTAACTACATCCCTGATCACCTGTCTACCTTCCATACTTACTCAATACCTCTATCCTGACTCAATCCAGCTGCCATGACACTCCCACCAGAACTCCGCAACTGGCTTGATGACCTGATCCAACTATGCCCCACTTTGATCTACCCTTAATGCAAACCACCACACTGCTGCTCACCCAAACCCCATCCTACTCATTCATTCACCTGACACCCTAAACCTCACCCACCCTCCTACCAACCTACACCATTACTCACCACCTATCATCTAAGCCTCTCACCTACCCCCGCCACTGTAACTTACCCCCTTTATCTTGCACACTTGCCTTCCCCCTGTAGCTTCTGAAATAGGCTTTGAGACCTTTAAAAAGTGGTTAATTAATGGAATACGGCAGCTAGTCCTGTTTGAGGGAATTGGCAAATTTATAATGTCACAGGACCGTAGTAACCCAGAAACCCCGGCTAATGTATAGAGACAAGGGCTCAAATCTCACTGGGAAAGGTGGTGAGATTTGAAGTGATTAAAAATCTGAAATAAAAAACTAATAGTGATCCCTGTCAATTGTTCTGAACAGTTTAAAAAGGGGATGTATCTACTACAAAGATTCTCCATGTTGCCCCCATGAGAGTTGCTGCACTGTGACTGCTAAGATAGCTGTTAAAATTGGAAGAAAGGCCCAAAAAAATTATAGGAACATACGTAGGTAACTGTTTGAGTTAGAAATTGGGATTCTGATTCAGGTCTGGAAGTTTTCAGGCAATGCTCCTGCACACATTGCATATCTATAAAACATAAAATCAACATATGCAATGCAGGTTTGAAAATTTCATTGTCTTTCAACAAATGTTATGCTCCCTGTTAAAAAAAATTCAGTTTTCATTGTTAACAGCAAAGTACACAGCAGAGGCCCCCTGTTCTTCAGATTTTTCAAGAGTTTTACCTTTCCAGTTCACTTTCTTTTAAGAAGAAATCAAATGCTCACAAGTGTCCTGCTTTGTTGGTAAACACAGGAATGCTAATCAATCCATTCTGAGGAAGGGTCACCTGAACCGCAAAGTTAATTCTGATTTTTCTCTGCAGATGCTGCCAGACCTGCTGAGTTTTTCCAGCAATTTTTGTTTTTGTTTCTGATTTTTAGCATCTATTGTTCTTTCATTTTTTTATGTTAATCAATTGTTTGTCACAATGCAAACTCTTTAACAAAAGGCTTCAAGGAACTTAGAAGAGCAGAAGAGAGTTTACTTCTTATATGAGATAACAAGGTGTGGAGCTGGATGAACACAGCAGGCCAGGGAACATCAGAGAAGCAGGAAAGCTGATGTTTCGGGTCTGGAGCCTTCTTCAGAGGAAGGCTCCAGACCCGAAACGTCACCTTTTCCTGCTCCTATGATGCTGCTTGGCCTGTTGTGTTCATCCAACTCCAAACCTTGTTATCTCAGATTCTCCAGCATCGGCAGTTCCTACTATTACTTCCTATATGGACTGGTGAATGTCTGGAACATTCCGATCTCAGTGACAGATGAGGAAAATACAATTTTTTTTTTACTGGCCAATTGGACCATCATGATCTTTATGCATGTCTGTCGTATTACTTTGGTATCAGTCGTATTTTGCTGCTGTCTATGAATTGGTTTCTGCTCCATGTCTGCGCAGTTGTCAAAAATTTCAAAATCACATTTGTCGTTCCATCACATCCATGTAAAACTGGCATTGGGAAATGGCCCTCATTATGTTACGTAACAGTGTTAGGGACTCTTTGTATGCATATTACGTCTGGCACAAGCAACTGAGATTGAAAAGACAAAGAAAAATAAGAAGGCTGATTATGATTGGAATGGCTATAAATTGAAAGAGGGGAATATTCAATGAGATCTGGGTGTCCTTGTGCAGCAGTCACTGAAAGTTGGCGGAGATAGCAAGAACTGCAGATGCTGGGGTCAGTGTCAACAAGTGTGGAGTTGGAGGACCACAGCAGATCAGGCAGCATCGGAGGAACAGGAAAGGTGACGTTTCCAGCCTACGCCGAAATGTTGACTGTCCTACTCTTCTGATGCTGCCTGACCTGCTGTGCTCCTCCAGCTGAGTAAGCGTGCAGTTTCAGCAGAGAGTGAACAGGCAAACTGCATGTTGGCTTTCATTGTGAGAGGATGCGAGCACAGGAATGAAGATATCTTCCAGCAAATATACAAAGCCTTGGTGAGACCACAACTGGAATATTGTGTGCAGTTTTGATCTCCTTATCTGAGGAAGGATGTTCTTGCTGTAGAAGAAGTGCAGCGAAAGTTTTTCAAATTGATTCCTTGGGTGGCAGGATTAATATATGGGAAGAAATTGAATTGACTAAGATTGTATTTACTGGAATTTAGAAGAATGAGGGGGAGATCTCATAGAATCGTAAATAGTTCTAACAAGACAAGTTAGAGGCAGGAAGGATGGTTCCGAAGGTAGGAGAGACCAGAGCCATGCTATGATAGTTTAAGGATAAGGGGTAGATGAAAGTCATACCCTTAATCTGCAATGGTCCCCCGGTATAGGTTCTTAGTCTAGCTGAGGACTTTAACAAACTTAAGGGTTGGAATTTTGTTAAAGACGGTTCTGTAATCGCTGAAACAATCCTGCTGGAATCGACCTCCATTAGAACTGGGTGACAATTTAACCAGATGTTTGTTTTGATTAGTGCTGATTTGGATGTTGCTAAGAAATTTAGTTGTTCCAAACCAGATGTAGATGGACATTCCAGGGTGCACACTGTCCTGGATACCAGCCGATAAGTTCTCTTACTCAATTTAGGTCCAAAAGGGTATGTTGCTCTCTCCAGTCTGCACACCGTTAGCAACTACAATGGCTTGCCAGCCTGGATCCTGAAGAAATGTTTAACCTTTTAGCCAATGCTTGGCTTTGTTTTGGGGTTTGGCTGTAGGCTGACCGAGAGTCCCTCTGTTCAGAATATGTCCTGAGTGAGGCCCTGCAATTGCCATCACTCTGTTCGTGTTTTCCAAGCTTAATCGGGCTAGCAATGGTGTTCACTTTCATCAGAATACCCTACAACTCATATACTCCACTTGCTGTATTTTCCAATGATAAAGCCACTTGTTGTGCCTGTTTGTAGTCCAGTTAGTCTTCAGCTACTAGGTGCTTTTGCATAGTTACATCATTAATCCCACAGTCTCTCGTTAAGGGTTAAACCAAAGTCACATGCCTCCGCCAGTCATCTTAACCAAGTCAAAAGTTCTGATACAGTTTCCACTGGTTCTTGAATTGCCTAGTAAAACCGATAGCATCTCAGAATTATAAGAGGACTGGGGTCATAATATTCATAGAACATAGAACATAGAACATAGAACATTACAGCGCAGTACAGGCCCTTCGGCCCTCGATGTTGCATCGACCTGTGAAACCAGTCTGAAGCCCATCTAACCTACACTATTCCATTATCATCCATATGTTTATCCAACGACCATTTAAATGCCCTTAAAGTTGGCGAGTCTACAAATGCTGCAGGCAAGGCATTCCATGCCCTTACTACTCTCTGAGTAAAGAACCTACCTCTGACATCTGTCCTATATCTATCACCCCTCAATTTAAAGCTATGTCCCCTCATGCTAGCCGTCACCATCTGAGGAAAAAGAGTATCACAGTCCACCCTATCCAATCCTCTGATCATCTTGTATGTCTCTATTAAGTCACCTCTTAACCTTCTTCCCTCTAATGAAAACAGCCTCAAATCTCTCAGCCTTTCCTCATAAGACCTTCCCTCCATACCAGGCAACATCCTGGTAAATCTCCTCTGCACCCTTTCCAATGCTTCCACATCCTTCCTATAATACGGCGACCAGAACTGTACGCAATACTCCAAGTGCGGCCGCACCAGAGTTTTGTACAGCTGCAACATGACCTCACGGCTCTGAAACTCAATCCCTCTACCAATAAAACCTAACACACCGTATGCCTTCTTAACAACCCTATCAACCTGGGTGGCAACTTTCAGGGATCTATGCGCATGGACACCGAGATCTCTCTGCTCGTCTACACTACCAAGAATCTTACCATTAGCCCAGTACTCTGTATGCCTGTTACTCCTTCCAAAGTGAATCACCTCATACTTTCTGCATTAAACTCCATTTGTCACCTCTCAGCCCAGCTCTGCAGCTTATCTATGTCCTCTGTAACCTGCAACATCCTTCCCCACTATCCACAAATCCACCGACTTTAGTGTCATCCGCAAATTTACTAACCCATCCTTCTCTGCCCTCATCCAGGTCATTTATAAAAAATGACAAACAGCAGTGGCCCCAAAACAGATGCTTGCGGTACACCACTAGTAACTGAACTCCAGGATGAACATTTCCCATCAACCACCACCCTCTGTCTTCTTACACCTAGCCAATTTCTGATCCAAACCGCTAAATCACCCTAAATCCCATGCCTCGGAATTTTCTGCAATAGCCTACCGTGGGGAACCTTATCAAATGCTTTACTGAAATCCATATACATCAATCGCTTTACCCTCATCCACCTGTTTGGTGACCTTCTCAAAGAACTCAACAAGGTTTGTGAGGCACGATCTACCCTTCACAAAACCGTGTTGACTGTCCCTAATCAAATTATTTCTTTCTAGATGATTATAAATCCTATCTCTTATAATCCTTTCGAACACTTTACCCACAACCGAAGTAAGGCTCACTGGTCTATAATTACCAGGGTTGTATCTACTCCCGTTCTTGAACAAGGGGACAACATTTGCTATCCTCCAGTCTTCTGGCACTATTCCTGTAGACAATGATAACATAAAGATCAAAGCCAAAGGCTCTACAATCTCCTCCTGAGCTTCCCAGAGAATCCTAGGATAGATCCCATCCGGCCCAGGGGACTTATCTATTCTCACACTTTCCAGAATTGCTAACACCTCCTCCTTATGAACCTCAATCCCATGTAGTCTAATCGCCTGTATCTCAGTATTCTCCTCAACAACATTGTCTTTTTCGTGTGTGAATACTGATGAAAAATATTCATTCAGCGCATCTCCTATCTTTTCGGACTCCACACACAACTTCCCACTACTGTCCTTGACTGGCCCTAATCTTACTCTAGTCATTCTTTTATTCCTGACATACCTATAGAAAGCTTTAGGGTTTTCCTTGATCCTACCTGCCAAAGACTTCTCGTGTCCCCTCCTGGCTCTCCTTAGCTCTCTCTTTAGGTCGTTCCTGGCTAACTTGTAACTCTCAAGCGCCCTAACTGAGCCTTCATGCCTCATCTTTACATAAGCCTCCTTCTTCCTCTTGACAAGAGATTCAACTTCTTTAGTAAGTCACGGTTCCCTCGCTCGACCCCTTCCTCTCTGCCTGACAGGTACATACTTATCAAGGACACGCAGTAGCTGTTCTTTGAACAAGCTCCACATTCCAATTGTGCCCAGCCCTTGCAGTTTCCTTCCCCATCCTATGCATACTAAGTCTTGCCTAATCGCCTCATAATTGCCTTTCCCCCAGCTATAACTCTTGCCCTGCAGTATATACCTATCCCTTTCCATCGCTAAAGTAAACGTAACTGAATTGTGGTCACTATCACCAAAGTGCTCACCTACCTCCAAATCTAACACCTGGCCTGGTTTATTAGCCCGTACCAATTCCAATGTGGCATCGCCTCTTGTTGGCCTAGCTATATACTGTGTCAGGAAACCCCCCTGCACACATTGGACAAAAACTGACCCCTCTAAATTACTTGAACTATAGCATTTCCAGTCAATATTTGGAAATTTAAAGTCCCCCATAACAACTACCCTGTTCCTTTCACTCCTATCCAGAATCATCTTTGCTATCCTTTCCTCTACATCTCTGGAACTATTCCGAGGCCTATAGAAAACTCCCAACAAGGTGACCTCTCCTTTCCTGTTTCTAACCTTAGCCCATACTACCTCAGTAGAGGAGTCCTCATCAAACGTCCTTTCTACCACCGTAATACTGTCCGTGACTAACAATGCCACACCTCCCCCTCTTTTACCACCTTCCCTGATCTTACTGAAACATCTAAACCCTGGAACCTGCAACAACCATTCCTGTCCCTGCTCTATCCATGTCTCCGAAATGGCCACAACATCAAAGTCCCAGGTACCAACCCATGCTGCAAGTTCACCCACCTTATTCCGGATGCTCCTGGCGTTGAAGTAGACACACTTCAAACCACCTTCCTGCCTGCCGGTACAGTACTGCGACCTTGAAACCTTATTCATGACCTCACTACTCTCAACTTCCTGTACACTGGAGCTGCAAGTCAGGTTCCCATCCCCCTGCTGAATTAGTTTAAACCCTCCCGAAGAGCATTAGCAAATTTCCCCCTCCAGGATATTGGTACCCCTCTGGTTCAGGTGCAGACCATCCCACTTGTAGAGGTCCCACCTACCCCAGAATGAGCTCCAATTATCCAGGTATCTGAATCCCTCCCTCCTGCACCATCCCTGTAGCCACGTGTTCAACTGCTCTCTCTCCCTATTCCTCGCCTCGCTAACACGTGGCACAGGTAATAAACCAGAGATAACAACTCTGTTTGTTCTAGCTCTAAGCTTCCACTCTAGCTCCTTGAATTTCTGCCTTACATCCCCGTCCCTTTTCCTACCTATGTCATTGGTGCCTATGTGGACCACGACTTGGGGTCGCTCCCCCTCCGCCTTAAGGATCCCAAAAACACGATCCAAGACATCACGGACCCTGGCACCTGGAAGGCAACACACCAACCTCGAGTCTCTCTCGTTCCCGTTCCTTAACCAAATCTATCAACTCTTGTAAGGTTTTAGTATCTGGTGTCTCAGGGAACGTTAGGTTCCTAATAACCTAAGAAGTTACAGGTCCACAAGCTATCAGGAGAATTAGTCTTTGCTTTTTATCTGCTCTGATGTCATTTGGTTGGAAAAAATATTGCATTCTTTCCACATACTGGTTTCAGTCTTCCACAGCAAGATTGAATGAATCAAGTCTCCCAACTAATAGCATTATGCCAGAAATGTTTACTCAACTCAAAGACAACTGTCTCAAACACATTTCTTCAGGAGTGTGCTTTTTTTTCTCATCACCACTGAAGTAACTCAACAGACGCTAGTACCCCATCACCAACTCACCCTTTATTTCCACATGGAGTCCTTGACACTGATCCAGCTCCCTCAAAGGTATCTCTGAGTGAACAGAACTTCTGACACTCCCCTCTCAGCCAATGCTCCCTGATTAGACCAGATTAACAGCCCTGGTCAGTGATCGCATATTTCTTGAGGTCCACCTGGCTGACCTTGTTACAATCATTACACTGTTGCTCAATGTGGCAGACATGTTATACCTGATAATATTCCACAAACAACAATAAGATGAAGCATAAAATGACTCTCTTTAGTGAAAAAGCAGTTTATTTAGGATAGCCAGTCACCAAAAATAACAGTAAATTTTAACATAGAATCTTCAAACTCCACCTGAATGGATGCACTTGAATAGTGTCAACTTAATTTCTTTGTTGAAGTTTTAAAACTAGAACCTAGGATGACGTGAGCCAAGGCAAATGAGAATTGTTACTAAATTAAATTGTTGACTCTTCAATTCACTTCTACTGTGGACTGAAGAATTTTTGCTTCGTCTTCCTCTGGTAAGTGAGTTAATTAATACCTACTCACAGATGTTAAGATTGAAATACCTCTTGATAATTATGGGAATACGTTTTTTCGCAAAGCTAAACAATTGTTTTGCACAGTACTTTTCACAGTTGTCTTTTGTCTGCTTTCTAACTTTTCTAATGTCTTCATTATTCCAAACATTGTTTTCTCACAATGATAAACAGTTCTACTACATGGTAATATTTTTTCAGTGTAAACTTTGTCTTCCTGACATATCTTTGACTGCTGATTGAGATCTGTTAACTGGATGGAACAGTTAATCGTTGAAGCAAGTGAGGTTTGGCAATGTTTTGCCCTTTTTCAATGCTGTTAAGTGATTGAAAATATTCTTAATGTGAGTAGGCTGTGTGCCTCATGTCTGTTGTGGCAATGACATTACTTCAGGAGGAGGTGAGTCATAGTTCATACCTCACAAAACAAATATGCTGGGAAGTGACTTTAATTCATTTGTCAACATATATTGTGTGCAAATCAAAGTCAAAACTATATTTAAGAGAAAGTTCATTTTTTGTTTTTTTCTGATACAAGACAAATTGCTTCTTCAATCCTTATAAAAAGCAGTGTTAAAAGTTCATTCAATTGACAGGCATTTGCCCTTCCGATTGTGCTTCAATCATTCTCCAGTTTTCATCCAATTAAACTTTTACTGAGTGAAATTTAAATAGAGAAGCATTTTCTGTTGCTTTGAATAAAAATATTTTTATTTTTCGTGATCTCCTTTCAAAACAGATTAATACAATATTATTCTAGTACCTGGATTTAGCTGAAATCTTTAAAATCAGTGAAGAATTATTCTTACTGAAAATTTTTAACATGGATTAGTCAATTGTGTTAACATCAAATTAATCTTACCTCAACATCACACTACTATATTTTGTAACATAAAGTAGATGAAATGAAATACTGAGCAGAACCTTCTAAAAACATTAGCTCCATACATTAATTAACCATAACTTATCGTATCCCCTTTATTTACATGCCATTTACTTCCTGATCACATAGTTCATTAACTCTTTTAACTAAATTAGGTAGCAACAGTGTTCTTCACATTACATCTCTCTGCCATCAACAAAATCTATTCCACAAGAATAGGTTTCACCAATAATTGATTCTTGCAACTCCTTTGTCTACAGACAGAGATAGACTGTTCGTCAATAGTGAAAGCTTATGACTCACTATGAATGATGGCTGTGTAATGTCATTCAAAACCTACCGCAAAAAGTTCGTCTTGAAAAGAAAACTTGAGCTACCTTTTCAAAAGCAATACAAGCCTTCAAGTATTTAACAACCATAAACTCTTAGTAAGCTTTTTCAACAGGAGAAACTCATAGTAATCTTTCAGTGAATGATGATGACTCAAGCCCTTGTTACTTAAAGTGCATTCTCAAGCGTCACCATTAATAGATGTAATGCATTATAAGATGCAAAAGAAGAAAGAACTTAATATATTGAGAGTATTGTTTTGGGTTTCATAACATTTTTAAAAATGCCAAATGAAGCACTTGAGATAAACCTTACAGGCAAAATGAAAAGATATACTCTACAAGGTATGAGGCAGATAGCATGCATACTCATATATCAGATGAGAAATTTATGTCTGTTCAGTGTCAGTAGGAATGTGTGTACATGCAATCATTCTTCAGGCTCACCTCTAGCTAAAAAAATGATGGATGCCAGCAGATTTCCATGTCGCCAGCCTGATTCCTAACACCTTTAATGCTCTGTAATTTACTGTTCCTTTCCTCCCAGCATTGTATTCCTACAGCAAGAGCAACAATTTAAAAAAATGCACTTTTCATCCTCATTTTTCTGAGCTTTTGGCCATGGATTTCCATTGGGTTAGTTCACACCTATAAGCAAGGTACTGCCGTGGCTTGTCCTTGCCTGTTGTAGAATCAGTTGTCCAGGAAATTCTTCTGCTCTTACATATTGGTGTGATTAACAGGCTGAAAATCAATTTGATTGGATACGTTATGAATGCATCTCCCATGGCCAACAAGTCTTTGTGTAGAAACCCAGAGCTGCTAGCCCAGAGATAGGGACACTAACACTGCACTGCCCCAAGCCTCCAAAGAAATTCTATTAAAGAGCTTCATAGCAACATTACCAAACTGTCACAGCCATCTAAGAAAATACTAGGGCAGTTGATCAAAAGCTCTTCTAAAGGTAAAGTATAAAGGAAGACAGAAACAGCTGGCAGAGAGATTTTGGGCGGATTTCCTGAGTTTAGGATATTGCCTGCCAGAGCAATTAAAATCAGGTATACTTAGGAGGCCACGGAGGAAATAGGGGAGGTAACAGAATTTAGCAGGGATGAAGTCTTGGAGTGAAAACAGGGAAGAAAAGGTTAAAATCCAATTCAAATAAAATTGGTAGCAACTCATTAAGACAGATACAAAAGGTAGTGATATCAGATCACCACTCATTCGTAATCAGCAATGAACATATAAGTCAGAAAGGCCATCTCAGTAATGCAGTCCTGAAGGAGTAAAACAGCAGCAGAGCTAAAATTCTGGTTGAAATACAAAAGAACAGAAGAAAGTGGATTGTAGTTCCCAACTATCAAGAAGATGGCAGATTGAAATTTTATAATGTTGTCTTTCACCTTTTATGACAGACATAGTGATTTCCCTAAAGGTTGTCTTGTGTGTTAAGCATTTCACATATCAGTACATATTTTTAAAATAACAGCTTGAAAGAGCCAGATCTCTTTCAGAAGATCAAATGTTTATGTGTATTATTTTTCAACCACTTTGATACAGTCTGAGTAAATACCTATAACAAAAGCAAATTTAATATTGTCCTTACATTTAGACCTAACACAATATACTCAAAAACACTCTCAATCTATGATTGTTTAAAAGATTTTCATTCTATCCTAATCATTCAGTGAATTAATAGGATTGATGTGCCAAAATTGGAATTTTATAATCATTGCATTTACTGAAGGAATACTATGACATGAAATAAAGCACTGTATATGTTTATACATTTTCTTAATTATACTTTATGATATTCGGCAGTCACGATTTTAGTGATATTTTTAGGAACTTTTAAAAAAGAAAAGGAAATCAACATGTTGAAATTCCAAAAGATCAGTACTCACTGGGTTAAGAGAACAATGTCTGTAATGGCTGCTTAGGCCAACGCATTAACAGCTGTTGTTTTATTTAATTTGTTTTTAATTGAAGAGGTATCCATCCCTGAAAAAAACAGCTTTGAATTAATTGTATGTATCTGGTACGATGTAATTACAAGACCAAACAAGAAGGATATTTCACAGACAATAAGAATCATTGTAAGTCTATAAGGATGTAATTTTACAAATAAATTGAGTTAAGTGGTACCTCAACAGCAGCATAAAGAGCAATTGGTATGGCTAGACCAGCATCCAGCATCTCATTAGTTTATGTGTAATTTCCTTTTATGCTTTTTTATTTGTACATTTTGTCTCTTGTCCTGTGTGTGTGTGTGTGTTTGTGTGTGTTTGTGTGTATGTATGTGTGTGTGTATTTTAAAATGTTGGACTCATAAATTAACTAAAATGGGAAACTAAACATGCAAATGAACAGATAATTGCTCATTTCCAAAGACAACACTCTTTTAAAGTGATGCATCAAATGATAGCTTGCTTACATTGCTTTGGTTACATTATTAACTTCCAAATGCAGAAATAGCAAAATAGAAACTCTAAAATATTTTTGAATATTTGAATTGGGGTACTAAAATAATCTAACTAAACTAATAATAGTTACATTGTTGTCATGCACTGTACTGTTTTGCTATTTTTGGAATTATCTCTAAGAGTTGTCTTGTGCTTTTATCATAGTATAGTTAATAAACTATATTTGATACAAATTAGTGCAGGGATTCTGTTCCATTTTGCTATTGTGGGACTGTGATTTTTGAATTAGTGGCTATTCACAGATCTAATCTGGACAATGTATAGTACCAACTAAGTTCATAAACAGTCATTTAATTTCTACAGGTGGTAAAGTATTATTTCTTCTAGCATGCGAATGACTAAAGCTTAAAATGAAAGGACAGTGAAGACTCAGTGATGGATCTTTGACAGTTTAAGTTAAAGTGTAATTCAGAAGCACTTTGCTAACTGCACAATGAATATCTTCAAGACTCAATGAACTTGCAGGAAATTGCCCACAAGAAATGTCTACAACTTGAAGATAATGAAAGTAAAGCAAAAATAAATCCTTTCCTTAACATGAGCATGAAGGATATATTCTGTAATAACAGTTTAAATATGAGTGTCTGTGATGATTTGAAAAATAAGCATCAAAAATCCGAATGCTCATATAGGATTGAAGACAGATTTCATAACGGAAGATTTGTTAATTTGATATTATTCAGCCAGTGGAGTCGGAAGGTTGGAGGGTTTGAGCTAAAGGGAGAGGCTGAATAGGCTGGGGCTATTTTCCCTGGAGCATTGGAAGCTGAGGGATGACCTTATAGAGATTTATAAAATCATGGATGGCATGGATAGATTGAAAAGGTAAGGTCTTTTACCCAGGGTACGGGAGTCCAAAACTAGAGGGCATAGGTTTAAAGTGGGTGGGGAAAAATAAAAAAGGGACCTAATGGGCAACCTTTTCACGCAACATGTGGTATGTATATGGAATGAGCAGCCAGAGGAAATGCTGAAAGTTGGTACAGTTGCAATGTTTAAAAGGCATCTGGATGGGCATATGAAAAGGAGGGGTTTAGAGGGATATGGGCTAAATGCTGGCAAATGGGTGTAGATTAATTTAGGATATCTGGTCGGCATGGACGAGCTGGACCAAAGGGTTGCTTCCGTGCTGTACGTCTCTATGACTCTATAACTTACATAGATTGTTTTCTTACTTTAAATTTTACCTATATTCCAGTGTGTAACCTTGTTATCATTATTGGCCTCCAATATAACACCATACAACCAAAAAAATTAACCAATCATTTACCTCATTCCTAGTTATAGGATGTTGCTGGCTAGGAATGGGTACTGGTTTTCCTTATACAGCGACAAAAGTTGTTTCAATGTATTTTAAAGTATGTAACACATCTAATCACATTTTTGAGATATTTCAACGTGATTAGCTGCTACACAAATCCACGCATTATGGTAAAGCCACAATATTTCTTGCGCTCAAAATATGAACATGTGAAACAAAAGCAGACAACTTGGCCCTCAAGCCAACTCTATTACCCAACAACTGGTGCTTTAAATGTGTTGAGGTCCAAGATCCAAGAAGAAGTCAAAATCAGTTTCAACTCACTTGAGAAAAAAATTAAAGTCCATTTTTTTATGTCCTTCATTTCCAGATTCTAAGCTAAATTATCATGAAATCAAACAATGGGAGCGACTACAATTTGATATTCACTCCTTTAACCCTATTGTGTAATTGTTGTGCAATTAAGCCTGAGCTGAGTGCGCAGAAGACGCACGCTGGGCAGCATTGTTCTAATAAAGTGTAAGATTTGTTACCATTCTCCCTCCTCCTTTTCTTGATGCCACATTTACTGGGTACCTAGGCATTGGGGCACACAAAACAAAATAGTGACTTAATTTGAATCTCCACACACCACAGCTTCCTTCCCATCACGGACGCAGAACAAAGATTTTTGGATTGCTCATGATGGCTGCTTCTGATAGCTTGTGGTAGGGCAAAAGTTATTATTGCAGAGGGAGATCTTTCTGCTGAGCTATTGTCAAAAAGCTCACAGGACCTGGAAGATTAGCACAAAATAACTGTACTAATAAATGTAACCCTTCTGTTTGATCAGATTTTTGAGCCATTTAACTGCAGTAGAAACCTGCTAGTCGCGAACCATTTCAACTCCCCCTCCCATTCCTCAGATGACATGTCCATCCTGGGCCTCCTACAATGCCACAGTGATGCCACCCGAAGGCTGCAGGAACAGCAAATCATATTCAGCCTGGGAACCCTGCAGCCCAATGGCATCAATGTGGATTTCACAAGTTTCAAAATCTCCCCTCCCCCAACCGCATCCCAAAACCAGCCCAGCTCATCTCCACCTCCCTAACCTGTTTTTCCTCTCACCTCAAGCCACACCCCCATCTCCTATCTACTAACATCATCCCGCCCCCTTGACCTGTCCGTCCTCCCTGGACTGACCTATCTCCTCCCTACCCCCCTACCTACACTCACCTTTACTGGCTCCATCCCCGCCTCTTCGACTTGTCTGCCTCCTCTCCACCTATCCTCTCCTCTATCCATCCTCTATCCGCCTCCCCTTCTCTCCCTATTTATTTCAGAACCCTCTTCCCCTCCCCCATTTCTGATGAAGGGTTTAGGCCCGAAACGTCAAGTTTTCCTGCTCCTATGATGCTGCTTGACCTGCTGTGTTCATCCAGCCCCATGCTTGTTATCTCGGATTCTCCAGCATCTGCAGTACCTTTTATCTCTGGAGCGGATCTTATTGGGGTCTTAACAACATGAGCTATGGCAAGATTTGTGCTGGAAAATCTCAGCAGATCTGGCAGCATCTGTGGAGAAAAATCAGGGTTAACATTTCACGTCCAGAGACCCTTCCTCAGAGCTGGCAAGATTTGTGGCAGAGTTGGATGAGAAGTCTTTTATGCTTTTCACAAGCATCATGGCAAAATTCCAATCAATCAGTGGCAAATTGACAATTAAGCGGGATTATTGCTTGTTAAGTACTCCAATGATGGCCCAACTTGTTTCCCTAACATACATCTTTCTATCTTACCAAACTTGCTAACCAAGTTGAATGTTAAGAAAACTCAACATTGAAGTCAGAGCGGATTCAGCTCACTCCACATGACCTGTGTGTCAGATATTGGGCACCAAAAGCTCAGGGCACACTTCATGGGCACTGACCAACACACACCTCAAGCAAACAGACATTGGCATCTGACATGTGCCAGCTATTGAAAACACTCATGGCATATCTCTGATCTACTTACAGGATGCTTTTGCAGTTCAGAACTACCTCAGACTTCACCATGAATTCTCATTACAGTACTACAGCAAGGACCCTGTGTGTTCATGGACACTTACCCAGCTCATGGACTGGACCAGGCTGCATCTCTAGACTCTTCGTTTCCTGTCATAGTGCTCATTTATTCAGAGCCTTCCTGGCTACTTGTCGTGCCCCTGTCTTGCATTGCTTTGCTTTGAACTTTGCTCGCACAGCCAGATATCTGGGTTATGTTCCTTCTGTTTTGCCTTGCCATTTAGAGCAGTCATTTCGGAAGGAAGTTTGCCTGAGTTGTCAGCAGGCCTCAAGTCAAAGGAATATCCATTGCTCGGGAGGTCCTAATACAGCAAGTCAAGAGCAGTTTCCGTTACCAGTCTAGGGGCTTGGAAATGGTCAGTCAGTCACTCAGGGTGGTCAGAGACAAGATGCTGTCTGCATAAGAGGGAAGGAGCTGAATGTCCAGCTGCCCACTACCCATCATGAATCTTTCATCTTAATGGGGACTGTTTTACTCCTGGACTGAGAGAGAGAGAGAGAGGCAGGTGCTAAGTAAAATGAAAGTGAATGGTATAGCTGTTACATCAGATGCAGGTACAAGGTATCCTGAGTGACTGAATGGTCAGTGTGGAGGCTGTGAGGGTTAGTGGTGTTGTGTGTTGGGGTGGGTGACAGTGCGTGAGGGAAGATGTTGCAGGCAATTGTGAGAGTGTATGTGGGCACAAGGCATACTGGTGAATTTCAGGATTTGTGCAGAATGCTGAGTTGTTCTGAGAATGGCTTGTGGTGAGATGGGGCTGAGATTGGATGTGTAGACATCACTTTAAAGTGATCTACAAATGTGACAAGGGTGAGCTGAGAAACAACATTTTCACACAGCAAGTAGTTAGGTTATGAAAGGCATTACCTGGAAATGTCATGGAGGCAGGTTCAACCGAAGCATTGAAAAGGGCATTTGGATAGAAATGGTGCGTAGGAATATGGGGAAGAAGGAAATTGGTGCTAGGTAATAGGATCGGTGCGTGCACAATGGGCCAAAACCTCCTTCTGCACCATAATAATTCTGCAACTAAATGTTACTAAGATACAGTGAGAAATGTACTCTCCTTTACTGTGGGACTCAATGCAACTCAGTCTTATCCAAAAAAAATGTAAGATTCAGCCCATGGTATTTCATTGTGTTCTAGTGTTGCTACTTTGAGTCTTGATACAAGCTCAAGCCAAATTCCTTAATAACTGTGAAAGTAATTTCACTATCACACTCTACACAACGGTGGGGCAATGGAACAAAAGACTCCAGGCTGTATGGCATCCACCTCCTTAAAAGAACATGAACACATAACTCAGAGATAGTAGGAACTGCCGATGCTGGAGAATCTGAGATATCAAAGTGTAGAGCTGGATGAACACAGCAAGCCAAAGCTAACAGTTCTTGCTGCATCTTCAAGCCAATGATGACTTAACCAAGCAGCACCTTCGTCTCATGTTGCATAACATAGTGTGTCTTTGTTCAAATCTGTTTCTTGCCTATGAGTTCTGATGAGTGCAAGATGAAATGCTTCAACTTAGCCTCGTTTTAACATGTTTAAACGTTTTAGTTAATAATGTTAAGAAAGCACTTTTAGTTGGAAACTAAAAGATTTCTGAAGAAGGGTCCAGACCCGAAATGTCAGCTTTCCTGCCCCTCTGATGCTGCCTGGCCTGTTGTGTTCACCCAGCTCCACACCTTGTTATCACTAACACAGGACTACTAAGATCACTGTAACATCACAGCTTACCTCAGAGATACATTCATTAAACATCTCTCCCCAGTCTCTTTTTCCAGTTTCCAACTAAAAGTGCTTTCATAACATTAGAAATGTTCACTATTAATTTTAATTCTCACACCAGGCAGGTAAATTCTGATTGGCCAAGGTATTTCTTTGGGATGCAGCAGAGTTTGGCTGTCTCATGACACATCTCTTATGAAAAAGGTCCTATGTAGGTACAAATTCTCTTTGCCTATGTTAATCAGCTTCCTGTGTATATGTATATGTGTATGTAGCTTCAAGCACACACAAATACAATATATTGCAGCCTGGCTAATGTTTATAAATTAGTTTCTGGTGTAACTCTTAGCACAGTCTGGATTATTTAAGAAAGGATTTCCAACAGCAGAATCATAGCTATTCAGGGGCTTGCCAGCTGTGCGCGAGTTGACCCTGCTGCAAATTGTCAGTGGCACATATTGTTCGCTGCGGTCTGCCAGTAGCTCGTACATGCAGCCTATATACCTGGCATCATACCGGCACTGACGCTCATATATCACATCATTCATTTGTGAGGTTGGCAAAAGATCTTCTTCACTTGATGGATATTAGTGGAGAAAACCCTTTGTTGGTTTACTGTAAAGTAATAGCACAAGACAGCTAGCTTCACCTGTTACTCAAATCTTTGAGCAATGTTCCCCTTCTGCAGGAATAGACTAGGTGCCACTCAAGGCCAACATTTAACTAACTATTTTTAACTCCACCATCTCCCCTCAGAATCTATTTTATCACATATATAAGTATCGAGGAGACCTCATAATTGTCCCTGAAACGGTCATTTGAAATGGCAAAGGAGAACAATAGCAGGAAGGATGGCTTGGAACCACACCTTCTGCAACTGAATGCAAAAGCCTAGAATTAATATAGACCCTGAAAGTTTACGGCACGGAAAAGACTCATGGCATGCAAAATGTTGCATCAGGATGAAGCCAGGAGGGTGTTCATCATTCTGCCCAACAGGATGTCAGTTACTTCTACATCTTTCACCATACCTGCTGCTTAAAGAGATGCTTTGACAATGAATTTTTGGCTAAATAGTGAAGCTAAGCTGTCAAAGGAGATCTGAGGAGGATCACTAACTTCAAATTTCTGCACTGCATGTTCAATTCCAGGATGAAAGCTGAACGAATCGTCAGGAGCACTGTAGAGTGTCGATGCACTCCTTCGAAAGGACTTGCTCATGGCTTATGAAGAACCAAGGAAAATCTCTTCAGAAATGGCTGTCTTCACTGGAAAAACACAGTCAGGATTCCAGGGAATGCATACAGAGCATCACAGAACATTCTGGATGAAAAGATGAGGTAAGTATGCCTTGCTTTACCTCACATTAGTTGAATCATCAACTACTTTACCTCATGTTGGGAAGGCATCAAGCCATTGTTTTGGGAAATCTTTGAGGATTCATTTGGCTCATGGCTCAACTTTGCCTTTTTATTGCTCAATATTACCTTATAATTCTTCAAGTTTTTCTGAGATAAATATTATCTATCTTAGGCCAATGTCTCCAGTATTATGGAA
Organism: Ginglymostoma cirratum; assembly: GCA_024137785.1. Classification (NCBI taxonomy): domain Eukaryota; kingdom Metazoa; phylum Chordata; class Chondrichthyes; order Orectolobiformes; family Ginglymostomatidae; genus Ginglymostoma; species Ginglymostoma cirratum. The sequence goes on along the minus strand of JAHRHZ010000111.1, from coordinate 22,708,950 downwards.
AAGACCAACCCCTCTGCAAATATAGTGAAGGAGATTGCCTAGACCCCAACTTTCTCTTATTTAAAGGAAAGTGTAAAGTGTTGTGTCCGGATGTAATTCGATTGGTTAACTGTTTGGCTTTAAGCAAAACACACTTTACTCTTACACTACAGTTAAAGTATAAGCAAAAGAAAGAAGAATTGATCTAACTTTAACTTTATTAGAAAAGTTGACAGTAACTGAACAGCAACTGTTCCAGTATAATAACATCCCATAAACACACCCACGGCAAAAATGAATTCAGTAAAATAGATTCTCCCATGCAATGTTTTTACAGTTCAGGAGAAAAGAACATCAAGAGAAAATTCTGACAAAGCAAACTCTAACTTTTAGCTGTAACTGAGACAAAGACAGCTTCCATGGCCACCTTCAAACCCTCAGCAACTACTAACAGCTAAACTAAAACCCTGGTTCTGTGGGAGCCTGACTCCACCCATTCATGCTGCTTCTAATGTTCCAATGTTTAAAAAAAACTCCAAGGCCTCATAAGGTGTTTACTCTATTAGCTTGGTGGAGACATGATGGTATCTATAGCCCAAAACCTCTTCATAAAAAAAGGACAAAATACACCTCTTACAGCCATATTATCATCTCACCAGCACTATCACTAGATTTCATTGTGTCCTTCTTTAGATTACTTGGGTCTTGACAAAAGTTCAGGTCTGATTTCTTAGTAACTGTCAAACTTTGTTTATTTTTACACTATACATGTACTGAAGGCTACAGAGCAATTTGCTCCAATCTGTACATGCTAAGATATTAACACATGACCACTGAGGTTGCAGCGTTACCATAGCTTGCCTCAGATATTCATTAACATTTTCATTAAACTCTACATATCCCTACACACTGGTGAGCTGACTAATATTTACGTCAGTGGAAGTCATGTGCCTTACCTCACACTAGTGGTTGCAAGTGCATTCTTTTAGGATATTGAGCCCACAATCATCCATGACACAGACATTACAGTTAGTCATGTGGAAATTCATTGAAACTGTTCATCCACTGAAGTGCTAATCCCTCGGATTTAGGGGATCCTCGTATAGAACATATGATGAAACAATTCACTGAAGTCCACAAACTGTATTGGTTATTTGAAAACCTCTCATAAAAGATAGCTCAGTACTTACATCATATATCTAGCACCACATCAAATGGAACTGTAAACACAACATTCATTCATTCAGTAACTGACATGATGGGAGAGAAGTGGACTTTTTAAAAACAAATTAATGAATGGTACAGCATCAGTGACTCACTCACTCACTCACATGTACTTTTGGTCAGAGTATGGAAGTGTAACAGTGAACATTTACTGAATGTACATACAGCAAGGAGATAATGGTCCAAAAACAGAAGTTACTGGAAAAGCTTAGCAGGTCTGGCGGCATCCGTGAAGGAAAAAAAAGAATTAATGTTTCGGGACCGGTGACCCTTCCTCAGAACTGTTTTCTTCTTCACAGATGCTTCCAGACTTGCTGAGCTTTTCCAGCAACTTTGTTTTTGTTCCTGATTTACAGCATCTGCAGTTCTCTCGGTTTTTTTTAAGGTGATAATGGTGACAGTCAACATGTAGGCTGAGTGGCCTCTTTCCGCACTGTGGGGATTCTATGAATGCTTTCTCTTACATTCACAAAAATGCTCTTTAAAGACTTCATCAACTATTTACAGTAGTTAGTTAATGATTCCAGATTTAGCTACATTGTAAATAATGGGGGTTTGGTGCACAGTGTCGTATCTGAATCTAGTAATGCAGGTTATAGAATAAGCATTTGAAGATGCATCCACTGTCCTTGATGACTTATATTAAGTACAGAACTTACTGTGAAATGGTATCCAGGTTCTTGAGCCTTGTCTACTGACATTGAACCCCACAGCTATCAGTTCACATGGAATTGTAACTGGAGAGCCTCTGAGCTCTTGCAGACACAAGACATCTCTTCTACTTTCCACCTCCTCTACCAAGGCCTTTCCTTGAAAGATTTGTATTATATGCTTTCCCATGCTTGGCCAGTTCTTGCCAGTACAGATTTAATTTTTTATACAAGTTTCAAGGAAGTTACAGGAGAGGCAATGGCCTAGTGATATTACCACTGGACTGTTAATCCGGAGACCCAGATAACACTCTGGTGACCTAGGTTCAAATCCTGCTATGACAGATGGTGGAATTTGAATTCAATGAATATCTGGAATTAAGAGTCTAATGATGACCATGAATCCATTGTCAATTGTCAGAAAAAACTATCTGGTTCACTAATGCCCTTGAGGGAAGGAAACTGCCATCCTTACCTGGTCTGGCCTACATGTAACTCCAGTCCCACAGCAATGTGGTTGACTCTTAACTGCCTTCTGGGCAATTAAGGATGGGCAATAAATGCTGCTTAGCCAGTGACATCCTCATCCTGTGAATGAATAAAGAATGAATAAAACCCAGCTCCAGCTTCAACTTCTTGTAAATTTGCAGGATGGCTTAAAGCAGTCAAGACTAGCTTTTACGTGGTGCTAAAAGGTTAAGCTTTAGGTTCTCCTGCTGATACATGCAGTCAATGTTTAGCACAATTGGCACTGACTGCATGTAGAAATTATTCACATGTGCAGCCACCACGAAATTGGTAGATAGCCTGCATTTTGTTGAACATGTGGGGACTAAATCATAGAATCCCTACAGTGTGGAAACAGGCCCTTTGGCCCAACAAGTCCACACCGAACCTCAGACCATCCCACCCAGACACATCCCTCTACAACCCACACCTCCCTGAACACTACGGGCAATTTAGCATGGCCAATCAACCTAACCTGCACATCTTTGGACTGTGGGGGAAACTGGAGCACCCGGAGGAAACCCACGCAGACACTGGGAGAATGTGCAAACTCCACAGACAGTCGCCTGAGGCCAGAATCAAACCCGGGTCTCTGGTGCTGTGAGGCAGCAGGGCTAACCACTGTGCCACTGTGCCGCCCTGAGATTGTAGTCACCACTCCTGTTTTCTACAATTTTTCATTTTGCCCCCACCCACTCCCACATTGCATGTCATTCCAAGAAAACATTATTTTCTCTCAGTACTCAAGTTGTATAATTTAACCCCTAAGGCATGTTAAAGAGGAAGTGCTTTTACCACTGCACCAACTGAGGAAAATTTCTCTCCTTATCTCAGAAAACATTTCAAAAACACCCAGAATTAAAATGAGAGCTTTCTTTTGGTCAAATATTAAGGTGAGGAGCACAGTGAGACATAAAGTCAACTGTTTGATAAAGCAATTGGTGATAGGCAATAATTCAGCTGTTGTAGTCAGGTGAAGCTTCAACATGACATCTACAAACAGATTTAAGTAAATGTGTTTATTGAGCATCTTAAACAAGATTGCATTACTGATTTCTTTTGCTTGACAAGTATTCCTGGAGAATATGCTGTGAAATATATACTTGAAAATTCTCTTAATACCTTTAGCTTTAGCTTTACCTGTAGGACTGGGGTTGGCAAGTTAGATCATCAAATACAAATTTGTGCCATAAACTCTGTTTTTTGTTTAATTCCTTCACGGGATGTAGCTAACACTGGCCTGGCCAGCATTCATTACCTGTCCCTAATTGAAAAAAAAATGGTGGTGTGCTGTTTTCTTGTGGTTTCAATGGTTTCTCTCATGACACAGGCATTTCTCCCTTTGGGGAGTAATGGGAAAGTATTGAAAGGATTAGCAAGCTGATTATCAACCTGTGTGAAGTGTACTATGAATGCTTCTGCCCATCACCAACAATTCCTGTGACTCCCAGGAGTCATACCAGACTTGAAGCTTTAACTCTGTTTCTCTCTCCACAGATGTTGCTGTTTGAGTTGAGTTTCTTCAGCATTATCTGTGTTTTGCCTTTATTAAATCCTGGAGGGTGACTTGAAACTGGAGCTAATGGCTCAGAAAAAAGGGGTATTAACTAGTGAGTCACAAAACTTCTGCTGCGAGAGGTTTTTTTTAATTCAAAAGTCATTTTTCTTGTTCAGCTGTGGAATACAAATTCAGTGGTAGCAGCCTTAGAAAATTGACTAATAATGACACACCATTAATCATGCTCCCTTCATAAATCTAAAGCATTCCACAAGGTCCACAGTGATTCAAGCAAAGACCAATTGGTGCTAAAGGTGGAATGTCAACCTCCTACTGCTCAACTTTGGGAAAGCTACAGTTAGCATCTTTTCCCACAAGCACAAATTCCATTCCCTTGCTTTTCAACTGTGCTCTCATCTCCTGATCCTTTCTCACATGTACTGGGCTGCTCACAATCTTGACCGGTTCTGTACTAAGTTTTAAGTACCGTGCTGCTGTGCTTTCAAATACCACATTGCCAGCACGTGGTATTCTGGTTGTGAAGTTGACTGCCACCAATCCTTCTCCTTTGATGCTATGCCTAATTATCACTGGTAGAGAAGAGCTCGCTGGTGAGTCTACACAGAAGAGGCACTTATATTAGTTAACAGTTTTTTTACACCAATGCAATTCAATTTACGTAAATTTGCTAGGCATAATTACTAAGAACTGTTATGAAATGTACAGAATACACACTGTCCCTTCAGGTACTCATTTCAAGAACAAGACTGTTTCTACCCAAAAGCTGTGTGACATCAAATTGGGTGGAGCCCAGCATAACATGGACATTAACTCCTTCAGAACACATTCAGCACACACCACCTCTGCAAACTCACCAGTTCTTTCTTCACTTCAGCCCATCCACTACTCTAACACATGCATACCATCGTTAATACCAGGCTTGACTACTCCAATGTTCATTTTACGGACCCCTCCTCTCACTTTCTCGTTTCCTCTAAATTGAACTCTTTCAAAATTCTGCATACATACCTATCCCTATTGGGCCAGTATCTTCCATTTTAAGACAAGGCCCAAAAGTGTGAGCGTTTCCAGGAGGAAAACCCACAATCCACTCAGATGGCTCTTCTAACAATCAGGCAGCTGATTGGCTGCCAGCTAACTCTCTGCAAGAATAAAGACTCCAGATCCGGAAGTCCCTGCTGGCCTGCTACTGTTGGTAGAAGGCCCAAAGTGCAAAAGTATCAGCTGGAAGACTTCTGAAGACTTGCAGTGTGTCCTGTGTGCTGCACTTTGGCTGTCAGAGTGCAAGCGAAGACAGATCAGGCATGTGCAGGAAGCATGCAGTGCAGTAGGGTTATGACATCCAAAACCCCTGATGCATGGCTGTGCAGGCCAAGTTAGCATCTTCTTACACCCAGCTGAATGTGCATCTCCCAACGGATACTTTGTTTAAAACTTTAAACGTTCAAGTGCGGGTGAAATGCTTTTGACTTTCTTATGTTGCTGTACAATGAGGAGAAGTATTATAGTTTGTGTTGTTGAATGAGCTTTGAAAGCTCATTGCATTTATAAGTCGGTGATGCTAGATTTGACAAGGAAGTGTGAGAGGAATTTCAGCTGAAATGTCAGCTGGATGCCTGGTATCATTAATGCAGTTATGGTCCCTCTTGGGCTGCAGCATGACTTGAATATGAAGCAGAGGCTGAAGAGTGGGGAAACTGTACCAAAGGAAGTGCTCTCAAAAGCAGGCTGTAGCCATCAAGAGTCCTTAGGATCCATTACACCTGCTTCCATTTCAACCAGGAGCAACTTGCAAGTAGCCCAAGATTCTCCAAGAAGGAATGACTGAACTGTATCAACTCCTACAAACCAACCTGCAGCCCACAGTGCAGTGAGGATGGCACTGCCAATGCTCGGCAAATTCACTATCATCCTTTTTACACCAATGGATTCTTTCAGATAGCGGCATTAACAAATTATATTTCATTATCCATTGCTGTGACTGCGACCTTGAATAGACAAGTAAAACAAACCTCACCAATTTCTCATTGACCAGAGAGAAGCAGAAGAGAGTACCTGACTGTGTTAGGCCAGTCTAATTCACAACAGCACATAATGCAATTGACTGCACCTGCCATAGTTCAACAGGCCTCATGTGATAACTCAGCAATGTTACATGACCAGCATGTGAACGTGCCCAGTCACATTATCGCTGGACTATTAATCCAGAAACCCAACTAATGTTCTGGGGAACCTGGGTTTGAATCCCACCACAAGAGGTGGTGGAATTTGACTTCAATAAATAAAAACAAAAGTGCGGAATTAAGAATCTACTGGTCACCATGAAATCATTGTCGATTGTTGGGAAAACCCATCTGGTTCACTAATGTCCTTCAGGGAAGGAAATCTGCCACCCTCACTTGGTCTGGCTTACATGTGACTCCAGACCCACAGGGCTACAGTACATTGCACAGCATCATTGCTGATATGTTCAGCGGGAAATGAACTTTGAGGATACTTTCACTGACCTTGACCACGCCTGTGAAGTCATTGAAATTTTTCATAGCACTACGTAGATCGTCACAGCTAGCTTCCAGGAGTTGAGCTTGTGACTGCACGCTCCCGCTGTCTTCTCAGAGTGAACCTTAAGAGCCTTCTGGTTCCCTCTGAAAAAAAATCTTTCCTATCTCCATCAGTATGGTCTCCAGTATCGCACCTGAAAACCTCCTTGGGAAACCTCCTCTGGCCTATCAATGTGCTTTCCAGCCCAGTCATCCAGACAATGTTTTACAGGACCTTTTGATCGATCAGTAAAGCACTCTTTTCCAAAGGCCAGGCTGTCTCAAAGTAATTCTTCAGCCAATCAGTAGATTTCTACTTTGGGCTGCACACTGAAGTCAATTATATAACACAAAGTGTTTATTCTATGTTGAATGAATGATGATTTGTTGACTCCTGTACTCTACAATGAATGACACAGTAAAATAGAGTGAAAAGCTTCGACTGTCACCACAATCCAGTGCCATTTTGAACAGTTTAAGAATGAAAAGAATAAAAAGATATAGCTGAAAGAAAGTCCATCTTCATTCCACCAATTCCTCCATGAGTCCTGAGCCAGCTGGCCAATAACACTTGCACCCCCACCCCTCTGTCGCCTGTGCTTGACCCACCTGGCTACCACTGCCAAGCACCATGCTGGACCCACACTTGCCCTGCAAACAGGAGCCTCCGGCTCCAGGCCTACCTCAACCAGGAGCTGTCATCGCTGCTTTGCAACTAACCAAGAATCCTCACTCTGGGCCTTCCACAACCAGGAGTCCCTGGCTCCCCAGCCAGGTCAGATTGCTCCCCTCGCCAGGAGTCCCGCTCTGGTCATCCTCCCCCGCAATGTTACCTTCCCTATCACTGCCAAGAGGAAGGTGAAGAAAAAGAAAGAAGACGTAAAGGGTAAGGAAAGAAGGAAGGAAGCAGCTGGAGCGGAGCAGATGGGATCAGGAGCTGCCGACCTTCCTGGCACTACCATCTTGGAACTTATTCCTCAGTGGGATCAGAATCAGGGCAATAGAGCATCATATTTCCCAGTTCCAATTATATTCTATAGTATTTATGCAAACATATTTGTTTTTGTGTTGGGGGGGAGCCATAAGAGACGAGGGAAGGGCTTCCCAAATTGAGGATTAGGACTCCGGTTGGGGTTTCCCAAAATGAGTTGCAAGGTGAAATTTTGAGGTTGCGAGCTTTAAGGCAGCAAGACTGCTGTGTCAATGTGGCTGTTTCAAGAACTGTTATTTTCATATCAGCAAGCAGAGTGCATATTTTAAGTATCCTGGGTTGATTAATATTGTACAAACCCTTTAAATAAGGGATTTCCTGCAAGTTTGGAGCTATGAAACTGCATCAGTTTCCTTCAAGCTTTAATCTCCTCAGAATTAATTGCCAGAAGTATCCCCTGGTACATTTTTTTTTGATGAAAGACTAACCTAAACTCAAGAGATTTAATGCAAGCTTGGCAGAAAGCTGAAGCTGAAGGTGCTAAAGAAAGGGATGCTCAATCATTTCCAGCCCACACACAGCTTCAAGTTGTCAAAGAGAGAACTAAGCTGAGAGGGAGGATCCATGATTAAACTCTTCATCTTCCTTTGTTTGTTATTCACTTCTTGAGATGAGACTTGCCCAATTGATTTAAACTTCAGAGAATTCCCTCTGTACATCATCATTAGTTACAGCATTTTGATCAAATATTGATCAATTTTTTTAGCCCAGAGTAATACCTGACCAGAAAATTTCTTATGGCATTATTCATTTTTAAATCAGGGAACTGAATCTTTCCAGTCCCTGAACAATATGGACAATGCTAAGTTAGATTCTTGATCTTGAAGAAAAAGAAAGTCTGACTTAAATGGTTAAATGAGAATTTCACTAGTGAGGGGGTGAGAGGCCTATCTGTTTCACCATTTCAATATTACCTCAGCTTGCCTCGTCCATATGTCGATTGTATTTCCCAAGCAGTGAAGAAAGACTGTATCACTGTAATTCCTAACATGAGAATCAGACCTGGTCCCTGGCAGCCAAAACTGACTGATGTCTTCTTTGGGTATCTGTTTCAGTCAGCATTCCCCAATATCTCAGGATACATTCATTGGCTACCTGCATCCTCCACCAACAGAGACTGGACCTTGACAAGCACCAATCCCACTGTATCGTTGTGGCACATCTTCGAATCCCACTTCAATACTGCATTTTGAAGCTCATCGACTCCTTTCATTGCAATTCTGCTGCCAAGCCATTTTGTGCACAGGTATAGGCACCCAGTCTATGCAGAGGTTGCATCTCAGCGCTCTTAACTTACTCTCTTAGCACTTGGGGAGGGGGTTGGGGTGTGGGTCACCTAGATTGAGTCTGTAACTCATTCCATGAAGTGCTACCTGTGTTACTTTTCATCATCCTTTACATCATGGTCTACAATGGAAATGCCGAAAAGTTGCCACCACACCCAGAGGAAGTGGAATAAGTCTACTTTTTACTGCAAGGGGATGGACTCAACTTGTGAGTGATGTAAAGCCTTCAAAGGGCAATTGCATTATTCAGGCAATTACACAGTACAGGTTGAGGACATATGTCATCACCGATGTGAACGTCATGGGGTGACCAACTTTGTCAACAAAGAATCCTGGCCACAGCAATTTTTACCATGCCACTGAACTGAAGAGCTACTTAATAATAGTTATGAAGTAGAAATATTATCAGGTCTCACACTCACACACAGATTTCACACATTCAATGGTCTCACAGTTTACACAATGTACAGGAGCTGTGTACCTGCCACCTTGGACTCTAAACTATGCACAACATTATCCTATATTCTGCCTTTCTTTGGTAACTTGGCACGTGGGCATAGGAGGATAATTTCTCATTCTTCCAACTATCACTTGCAATCTCCTTGCAAGCTTGTGGTTGCTGACTGAACAGATTACTGAAGAGCTGTTTCTTTTCTGATATTGCTCACTTAGACCCACTGGGACTGTCATCAGTGGTTCCAGGCACAGAAGTTGTTAGATTTCTGTTTCCGCTGTACCAGATTGTCCTCAGAAATTGCTGACGTTCCCATTGCACCACAGCATGTGAAGCAGCCTCCCAATGTAGAGTTTCCAGCGAAAGTTGCCCTCATGATAGCGAGGCAAGAGTACAAGAGATATAAAATCAAATATAAAACATAAAATCATGAAGAGCATGGATCGGGTAAATAGACAAGGTCTTTTCCTCAGGATGGGGGAGTCCAAAACTAGAGGGCATAGGTTTAAGGTGAGGGGGAAAGCTTTTAAAAGGGACCTAAGGGTCAATTTTTTCATGCAGAAGATGGTATGTGCATGGAATGAGCTGGCAGAGAAAGTGGTAGAAGCTGGTAAATTTGCAACATTTAAAAGGCATCAAGATGGGTACATGAATAGGAAGGGTTTCGAGGAATATGGGCCAAATGCTGGCAAATGGGACTAGAGTTATTTAGGATATCTGATCGGCATGGACGCGTTGGACTGAAGGGTCTGTTTCTGTGCTGTATATCTCTCTATGCACAGTCATTCTTTTTTGGGTATCACCCTTCTTCAGGACTGCATGTGGGTGTAGGGGGAGCTGCAGATGAAGAGGGATGTGAGCAGAATGGTGGTAATAGACGGACACCAGTAGTAGGTATGACCTCATTGGTCAATGGGAGGAATGAATCTGGTTGGTGGCTGGGAAGGAAGGTCAGAAGGTGGAATGGAAGAGAGGAGGTGGGGCTGGAAAGGGAGCTGGGGTTGGGGGGATGGGTGGGAAGGTTATTTGAAATTGGAGAACTCAATGTTGAGACCTCCGGGCTGTAGGGTGCCTAGGCGGAAGATAAGTTGCTGTTTTTCAAACTTGTTCCGAGGAAGGGTCACCAGACCCAAAATATTAACTTTAATATTTGCCTCACAGATGCTGCCAGACCTGCTGAGCTTCCAGAAACTTCTGTTTTTGGACTGGGAGGTAAGGTTGGCCATTACAGGCCAAGCAAAGATGCTGGGTGAAATGGCCACCTAGCCTACGTTTGGTCTCACTGACCTAGAGAAGTCTGGGAGCACCGAATGTAATAGATTAGGTTGGATCAAGGCAGGTGAAGCTCCACCTGCATTCTTCCTTGGCACAGTTTTCTCCAAATGAGACAGAGGCAGTGATGGTGCTGAAAGACCTTGTCCCAAGGCACTTCTACAATTTGCTGCAGCATTCCAAGTGCAGAGCACTATAGTGTACAGACCTCACAATGCCATATCAGAGACCCATATACATATCACACCTTCTTTCACTGGGGCAAATAAGGGTCCTACGAAGTCTCCTCAACATGAGGATCCTATGCTTGCTCAGGTCTGGAGGCATGTTGCAGTACCAGAAAGAAAGAAAACACTGCATAGTCATTGCAGATTTAGGCTTGGAAAATGGAAAATGCAGTTTTAGAGAGCCAAGTAGGAAAATGAGAATGCTCATCAGAAGAAACATCACCTTAACCATCTGACAGCACAGCATTGCAGCTGCATCAACTCAGACAGAACTTCTTTGGCAACTACTTTCAATGGAACAGAGTTAGCTGAACTCATCGTTTGCTGCCTGTAAATGTATTGATGCTGCAGTGGCCAGAATCCCCAGTTTATTCCCAACTGCAAATGCAGCTTAACAGTTTGTTGTTTCATTGCTTTTCCTCATGTTTAATAAAAGTTGACATTACAAACCGATGAAAGCCTCCACAACATCTAATGTCCCTCATTCAATAATGATGAAGTCGTATGCTGGAATTGTGCTACAGAAAAAATAGCTTTTCTTCAGACAGGCTTACAACGTTGTGTGGCACTAAGACTGGCTAACCTCTCTAGCTTCATTTATATAGCTGAAGCTAAAATGGCAGTCAATTAGACAGATAATGATGTAAAGTGAACATATATTTATAATGTGGTATTGTATTTATAATGAAGGCTACTAAGTACTCTCTTATGATTTTCTTCGTCCTTTCCCTCACATTCCGTCTGTGTGGTTCCCGAGTTGGCAATTGGAGTACGGAGAGCCTGCTTTACAGTGGAGGATGATGGTCTTTGAGCTTTGAACAAATGATACTAGAGGTTTGTGGCTTAGATAGCCCAGACATGCATCCTCTTCTATGTGAAGTTCCATAGGGTTGAGTATCACAAGCAGGGTGGAGACGGAAGGAGCCAAGAACGACTGGAGTGTCCTGAAAGGAGACTTCTAGTGGGTCTGCTTGTGGTTCCTCCTCTGGCAAGGCACCTATTGGTAACACCCTGTCTCCAAATGAGAAAGGGCCACCTGGAGTGAGATGAAGGTCCTTCATCTCCCTGTCACACTGCATTTGGCGCTAAGGCAAAGTGACAGAGTGCAGGTCTGTGTGCATTCTGCTCGACCTGGCTCTCCATGCCAGCTGCCAACCTGACCATAGAGATGGTCAGACATACACATGCCATAGCCAATAGTGTACAGATGGTATTGGTGAAATCCTCCAAATTTCAAATCAGTTTTCTAAGCATCTCCTGCCTGCTGCTCCTGTGCCTGTTTGTGAATTTTAATGAAGATATCAAAGGCTGACACCACAGCATCCTCTCCTGCCAGGGGCTGAGCAGGTGCCTGGTTTCCAGTAGCCCTCTGAGTGCCAGCGACTTTGGCAGCTAGCTGTGGAGTTGTGGCACTATTGTGCTCTTGGTATGTGTTCCAAACTCTAATTGCACTGAAGTATCCTCCAAGGTGTCAGTATCTGAGCTAGTGGAGGCTGCAGGAGCCAACCTCGTGCCTCTGCATCCTCTGAGGGATCTGTGGCTGCTTCCTTAAGGGTGGAAGAGGTGATGATCTCTCGAGGTACTGCAGTCCTCAGGCAGAGTCCGAATAGATGTTGCTGGTGCCTGCAGAAGGCAAAAGAGGAGCAGAGTTATGAGATATGAGTAGAAGCTTAAGCATGTTAAGAATACATTCACCGCGGTGGTCATGAGAGAGCAGCGCAGCACTTGGCAATGAATCTTACTTTGGTGTCGAGATGTGGTGGTCTTGGCATCACCACATGGCAGTCAAGGTCCTCTCCCATTAGGGCAAGCATTCCTTCCTTATTGATCAATGTTGAGCACCACACCACCCATATTGGTCCTCTCTGTCCTCTTGTAGGTCATTTTCACATGGAACAAAACAGAAATTGAGGGAGTTGAAAGTGGCTGGCAGAGCTATTAGTGTTGGTAGAGGGGAAGGAAAGGCGGTGAGATGTACCGAGTAGCAAGTTCAAAGGCAATGCAGGGTTAGTCGTTTGGGGAATGGGTGGGCGAGAGCCATTGAGGGAAGATACTGCAAGCAATGGTGAGAGTGATGGATCCTGAGACTTAGCATAAGGTGTGCGCAGTGCAGTGATGGTGTGACTGATGTAGCAGAGAGAACACAATTGCATACAACTTTGAGGAGTAAAGAAGGCCATTAACCTTCTTGTCACATCGTTGGGGGTTCCTCTGGACTGTGATCACCAGATTGATCACCAGATAGCGATTTTACACCACACTGGCTGGATCTGGTGCCCTCTGCTGGCTACTATCCCATCCACCAGGACATCTAGGTGCCTGTCAGCATATTAGAGTGTCATCCTGTCCCTTTCAGTCATTGCTGAGGCAATTCTTCACATGCTGTAACAGCAAAGGGCTATTCGTCTCTGGCAAGATTTGACCTGATGCATAGCTCAGCTGCAAATATCATGCAAGTGATGTGAAACCCAGAAGGTAGTAGTGAGTATTCAATCACTGGTGAACACAGGATAGTGTGTGAGTGATGCCATTGGTGAGCAGTGTAAAATTGCACAAAAAAACTCACAATGGCTCATACCCTCCACAAAACTCCCTGACATCGACAGTCAAATTTTGGGAAAATTCAGGTGCACAGTCACAAGCTGTAGTTTTATCATGTGAATTCTAGGCTTGGGACTGTTTGCTCCCCTAAAGATGTAAGCTAATTGAGTCTCTGGTGTCTTTAAAGAAGGACTGTTTCCTCACAGTTCCCTTCACACAAGTTTCAATCTTCTGCTCCCTTTCAACTCTTCCAACACACATGGCTGTCGCAAAATCATTACACTATCATGGACGTTTATGATGTGTAACCTATTACTGTAGATTGATAAAGTCAATGAAATAAAAAACATTTATATGTTTATGATGTGTAACCTATTACTGTATATTGATAAAGTCAATGCAAATAAAAAGCATTTATAGAGCCATCAGAACCCAGGCCATCCTGTAGTCTTTTTTTTCCTAATAGACCTGTGTGCCCACATTCTTGTCATGATGGTGTTCGCAGTTTGCCATACAAGTCCATGTCATCCAGTGATTCACTGTCCCTCAACTGTTGTGCTTATGATCATGAAAGTTTTGCCTTGTTATACAGCATGAGACAGATCATACAGTAATATACATGTACATTTCAATCAAAAGAGAGCTTGTTCAGGCAAAAAAGCATGGAATTGAGTCAAATAGGAACAGCAGTTTCTAAAGCAGATCCCAAAAATGGGTCAAATTACCTCCTTCTGAGCTGTACAATTCAATGATGTAGTCACACCACAGGCAAAGCCTGATGTTGGTAACATTGCTTTACAACAGCATGTTCAAAGCAGCCTTGATAACATATTCTGTTTCTTCTCCATAAGAACTTGAATGCATCTTTGAGTCACTAACAGGGTATTCTACTGGCGACCATGAAATGAACTTTCATCATTGATTCATTCTCTTGAAATATCACTTTTGCAACTAGTAAACTTATTAAATGTAACCTGGATAAATATTATTTTAAAATATATGAATGACCTAAAACACAAATCAAATAATTGTTTCAATAAATCCCAAATCTATTTTGGGTGCCAAAATATTTTCTGATGCAGTGGATTCCTATCACTGCAGTTCAGGCTTCCCTATAATTTATTTTGCAGAGCAAAGACTAACATTATAACCTTTGCAGTAGTAATAAAAGCAGAAATTGCTGAACTCAAAGGCCATACTGCTTAAAATTTATATTTTTGACTTTACAATGTAAATTGTGGTACAGAGAGAACAGGGTGTCCTTGTACATGAAACAGAAAAAGTTAGCCTGAAAGAGTAGCAAGTAACTAGAAAGACAAATGGAACATAGGCCTTTGTTGCAAGGCAGATAGAGTATAAAATAAGGAAGTCATGTTACAACTGTACATGGTGCTGTTGGATCATACCTAGAGTACTAAACACAGATTTCGTCTTCAAATTTAAGGAAGAATATATTCGCATTTGAAGCTGTTCACAGAAAATTTATGAGGTTAATTGCAGGGATAAAGCGGTTGTCTTATGAAGTCTTAAGACATCATACTTTAGAAGATATGGTTGATCTTGACGACACATTAAATTGTACGAGGCTTGACAGGATAGATACTGAGAAAAAATTTTTCCTCATGTCAGAGTCCAGCTGAAGTGATACAATTTCGGAATAAAGGATCTCCTATTCAGGATGGAGATTCAGACAAATTTCTTCTTTCAGCATCATTAATCTTTGGAATTTTTTTATCCTAGAGAGCTGGACCATTAAATATATTCAACTCCTGATAGATAGATTTTGCTCTACAAAGAATTTCAAAAGCAAAATACTGCGGAAGCTAGAAATCTGAAACAAACAGAGAGTGCTGGAGAAACTTAGCAGATCTGGTAGCGTCTGTGAAGACAGAGTGTGGTATGACTCCTCTTCCGAACAAATGTTATTAAGATAATCTTCTGTCTTCCTGTTTTTTCCATCAATGTGTATAATACCAAATACCTCCACGTTGCACTTGATATGCCATACATTTGCCCACTCAGTCAACTTATTCACATCATACTGAAGAGTCTCTGCATCTTCCTTAAATTTTGCTTTCTTACCAAGCTTTGAGTCCTTGTTAAACTTGGAGGTATTACATTTCGTTCTCTCAACTAAATTATCCACATATATAGTAACTATCTGGGACCCAAGCACGGACTCTACGGCACCCCAATAGTCACTAGCTGCCACTCGGAAAATGACCCAATTGTCCCTACACTTTGTTTTCTATTAGCCAAGCAGTTAGCTGTTCATGTCTGTAGATTATTCCAATCCCATGTGCTTTACATTTACATAGTAATCTCTTATGTGGGATCTCATCAAAAGTCTTTGGAGGGTCCAAGTAAAGCAGATCCACTGATTTCCTTTATCAACACTATTAACTATAGCCTAAAAAAATTCTAATAGATTTGTCAGGTAGCATTTCCCTTTCATAGGTCCAGTGCTGACTGTCTGATTCTGTTTCAGAGATAGTAGGAACTGTAGATGCTGGAGAATCTGAGACAACAAGGTGTAGAGGTGGATGAACACAGCAGGCCAAGCAGCATCAGAGGAGCAGGAAAGCTGATGCTTGCTTTCCAAATGCTCTCCTATTAAATCTTTAAGAGTGCATTCTAGCATTTCCCTTACTACTGATGTCAGACAAACCAGTCTACGATTCCCTGTTTTCTCTCCCTGCTTTTTTTAAAATAATGGGGTTACATTAGCTGATCTCCAATCAATAGCAACTGTTCCACAGTCTGTAGAATCTTGAAAGATGACCACCAATGTACCTATTATTTCTCGGGCCACTTTCCTAAGTATTCTGGAATGTAGGTTATTGGGCCCTGGGGATCTTTTGGCCTGCAATCCCATCAAAGTCCCCAACACTATTTCCCTGCTAACACTGATTTCCTTCAGTTTCTCTCTCTCACTAGACCCTGTATTCCCCAACATTTTTGGGACATGTCCTCCTTTGTGAAGACAGAACCAAAATATGTATTTAGTTTGTTTTCCATCTCTTCATTCCCCACAATTACATTCCCTGTTTCTAACTGTAGAGGACCTATCTTTGACTTCACTAATTTTAATTTACTTTTCAGATACTTCAAGAGGTTTTTACATTCAGTTTATTTGCTGCCCACGAGCTTACTCAGTGGTCCCCAATTTCAATCAATTACTTTGTCCTCCTTTTCTGAAATGTAAACTGTGCCAATCCTCAGGTCTGCTGCTTTTTTGAACAATTTGTATGCCCTTTCCTTGGAACTAATACTACCCTTAATTTCCCTTGTTAGCCATGGTCAGGCATCCGCTTCTGTTTTACTTTTGTGTCAGGTAGGAATGCTACAGTTCTTCCATGCGTTTGCCATTGCCTATCCACGGTCATCTCTTTAAATCACTTTCCCAGACTTATCATAGTCAGCTTGTAACTCATGCTGTCACAATTTCCTTTATTGATCCTGATTAACAAATTAAATAAAAAGCATAAGCTGAAAACTGTGATATTAAATGTATACTAAACTTGTGGGAAACAACAGGACTGCATTTCGATATTAGTAACCAAAACTTACTTTGTTTAAGCAGAGGTGCTAAATAAGTAAGGTGAGATGCGCAAATCAGTTATAGGCTATTTTCCTGAATTGGGCAGATGTCACATTGCTTATCCCTGTTAATTAAATAAGTTAAAATCTCCAAGTAAACATAAGACAAAAGGATGACAGCAAAAATTATGCATAGACCCATATCTCACGATGTAATGTAATAGCTAAATACTTCTTCATAATGACTAAGAGATTTTTTTGTCCTGAAATAAGTAACCTTAAAACATGTTAACCCAGTCACCTACATCAAAGCATCATGGAAATACATTAACAACAGATTAAAAGTTGCCTTCACTGCTTGGGTGGTATCTGATGAAATGGAAACCCTGGTCCTTACAAAATCTACATAAGCTTTGTTGCATTGGTTTCCGTGGAATATAAAGTTGTAAAAATGATGGGAGTTCTGTTCTGCCAGATATCGCCGAAACAACGAAGGCTAAAGTTTGCTCCAATGGGACTCAAAAATAGCCAGATAGGTGGCTAAATCCTGAGCTTTTCACTGAGAGAAGAACTAATGTCATTACTATGGCCCCAAAGCAATTAGTTTTCCTGAGTGGAAGGGGGTCGGACTATTCTGGTATACTGCAGTGATAAGGCAGAATACAACAGGAATTCTTGGTTTTTACATCAATTAAGAATGCATTATTCCACCTAAATCCATGTTCCGTTTCACCAAACTCATCTCCCAGTCTTTCCAGTACCACATTGTTCAAAATAATAAAGCTAATTATACTCTTTTCATTCTGATTGTCTACCTCTTTAAAATAATTAATAAAATATCAACTATGGATAATGCTAATATGATTGCTGTCTGGATTTTTTCTTCACTTCCCAATCATTAACATATTTGATCACAATAGACAACTCCATTCAAATGATAACAGCAGCATGGAAGGTATATGACTAGTTACGATGAACATGGGGTAAAGATTGCTTGTTGTGCAACTGTATTAAATTTTTTTTAAAAATTTTGAAACTATTTTCTGATATTGTCAGGAAAGAAAGAAAAGTGTGTATAGTACAAAATTTCAAACAACTCTTCAACAAATAAAAACAAAACTGTTGAAAATACATTGCAGTTAAGACAAGCAACACGTCCTCCTTTTTTAAGGACCGCAACTTCCCCTCCACAGTGGTCGAAAACGCCCTCGACCGCATCTCTCAAGTTTCCTGCAACTCACGCCTCGCACCCCCTCCCTGCAATAACAACAAAAACAAAATTCCCCTCATTCTCACGTACCACCCCACCAACCTCCGGATCCAATGCATCATCCTTCGCCACTTCTGCCACCTGCAATCTGACCCCACTACCAAGGACATTTTTCCCTCCCCACCCTTGTCTGCCTTCCGCAGGGACCACTCTCTCTGTGATTCCCTTGTCCGCTCCACACTCCCCACCAGCCCCACCATCTCCGGCACTTTTTCCTGCAACCGCAGGAAGTGCTATCCCCTTCCCCTCCCTTATTTCTGAAGAAGGGTCCAGACCCAAAACATCAGCTTTCCTGCTCCGCTGATGCTGCTTGGCCTGCTGTGTTCATCCAGTTCTACACCTTGTTATCTCAGATTGTCCAGCATCGGCAGTTCCTATTATCTCAGAGTATATACTTGGTACCTTTACACAGTAAAGAATTTATATTTAAAAGACTTCAGTATGCTGAGGACTTGCTGTACCATTCCAGAACTTCCTGCCCATAGTTTGTATTTATAATACCTGTAATATTATTTTTATTTGTCTTTTTTTCTCTACATAGTTCCTTCTTTAAAATGTGTAAAGTATAAAAGAAAACTTTTCTTGCTACTCAGAAACATCAGAAAAGTTGTATCCTACTCAGGATACACTTTTCTGATGTTTCAGCAACCTGCATTGCTATCTTAAGGAAATTGCCTTTGAGCACATCATTCACAGCCTGAGGCATGTTTCTTTGAAACATAATGAAATAGAGGAATTCTTCATCCCCCGATACTAAAAAGGAATTCTCCACCCACAGCTAGCATTCAAAGCAGACAAAGAATGATTGGATAGGCTAGTTGATTGATTCAGAATCAAAGCAGCATTGGTCTCTATGCACCCGGGGAGACACTCAAAATATTAAGTAGATGGCAGAATTTGGATTATTATTCCATACTTGCTATCTTATGCATGGGATATGCTAAAACATATATTAATTAAACCTTAGGTTTGGCCAGGATTCTATTTTAAATCAATTTCCCTTGTTAATATTGGTTTTAATTGCAAATTAGCAGTACTGATTTGATTTGTTATTCATTAGAAGGGAATCACTTTGTATTTTCCATGTTTTCTTTATTTTCCCACGAATGTAAGAAAAGAAGAAGAAAACAATTTCTTGCGATGCAATCAGGTTTATCATCCACCAACAAATTACTACTTCAGCTCCTCAAATTGAAAAAGTTGTCACTGCTGAATGTTAAACCAGTAACATGAAGAAGCAGTATTGAAGTCAAAAAGGATACATGTCTGACTTGACCATTAGCTAGCCTGCATTGCAAATTCTCAAGTATCAGTCTTTTTCTCAAGGAGGGATTTTTCTGATGAAGGGTTTAGGCCCGAAACGTCAAGTTTTCCTGCTCCTATGATGCTGCTTGACCTGCTGTGTTCATCCAGCCCCATGCTTGTTATATTGTAGGGGTAGTTGGCTCACGCAGCCACTAAAACCATCAAGATCCGGCACGTGGCAGAAAAACACATGTACTGATTTCACACAATTTCACAGACCTGCAAAGTCCTAATCAAGAAAATTGGGATCAGGAGAAACAGACTGCTAAGTATCTGTAGCAGTAAACATCAGAAATGGCTATCATATCATTGGGATAGGAATGGCACACATGTTAATTCTCTCACCAGCAATGCTGTAATACAGTGCCATAAGAAATTCTATGACCTAACCAGTGTAAGAAAAGTTGCACATTGACCTTTTCCCTTTTATTCCTGAATATACTGGTATCAGTAAATTCCTAACTTTCAACAATAACAGATAGGCAACCGATACGCTTTGTACCTGTTTCCTCCAAATGTTTGTGGTGCATGCTCCAGTTCGGGTGTGACCTGCAGACAAAGTGTCTAATCCATACAATTAGCTCAAGACATGTAAAGCACCAACAGCTGTTTCATAGCAGCAAGGAAGATCTGTCTAATGGATTAAACCTGTCATCAGTGGCAGAAAGTGAGTTTATTAGATTCTGTAAAAGAGATTTTATTTTATAGTTGGCATTCTTGCCTGGCAAGTATCATCATTGTACGTTCAACCAATTTCATCCGAATATTCTGGAAGTAAGTCATGGGTAAAGGGATTGATAATGAGATTGGTCATTTCCCAACTAAATACCAAGCAAATTTTAATGAATTAAGAAAATAACGTGATATAATTTGGTACTTGCACGTTGAAGATGAATAACATAACTATGAAAACCAATTTGTAGTTCTCTAGAAAGTAGGCATCTGCAGATTATTGCAATGTAACTAATAAAATATAAATTTATATGAAGACAGCATCTATTGCAACAATTTAGTAACATTTAGCGAAGTCTTTCCAAACATAGTTCTCAGGCTCTTTTAAAAAATACCTGAATGACTTCCTTGTGTTGGTGGATTTGGAGTAAAGAGAATTTCTGCCTGTCTACATGACTCCACCATAACCTATTCAATTTTCTTTAGGATGGATTATGTGATACAAGGCAGCAGAGTAAAAGTTAAAGGGGTAAAATGACCTGTACAATATTCAGGATGTTGTAGTCAATTGAAGTGGTTAGCTTTCAAGGAGCCAATAAGACCATTGGTAAGATTAAGAGTCTAAAGTCTTTCCATCTGCCCTATACTGGGCGGAAAGTGATGGATGTTTTCTCCTGCAAGTAGTCAAAGCAAGCATTCAAATTGGTGCTTGCATGCAATTAACCTCAGGAGTGTTTCTAAGAAACTGTAGTAGAAACCAGCTAGGAAGTTATGATTTTAATAAGGGGCTTCTGTTTTGTTCAAAGGAGTTTAAAGCTATTAGTAAATGAATTGAAAGTAAGTTTGAGATCTTACAATGTTTGGACAATAAGTGGGATATTTGGAAATTTGAAAACAATGTATCAAAATTCTACTTTCTAAAAATCAGCGGTTATCTTTCTATTTATTTATTTGTCCTGTTCAACCGTCATCTCTGCTCATGCTAACCTACATTGTCTCCTAGTCCAGGTTACAGCTCTGTTGAAAGCTCTTGTTTTTGCTTTCAAATCCCTCCAGAGCCTCACTTTTCCATTCTCTGTAACTTCTTCCTGGCCTAAAGTTCTCTGAAATCCATACACTCCTCTGATTCTGAAACCTTGTTCATATCTGATTTTCTTTGCTCCACCATTGATGTCTCTACTTTCAGCTGCTTGAAAATTAGGGCCTCAAATCCCCTCCATAGGCTACTCTGCAAGTATATGTCCCTTACATTCTTTAAGATAGTCATCAAGCCCAATCTTTAGTGAACAAGCTTTTTCCAATATCACCTTATGAGATTAGTATCAATTATTATTAAATAATGCCCGTGTAAACATTCTTTTACATGAAACACTTTACAAATGCGATCAGTGATAGCAAGAACTGCCGATGCTGGAGTCAGAGATAACACAGCTTGGAGCTGGAGGAACACAGCAGGCCAGGCAGCATCAGAGGAGCCGGAAAGTTGACGTTTCGGGGTCCTAACCCAAAACAAATGGAGATAGCATAGCACAGCATTGGATGAAGTTAAAATGTCTGCCTCCAGGATACTAGGATCTGCATGATACACTTCATGTGGTCACACACCAAGTACACATTGAGAGACTGACTGACTAAATGAATGAATGAATGAATGAATTAGCTTTATTGTCACATGTACTCAAATGAGCAAAGTGAAAAGTTTATAAATTGCCACTTACAGTGCCATCTTAGTTACAAAGGTACCTAGATACAGCTTCTTCAGATACAAGGTTAGTTACAGTGTAACAATGTCATCACCACATTGACTTTCCTGCTCTTATGATGCTGTCTTATCTGCTGTGCTCTTCCAGCCTCACACAGAAAGACTCCAACATATGGCACCATCTTAAGTACAGAGTACCTGGGTACAATCTTATGTTACAGAATAGAGACTGGAATCTCTTTTGGATACAGTCTTTTCAGAGTTGGCATGTGGCACTTACAAGACAATGCTTATGCCCATAGGAAAGCCTGCAGTCCCCAGGACACTGCATGTAGCATGTTTGCCCCATCGGCTTCTCTCAAGCCAGAGGAAACAAACTGCTTCTGGCTCTTGTTGCACACAACACCTCAGTAATCTCCTTCACACAACAGTGGGTAGCTAACTGGGAAACATTGCAAATGTCTCCCACTCCAGCCTGCAAGGATTCAGACAGAAGAATCCATGGCCATGGCCACATTCATAGCCACAGTCTGGATGTTGTAACTGTAGGACATGGCAGGTTGCAATGAGGATGAAGCAAACACATCTGACAGACTGGGCAAAATTCTGGGCCAGCAGTAGATGTTACAATTAGCTGCCTGGTACTAAGCTCCTTCCCTTTAAAAATGGTAATGTGGTCCCCCACACCCCCCAGCCACTGCCAATAACTTCCAACCAATCCAAAGGTGAGTAGCTCTTCAATCTCACCAGTACTATGAGAAGAGGTAGCTACTGCTGAGACTGCAGCTGATAAAAATCGATGCTGAGCTGCCCAGAAGGATGAGGCAGAGCCTGGTCAGGGTTAAGAGGGTAGTGGGAACTTCGTTGGTGAGGACAGGGGTAAGAGTGGCTCTTAACAGCTGGCGGCCCTCTATCGGCCATGGAGCACCAAATCAGGTTGGCCATTCCCTATACTACAATCTCCCAAAGACCACAGGGACCCCACCAGATTTTACTGGTTGGTCATGCCATGTGTCAGAAAGCACGCTAGCCACTGTTAAAATGCAGCAACTTAAACGCCTCAACAGGTTTGTAGGCATCATCCACTTACTTGCCATTGAGAAAATTCCACACCATCTGGAAAGTGACAGGTGCTCTGCCGACCACCTTCCCTCACCAGATTGCTACATTCCCCACCACCACCACCACCCTCAATCCCATTTCCCAGCCTGACCCTGGTGAGCTGGTGAAAATCAGCCCATTGGACAGAGCCCTGTTCTGATTTAACACGTTCGGGAGTTGAGTCCATTTCCAAATGCCGAACCAACATGTGAGCCTGCAGTGTGCAATCCTAGTCCACTCTCCCAGGAGGTTGTCAATTCACTGACCACTTCCAGCTCCACTATTCAATTAAGCTCCTGAGGTTGGAAGCCCCAAGCAGAGGCCTTATAGCTGGGATGGATGGCTGTCCAGCAGGTAGATGTGGGCACTACTCATTCAGGAAGGAATGCACAATGGAGCCTCAAATGGAGTGCCCTTTGTAGGTGTTCTCAAAGCCAGTAAGATCATTGGAGTGGAGGGGAATTGCCTCCAGTGGGTTACTTTGGAGCATAGGTTTACACTTTCATACCTTCTTTACATCATTGTAGCATGAAGACCTCCAGTACAAATGGCACAATCCCCTACACCCGCCTGCCCTGCATCTGAGAAGCTGCCAGGCACTTTAGTCATTTGGAGTCTGCTCTGGCGCAGGGAAGATCTTGGTATTTCATCAAAATCTCCCTCATAGTCCCTTCATTGATCAATATTAGCTACATATTGCTGCTGAGAATGAGTTGGAACCAACTCAACACCCTTATCTCAGAACTCGCTCCTAAAATTATCTCAAAACCCACTAGACCAGGATTCATCAACCCAGAGCTCCTGGCTGTGATTGAGTTGGAAGAATTGCTCCTTGGTCACACTGGGTAGGCCTGCTCTCTGGCACAAAACCCTCGCCCATCTCTTCTCTTCCTTTGTTTATTTGGATCATTTTTTGAATTTATTGTGTTATTGTGGTCTGTATTCCTGCAGCTTCCAGCAGCTTGCTCTTTTCTGCATCACCTCAGCACATTCTCTTTGCCACTTTGTACGTCAGACAGACACAACCTTCTGCCCAGGGTATCACATGCTCCCTGAACTGCTTGGGGAGCACCTATTCCTGCTGATGGATTTGTAGAAATTTGTGCAGACATCCCACTGATTTGTTTCAGCAAACCTTCGCTTCACCTGCCCTGCCTGTGCATCCAACCTTGGACTAGCTAGTCACCTCTGGATCCACAACACCAGACTGGAAGCACATCACTTTGACCCTGAACAACTGTTTAAGCAAAGGAAAGAAGCGTCTTCATCCATGTCAGGCAACAAGTGATTTGTGCAGATACTTTGAAGTCAGGAAAATCACCTTCAGTATGTGGCACACCCTGCCTCCGGACATCAGCAACTTTAAGCAACCCTGAAAACTACCAAACACTTCCATAGTCGCAGCAAGAGTTAATCAGCAACTAAACTGGTGTAAGTAGTAAAATAACCTTCTAAATAGTACTGTTGGAGTGGGTCCTTCTCAGATTGCTTTGCTGCGGCAAACAACAGCAGTTTCTTTAGTCAGTGTTGCCCACTGATTGGAATCACTACCTGTCTATGTTGCTGGTGGATGCTTCCTATCTGTGTTTGCACTGATGCCCTCACCAAATGGTGCCTAGCATGGCTCACACCCGAAGTGTGAAGGCATACTGCTGTTGCCATTTTGAAGGTAAGGCAACATCTCTAACATTAATAAAACAGGGATTGCAGAGCCAGATTCGGCAGCGTAGACGTAGACCACTAAATTTTCACCAGCAGTAAAGAAATTTCTAAATTCAACCTTTTTTCTGATTTTTTTTAATCATTTCAGTACTTTACATGAATGTCATGAGGAGGTTCCTTTTGAATATAACACGGCACAGCCTGCAGCTGTTTCCTTACTTTGAAATGTAATGAACTGGAGGAATCTTTATCTCCAGTTACAGATGAGGCTGCGTCCACCCATGGTTAAATCTACATAGACTCATTAAAAAGAGAGCTGAAAAGATCAACTAAAAATCAAAATCTGATAATTAACTGGAACTTTCACCTAAGGCATGTATAAACTATAAAAGAAGATCAAGTGAAATATTAATTTTCAAAGGATCCCTGTGATCTAAGGTTCAAATGAATATCAGTAACAGTTCAAAAGTGTAATCTTGATGAATATTCTGCGGCTGATTATTGATTTAATACCACATTGATTTAATATCACAGGAAAGAATGATTGAAACATTCTTTAAAAATCAGAAAACTATCTGATAATTCTTCATCAGTTCTAATTCTCTGGCTTAACCCCTAGGCTGACAGCTCATTCAAAAGACTTGTATGCCCCCCTAAACTGCTCATTTGTTTTTCTTCAGATCCTATACTGAGACACTGTGAAGTCACTGAATGCTGACAACTACAGTGCTACAGAGAATTTGGAGTATCTTTATATTTGTAATATTAATGTATTAACCTAGAAAGAAATACACAATAAAAATACACAATATTAGAAACATATTTTATAAATGTCATTCTTTATCTGTCCTCTCTTCCTCATTATTTTTCTTTGTTCACTAAGCTTTTATTTGTTACTAAACACTTTTTACTAACAGTACCCTCAACATTCACAAGAAATTTAAAAGCAGATAGATTTTAGTCATTCATTTGCTCAATTCATTCACCTGGAATTTCTGTTTATTGCTCCAGTGGAAGTATTAAGCTTGCAAACAGCAGAGCTGACATTGGTACACAAAATCAACATCACAGAAACTGTTTTTGGTCCAAATGGTCCATGCTGGTATTTATAGATGAATCTCTTCACACAAGTTACATTTTCTCGACCTGCTCCCATATTCTTCTTTTCTATCTTTTCACATTTATTCATCAAGCCTCTCCATGAGTGCATCATTGCCTTAAATGTTCCATGAGCCAGAATGTTCAACATTCTCACCACCCAGATAACAAGGTGTGGGGCTGGATGAACACAGCAGGCCAAGCAGCATCATAGGAGCAGGAAAGCTTGACGTTTCGGGCCTAGACCCTTCATCAGAAAATGATTCTCTCGGATTCTCCAGCATCTGCAGTACCTTTTATCTCTCATTCTCACCACCCAGATGTTACTCCTCATATCTGTTCACAATATTTACATTTGTACCTGCTCAGTCCAGACTCACTGACAAGCCATAACAGTTTATCCATATCCACCTGGAAAATGGGATTAGGTTACTTAGGTGGTTGTTTTGATGAGCAGAAACTCAGTGGACAGAAGGACATTTTTGATGCTGTAGACCTCTACGACTCCATGACCCTATTAAATCATTAATAATTTTGTAGGTTTCTACACTGTGTTGTCTCTGACTCCAGCATTTGCAGTTCTTGCTATCTCTGAAACAATTGGTGTTGGCCAGGCTGCAATTGTAGAGGTACTGTCATTATAGATAGTGGGAGGTAGGTAGAGGTGTGAGAGATGCTGTGGTCACAGCTATTTCTGGGAAAGGATGGGGCCCTCACTTTACTCACAATTATAGATTTACAAAAAAAAAGTTAAGGCTTAGAAATTTTATACGTCTTAGAAATCAAACACTTAACTGATTAGGCTCACTTGTGGGCAAGAACCTGTTCTTTCCCTGGGAAAATTGTTCAGGAGAAGGATTGGTGGAGGCAAAAGAGTGACAGCAAACCAATATGCTAGCCAGCAGCAGGAAGGTATGTATCTGCCCATGGAAGTATCACTATCATAGAGTAAAAATCCTCCATCTGGGCTCTGACTCCACATGCCTTCATCTTGGCATTGAACGTCTTAGTATAACCTTCTTGGAAGCTTTCAGAGATGTACCTATGGTGTCATGTTTATTTGAAACCAATTAAAATGTTTGAGATTTGATTAGGGCATAACCTTAAAACAATAAACTCATGCGCCAGGGCTTGATAAGATAACTTGCTGACAGCTTAGGGAATTGGGAGGAATAGTATTACTGATCACAGTAATGGTTATATCATAGCTAAACCCCTTGGCTCTTGTTATCCATATATTTCAAATATTTACATTGTATTTTATGTTTAATAAAACTATTTGGATGTCTCACAATCGTTTAACGGTCAATGTAGGGCACAGTCAACACTGTTCATCTTTTACAATGTGCAACAACTCAAATACAATGTCGAGTCAATAAAACTGTTTTTATTAGAGTTCGTTGTCAAACAAAGGCAGAAAGAATGCTGTTTTTACTGCTCCCCAGTTAATCTCTCTTGGCATTATACATGCAGAGTGAAGTCTAAATACTTTGTAGCTCGGGCAGAGTTTAAGGCAGAAGGATGATTAGAAATGAGAAATGTGTAAAAGAGAGGAGGCAGATTTGGGAGAAGGAAAAGAAAAGGTAGGGGGAAGAAACAGAATAAGGTGTTGGATAAAAGGCAGGAGACAGAAGGAGCATGTGAAAAGACGATGAGAAATTGGATTAAGATGGAAGCAGAAGAAGAAGGAAAAGGGGAGTTGTGAAAGAGGAGATGCAAAATTACAAAGTATTTGAATGAGAGGAGCTGCGCAAATATCAATTTGCACCAACATTGGTGGAGGGGACTTAAAAGTTCAAATTATTATGCAATGGAGGAAGAAGAAGACTATTTTACTACTCAGTGAGCTGAGGCAGAGAGGAGAAAATTATCAACAATATGAGGGAGCATTTTTCTTGTACTAAAATTCTCAGGCTGTTTTAATTACTCAGTGATAGCTTTTTTTTGATGCAACAAATTATTTTCAGGGTTTCTTCCATTTCGATCTTTTCCTCCTCCTCCAGTTCTGAGGAAGGGTCACCAGACCGGACACATTAACTCTGTTTTCTCCTTCACAGATGCTGCCAGACCTGCTGAGCTTCTCCAGCAACTTTGTTTTTGTTCCCGATTTACAGCATCCGCAGTTCTTTTGGTTTTTATTTAAATGGCTAAATGTACGTGAATTCTCATTAAAAAATGAGATATGAGCTTAATGAACAACATTCACCTGTGAGTCAATGGATATGACTATTCAGCATGAAAAACCATTAATTGTGATTTGTGATGCAATGTTATTTGAGTCACACATACTTAATAAGTTACATCATGTGACTTTTATAAAGTCACCAATGATTGCAATCACTTCACTGCAGTCTTTACTAATTACAAATAAATAATCTTGCAAGGATTCAATCTGAAATTACGAATTGAAATTATCGTTTAGAACTATTCTTTCCACAATTTTATCAAATTGAGGTAAAAGTAGAGAGTTAAATGATAACAAATACTTGGAGAAAACAGTTCACATGGGAATTGAAGAGTACAATATGACATGTACAACACTTCAGAGCTAGATTACCAAACATTCCAAGCAACTGTTGTTTAAGTCAACAGTAAATCTTTGCTGAATCAGATTTAATGGGAATAGTCAAATGAAAATAGAGTTCCACAGATTCCACAGACCAGGACCTGTGGCAACATGTATCACATGTACTGCAAGCATACACCGAAACAAGATGTAAATATCATGTTTTTGAGTATTTTATTTGACGGTATGTCTCCAAAAATGGAAACACAGCATTATTGATGACATAATGGAGGGTATAGAGAATTAGTTTTCCACCATTGCAAACTCCCTCCTGTTTTAGAAACTGTTATCAGTACTTCCCTTCACAAAAAAGAATAAAGCTAGATTCTCAAGGCTTGCTTTCCAAATGTAACTTTAACTTCCAGCGAAAGAAAGCAATAATCCATGGGGAAGCCTTGCTGCTTTTGATATGTTGTGAAAGGGAATGCATTTTTAATCAGTCAAAATCCTTAATCATGTAAACATTGAAAACAGAAGCATTAAAGCAGAATTCTTGAAAAAAAAAGTTTTAGAAATAAAGAATCTTCCCATATGTAATTTACATATTGTGTAGGTGTCTGTTTGTTAAAATTTTAATGATTTTCATACTTAATTTTCAGTTGCATAGAGAGGAAGTATATCCAATGCAGAATTTTTAAAGTCGTACATGGGATATACGCATTGCAAGTAAGACCAGCATTTATTGATTGATCTTGGGAAGGTAGCAATAAGTTTCCTTGAACCATTGCAATTACTGTGATGAAGGGTCTCTGAGAGAAGCATAAGGTTGGAAGTTACACAGATTTGAGGGGATGGTGGGGGCAGAAAAGGGGCAGCCATAATGTGCTATGGAAGGTCTAATAGAGATCACAGTGAGACTTCTGCTTCTTACTGAGGAGGAAGTCACACTCTTAGGAGCAGCCAACCAATCTGATTGACCTGCACTCTAGCAGCCCTAGCAGCACGACAGCACCATTGGGGGAACTGTTAGTTTGCAGGTTGAACCACAAGAATGGCCCCAGAGATGTCTGAGAAAGACCTGTCCAACAGCTTTGTGAGGTGTTTGAAAGAACATGGATATCAGCACCGCAGGGAGGGCACAGGTAGGTTAACAAGGGTGAGTTTAGTACTTCGTGAAAGGTAGAATGGAAAATGCAAATACTTCTTGGGAGTTGCCTCTAATGGATATACTAACATGTTAATAAGTTCAATTGACCCTTAATTTATTTACATCCACTTGTTGAGTTTGGGTTTGAATACCCCTTGTTACGTGGGTGAGCTCAGGGATGGGTGAAAAGCCTGAGTTTGGTAGTTTCCTTATATAAAATGCTTCCCAGCCCAAAACACTCCCAATGGGGTCATGTAATATCCAGGCCTTGGGCTGATAGGAATACTAGTGCACTATTTAGCCCTTAAGTCTGTTTCATCATTCAGTGAAATCATAGCTGATATGTGATCTAACTCTTACATAACTGCTTCTGTTTCCTATTCCTTTATGTCAGCTGGAACTTTAAAATAAACACCTGACCTACCATGAATTGTCCTTTGTAGAAGAGAATACCAAACCTTTGTCATCCATTGAATTTACGAGTGTTTACTAATCTTATTCCTGAAAGAAGCCGATAAAATGTGTCAATTTTGCCATCAGTCCTAAACTCTCTAACCGGCTGAAATGATTTCTTTCTCCTTACCTTTCTGGTCCCCTTAGTTGTTTTTCAAAGGCTTTCATCAAATTACATTTAAACTTTTGAAATTCCAGCAAATACACTAGTTTCTGCAATCTTTCCTCATAATAACTCATGGAGTGTAGCTATTATTCTAGTAAATATACACTTCCTCAATGACTAATGTATCTTTCCTAATGTATCTTTCCTAATGAATGGTGGCCAGAACTGTACTCTACATGTGATCAACTAGGGCATGGTTTAGCTGAAACATGACTTCTACATTCTTCTAATCTTTACGTATAAAGGTCAATGCTATTAAACTTTTTGATTAGCTTTTGAAACAGTTCATGGCATTTTAATGATTTATTTGCTTGCGCCCCAAATCTCTTTAGTCCTTCAGTGTTGCTAGCCTTTCACCATTGAGAAAGTAGTTCTCTGTTCTGTTCTTTTGGATCACCTCATTTTGCTTACACTGAGATCCACTTGCCTCCGTCTTCACTCAATCTACTAATACCTCTTGGTAATTTTATTCTTCCTTTACACCATATACAATGTATATTCTCTTGGAGCCATTGGCAAACTTGGAAATGTGGTTTTCCATCTTAGCATCTAATTGTTCATAAATGTAGTGAATAGTTGAGATGCAACCTCAGACCATTTTGAACACCAAAAAACACATCTTGGTAATAACAGTGTCTGCCATTATTCATGTTTCCTCTCTTCCAACTGCTCAGCCAATTTTCTCAGCAGGTCAATAATTTGCCAACAATTTCATTAGTTATCAGTACTGTTAATTATACAGTTCCACAAATTGTGACTCAGTGGTGATGAAGGAAAGCCAATAATCATTTAATTTGGCATGGTGTCTGATCAGAGAGGGCTTGGAGAGGATGATATTACTGTTCATGTAGGTTTGAAATGAGGATTTTTTTTTGTTCAAAGGACTGTTAATATCTGAAATTCTCTCCCACAGATAGCAATGGAAGATCAGTCTTTGAGTATGTTTAAGGTAGACACTGATGGATTCCTGACTACCAGTGATGTACAGTTATGAGGATTGCATGAATGGAAGACATCAGCTATGATCCTAATGAATGGTGGCGCAGGCTCAATGGGCTGGATGGTCTCCTCCTATTCCTGTGTTCTTAAGCTCATCTGTATCCTTGTCTTTCTAGGTGACAGAGATTGTCAGCCAAGAATGTTGCACAATATATCCTGAACTGAGAAGAATTAGATTCAAATGAGGGACAATCAAGCTGAGAACCATTAGCAAGTTTCATTTGTCTGATCTAAGATAACAAGGCGTGGGGCTGGATGAACACAGCAGGCCAAGCAGCATCATAGGAGCAGGAAAACTTGACGTTTCGGGCCTAGACCCTTCATCAGAAATGGGGGAGGGGAAGAGGGTTCTGAAATAAATAGGGAGAGAGGAGGAGGCGGATAGAGGATGGATAGAGGAGAGGATAGGTGCCTCTCCTCTATCCACCTCCTCCTCTCTCCCTATTTATTTCAGAACCCTCTTCCCCTCCCCCATTTCTGATGAAGGGTCTAGGCCCGAAACGTCAAGTTTTCCTGCTCCTATGATGCTGCTTGGCCTGCTGTGTTCATCCAGCCCCAAGCCTTGTTATCTCGGATTCTCCAGCATCTGCAGTACCTTTTATCTCTCATTTGTCTGATCTCTGCTTTTGTTTCTACCATAAATTACAAAAGAAGGAAAGTGAGGTAAATGGTGGCGTTGCTCCTCCTATCACATACTAAACAAGTTCAATGTATTTCAATGTTCTTTGCCATGTTTGTGTTACAGAGAAAGTTGAGTTAACCAGGTTATCTTGTTCACTGGGGTGTGATGTATTCATTACATGCTATTGGGTTCTTCCATCAGCTTCTTTGTTAGTTCAGACAATTTTGATGATATCACTAATATTTCCAGTTTCAGTTGAAGATGTTCACCACCATTAAGCAGATCTGGCCTAATGACTGGGTGCTAAAATGGTTCATGTCAACGCAGAAGTGATCACCTCCAGGTAGTGATATTGCTGCAGTTGCCCGACTATTTGCTACTTTATGACTGCCAGCACCACAACATGGCACAGTTTCATTGGTCAAGCATCTTCAGGATTTCCTTCTTTGCATCAACATTGATAACATTCATTACTGCATGTGACTTCTGTCATTAAGATAGACGCCATGGTAGGGTGACTTATTAAACTTTCCAATGTATTTTTCATATAAAAGTACACATCACATTGAATTTATATTCTATTCTATTCCTTCATCTGTAGCTTCTTCCAAGCTGATTCCCAAAGGTATCAGTTAATTCCATTGTTATGATCCGAAAAATGGACATAATCAACCTACTGGTGCCTTGTTAAGGACTGCCATGCCTTAGTCAAATGATGTATATAGTTTTGTTACCAGAGCCCTCACTAGTCAATAAGGTAAGTCGAGGAGGGGCATTGAGAAGTACCTTTAGTGGCACAGCGACTCCGTGGTTAGCACTGCTGCTTCACAGCATAGGGAACTGGGTTTGATTCCACCCTTGGGTGATTGTCTGGAGTTTGCACATCCTCCCTGTGTCTGCATGAGTTTCCTCCAGGTGCTCCGGTTTCCTCGTATAGTCCAAAGATGTGTAGGTTAGGTGGACTGACCATGCTGAAATGTCCATCATGTCCAGGGATGTGTTGGCTAAGTGGAAAATGCAGGCAGAAAACGAGCCATGGGAAATGCAGGGTTATAGAGGGTCGGGGGTAGTGGGCAGGGGGTGAGTCTGGGCGGAGTGCTCTTCAGTGGGTCAGTTGGACTCGATGGGTTGAATGGCCTGCTTCCACACTGTAGGGATTCTATGATTCAGAGAACCAATCCAGGCTCCCCTGTTCAAAGATGTTAGTACACACTTCTGGAGCAGATGAGATTTGAATCCAGACCTTTGATCCAGAGGTAGGAACACTGCAACTGCACCACAAAAACCATTTCATGATCCATGGGGAGTTTAGAGTAATGGAGTCAATCAGATGTATTGTTAGCCCTTAACTAGTTGTAAGACATATTTATGTTATTTTGTTACTTGAGAGAAAGTACTGTAAAGCACTCTTTGACCTTCCAAGTCAAGTGCATCTGAAGGCCATCCATGGAATTTGATGTTGTTTTAATACATAGCCAGTTATTTTCCACAGATGTGATTCAGGTGATGTCGACAGCACAGTAGCCAATGCCTTTGACTGAGAGACCCTTTCTCTTGTTGCTCAGCGTGTTTCAAATTGAATCTTTCAGAAGATTTCCAGCATACACAGGCATGTTGACGATTAAGAGTTTTGCTGAACAAGAATAGTTTAATCTGGACTTTGCAGAATCAATTGTGGCAACAAAAGAGGAAGAATGGAGAATTTACATAAGGTTCTACTTGAAGTGAATTTGTCTTAAAATGTTGTGGTCGAGTCAATCAGAGATGCTGACAAAAAATGTTATTGTCCAGACAGTTTGTACAGTCAAAGTTGTTGTTCAATCAGAGAGTTAGTGGCCATGATTAACCCAAGAGGAAATACACTTGATGACCTTAAGCATATTAGTCCAAATTCTTTCGTTAGTGTTGACTGTTTCATATTCAGTCACAATAAAACAAAAATAAACAAACATATCTGTTAATGAATAAAATCAAACTGGAAATCTTCTGAATCTGAAATAGAACCACTGGGGCTATATTTTACACAGGTCCGCTGCCCTGACATAAAAATTGTGTGTGAGCTTGCCTGCTCATACCAGCTTGCAATCTCCACCACAACAACAATTCCCCACCCCCAGCCATGTAAGTGGGATCTCTGCCCCCAACCAAGAGGAAGTCCCATCTCCGAACAATAGCAGCCTATCAACTGGATAGTAGCTCTTCTGTCCTGGCAGTACCACCAGAAGGTCCCTGCTGTGAATACAAGGTATACACTGAAGAAGGGACTGTAAGAGTCTGGAACTAAATAAACCCGGGGTCTTAGTAGGGCCAGATTCGCAGGTCCTATTGAGGTGGGTGTGGGAGTTGGGAAGGATGTAGTAGATAGAGAAGAAGATATGAGGAAACCCTGGAGAATGGGGCAGCTTCTGTTGGAAACCTGGCAATCCAACTGAAGGCATCTCCATTCCAGTTTCTGGACACTAGCTTTTGCACTTGACAACAGGAGGAGTCCCTTAAGTGGCCATCACGTTTTCAAGTGGACTACAGGCAAGCAGTTCACTCAACACATTCCCGGCTTGGGAGGAAAATACTCTCAGGATGGGTGGGTGAAGGGCATGATGCCACTACCATGGTGTCCAATTTTACCCTTCCATCACTAGCTGGCCATCCTATTCCAGGTAAGCCATAAATTTAGCACCAAAATGTTTGAAGTGCTTTCAATATCTGTACTATCAAAGGTTTTACCATTAAGTTTTTATTTGGTTGAAGAGATGGCTATGATCAACTGGTAGATTGGTGAGCATAAGGCTAAATAGATTTTTTGTTCTTACTGGTTCCTTCACCACTTCCCAAAGTCCCAATCCAGCAGCAATACCCTTAAGGACCTAAGCAACATAGTCAGCATTGATTCTTCTGAACCACTCTTGACAATGGACCTTGAAGACCACCAACTGGAAAATATTCTGTTCCCTTTGCATACTCAGTGCTTCCCCCAAGTGGTATTTAATATGAAGGAGCACAAGTCATCAGCCGGGGAGGAAGGAGTGAAGCACAGTATGAGGTAATCAGCAGGAGGTTCCCATGCCCATTTTTTTCTTATCCCTTCCAATGTTAAGGATTC
This sequence comes from Ginglymostoma cirratum, assembly GCA_024137785.1. Classification (NCBI taxonomy): domain Eukaryota; kingdom Metazoa; phylum Chordata; class Chondrichthyes; order Orectolobiformes; family Ginglymostomatidae; genus Ginglymostoma; species Ginglymostoma cirratum. Next base: position 22,674,417 of record JAHRHZ010000111.1, on the reverse strand, counting down.
CCAAGGAAACTATGTCCTGACTGTACACCACTGTGTCACTAACTCTAGTGTGTCTGTCCTACCGGTATTTCACAGGTACTGATTGATCTACTAAGTATTTCCAATGTTGTTCTGTTGCCTGTCGCCTGGTGGTTGTTTTTCTGCTGAACTTAAGAAGTGACCCTAAAACCACCAATTTTGGAAAAATTTTTCAGAGACAGATTTATATGCACCCTCATCTCAGTAAATCTTTTAAGAAGATAACATAGCATTGTAAAAAAAGCATTTAGCTCTGCCTTGAGGATGGGAGTTTCAGATAGATAAGCAAGTATATTGGAACTAAAGGCTTCAGTAAAATGTTGAGATCAGAAACCAAAGGAAAGGAGTTTGTGGTGGGAAAACAAAACACAAATGAATTTCTTGTTTTGCCAAAACAGTAAAACTGTCAGCAGTGTACTGAGATTAGGCAGAAAAGGAGAACACATTTTGGCTTAACTAAAAAGACAACGCTTGCAGGAAATCCTTTATAAAATAAGATTATTTTTGTTAAGTGTCAAACAGAACATCAGTAATTTTATAACAATTGCATAATCAGCATAGGGATCACAGATTTTTACTATGATAATGGCACAATGGCTGAACTTTTCAGTCCTTATGTCTGACCCAGATGGACGAAAAGTTGCCACCTATCTTTACAGAGATTTTTGCCTTAAATTCGGCATTTGGGGCCTTCCGAGCCAAAGCTGTCCAGTCCAGTCCAACAATCCACACACAGATGGAGTGTATCAGCAATGAAAGCACAACCCTGTTTACAGAAATTTCTGCCATAATCCATGATTTAAAAATGTCCCAAAGCTACTGTGACAGCCGCTGAGAAAATCTAACCGTATAAGTGAGGAGTTGGAATGGCAGGTGGTTGGGAGATACTGTTCACAGGCAAGGATGTGGCAAAATAGCAGGTGACTGGGTGTGAAGGTTAGGATGGCAGGGTGAATGAGGGGCAGGCTGTAAAATTGGGTGAAGGGTACAGATGCTGGGTGGCTGGGCCACAGTGTGGCAGGTGGGTGAAAAGATGGGGCAGCAGGGAAGTGAAAAATACAGGTGTCAGTTGGGTCATAGTCATACAGGATGGAAACAGACCCCTTCAGACCAACTAATCCATGCTAACCATGTTCCTAAACTAAACTAGTCTCACCTGCCTGAACTTGGCCCATATTCCTCCAAACCATTCCTATTCATGAACTTATCCATATGTCTTTCAAGCATTGTAACTCACGAACCAATCTGTGTGTAAAACAACTGCCCCTCATGTCCTTTGTTAAATCCTTCTTCTCTCACTTTCAAAATATGCCTCGTAGTTTTGAAATCCCCCGCTCTAGGGAAAACACCCTTGTCATTCACCTTATGCCCCTCATGATTTTATAAACTTCAATAAGGTCACCCTTCAACCTCTTACGCTCCAGTGAGAAAGAATCCCAGCCTTTCCAGTCTATTTTTATGTCTCAAACCCTTCAGATTAATATCCTGGTAAATCTTTTTCTGAGTGCAGGAGGGGAGCAGGGTGCCAGGTGCGTGAGGTATACTAGTGCCTGGCTGTGGGGGGGTGGGACAGTGTATAATGCCAAGTTATTGAGGAGATAGACTGGAGGCTTGGTAGGTTTTCCAAGTACATGTGGGATAAAAGTGCAAGTTGGTGCAGGAGCAGGATTGTCTCAAAGACAAGGAGTGGTCTGCGGGTAGGTAGTCCAAGGGGTGTCAAGTATACCATAGGGAGTAGAAGGTGAGTTGGGGGGTCAGACCAGTGGTGGTGAGTCAGATGCATTGTTTGAGCGGGGGTGGTGGGGATGCTCTAAATAGGGAATTGAGGGTTGGAAGTTATGATGGGCTGAAATAATGTGGAGTTTGGAAGGGATGCGTGATTTTAACAGGAGGATTGATGCGAAGGCTGAGTCAATACTAAGCCGGGAGGGTAGGTGGGCATGGTCAGTTTTATGGTGGCCAGAAATTAGGACAGGTTTTAATTCTTCTGAGCCTTTTTGGCTAACTATTAAAACAAGGAAGTCTTGAACCTTCCAAAGTCTCTAACTCAGAGGTGGGGACTTGCTCGTAGGATTCTAGACACAAGGTAATTGCACATTGGAAGTTTTAACTTCCCAGAAGTTCCCACAGAGTCAGGTACATGGGCACTTCTACATGGTCCCAATGCATGTCTCCTGTCTGCTCAGCTGCTTAACTACATTCCCCTCAGAATATCTGGGCAATGTAACAAGAACAGGAGTAGTTAACTTTTAGGACCAAATTGGTCAAATCATAAACAAATGATAAACAAAGACTAAAGGCTTGGAATGAAGTTAGATCTGAATACTTTGTTATCCACTCAAACAAGAAGCTTATATAAATAATTTTTGATAATAAATCTGAATTTTATCTAAACTCCTAGACAGGATAGGCAGCTCCTGTCATCGGTGAAAAATGGATATACGTCTGTGACATTTGAAGATCAGATAGTTATCTGAGCACTTTCGTCAAAGTAAAGGTCAACCTTTATTTGGTCAAACTGGCAGGCCCTTACACAATTAAAATAGAGAAAAAAATTAAAAATAGATATTGACAGTTACCGCACAAGTATTCAATCTTACAATAACAACAAATTATATAAAACTTAGGGTCTATATTAAGAGCAAGCATGGACATATCCAAAACCTCAGAAACAGCATCTGTGCCTTGCCAGCATGATGTAAAGAGTATGATCCAGGTTTCCCAATGAGTGGTAGTGAGCATGATGACAATGCACCTGACAGAATCTTAACTCCAGTATTTGATTGCAATTTGCAAGAACTTGGAACCAACAGAGGAAGAACTATCACAATGAAATATGAACAATCAAAGTCAGTGCACCAATTTCACAATGCCTCCTTTGTGCTGCTGAGTATATTGAGGAGTCTAAGGGAAATAACTTTCCCCAGAAACAGGATGGAGTATTCCACTGCTCACATTAAGGAGATGTGGCTGGGGGTGACAGAGCTGGTCAGCAGCAGGAATTGCCCATCAATGCATTGTGGGAACCTCTTTACTGATTTTACCAGGTCAGGAAAGGTGAAAAAAAAGGTTGGGCATTCACCTCAACCTGCTGTGTGCATTATCTCAACTTATTACCCTGCTTTTGAATCTACGCTATTAAATCACTCTTCACCCTCACTTACCTTACACATCCTATCAATCATGCTCTTTCAATGCAGTTCCTCTCTCATGCCCCCATCTACCCATCCACCAATTTAGCTCACGCTCATCATTATGAGATATTGAGCCCCTCCCTCGCCATAACCCTCACCAAATGTACAAGGATTATCCACATTGCCTGCAATGTGTTCACAGCACATGTTCACAGCAGGCCTACAATGAGGGCCATGCTACCATCAGAAACATGATGAGTCATGTTCTCAAGCAATGTTCTTGCTCCCTGACCCACTCTGGACGAGCACAATGAACATTTGATGAAGATTTAAATTAGTACGTTTCATGTTGCACAACATGTTTAATGTAAGAAAATCTCTGTTGTTATCACCCACCAACTGATTCCTCAGACGTTGAAGCAGTCCGGATCCAGGCATAGCGATTGGACAACATTCAAATTTGACCTGGTAAGTAACAAGTAACATTCATAACAGGTAATGAGCATCTCCAAAATGAAAGAATTAATAATCAGCCTCAACATTTACTGTCCGTGCTTTGGACAATTCAATAAGTTTATGTATTAAAAACACATTACCCAAGCATTCTTGTTGGACAAAGACAGACAAAGAGACACAGAATTCAGTTTGGAGTTCAATTCAACTTTATTAACAAAATATTCCCTAGTAAAAACAAAATGTGAGCATTTCCCACGTTCCCACATTATTTACTCTCTATCTAGCTCTATGCGTCTGAGAAAGGATATTACACACGACGATCCACGTGTTTGGGCTGGGCAGTTGGAATTTCCTTCCTCACCAATGTACAACTGGTTCTCTTCCATGAAGGTTGATCTCGTAGGTCTGTATAGAACTTTTCTTTCTCTCTCTCTTTCTCTGTCTTTCCATATGATTAGAGCATAGCTGTAGGGCCAGATCAAGTTTTCGTTGAGAAGCTAGCCTCAAGATGTGTGTTCCTATTCCACACCCTCACACCAGAATGTTTTGTGACCTTTGGCCAATGGGCACATGAGTTGGGTTCAAATCACCCAATGCGTCATGCCAACACCCTTCATTGTTGCTATGCTCTGAGGTGCAAAGTGCATGTATGTTAGACAGTCAAGATGCCAGACTGCCTGATTGACACTTCTCCAATACACAACCTTGGGTTGGTTATAACTCATTCCCCCGAACCTTTGTAATCTTTTTGACCTTGGTTTCCACTCATCTTTGTAGCCGATAAATGCTGGCTACTGTTTAGTTCCGCTTGCCCAATTTTCTGATTTCTCCGGCTATGTGTCCATTTAGGATGTCCAATTTTAATCCTGTGATTGCTTGACATTCATTGTCATTACCATAATTGAATCTCCCACTATGAGCATCTTGGATGTTACCATTGACTAGAAACTTAACAGGATAAGCCATATAAGTCTGCAGCTGCAAGACCCGACTGGGAATTTTTCAGTGATTGCTCATCTTCTGTCTCACCAAAGACTTTCTATTCTCTACAAGGTACAAGGCAGGAATGTGAAGGATTCTTCTCCACTTTTCTGAATGAGTGCAGCTTTAACTATATTCAAGAAGCTCAACACTATCTAGAGCAAAGCAGCCCATATGATCAGCTCCACATTAACATTCAGTCCCTCTACCAACAGTGGCAACACTGTGTATATAACATGTACTGTAACAATTCACTGAGCTTCCTTCAACAGCACCTTCCAATCTCTCAGTACCTCAAAGAACAAGGACAGTAGGTATTTGGGAATGCTACCACATCCTGAAATAAAAACAAAAACTGCTGAAATGTTCAGCAGGTTAGCTCTCTAGCTTTGGAATGAACAGAGTTAGGTTTCAGGTCAAGATGACATCTCAACCTGAGACATTAACTCTGTTTCTCTTCACAATGCTGGCGGAACTCCATATTTGCTTTTGAAAATACAATCCTGACTTGGAACTATATTGCTGTTACTTTGTCAAATTTCCGAAGCCACCCTCCAAACAGCACAGAATGTATTGACACCATTCAGAGCACTGTGGTTCAAGAAGGTGACTTAAGTGCTAGCCTTGTTAGTGATGTCCACATCTAATGAAGCAGTGGAATAAAAGCAGAGGAATAAGAAAACAAAGAATCATAGAGTCATACAGCATGGTCTAACTAATCCACACTGACTACGTTCCCAACCAAACTAGTCCCACTTGCCCGCATTTGGCCCATATACCTCCAAACCTTTCCTGTTCATGTCCTTATCCAAATGTCTTTTAAATGTTCTAACTGTACCTGCTTTCGCCATTTCCTCTGGCAGTTAATTCCATACATGAACCACTGTGTGCAAAAAAGTTGCCCTTCATGTCCTTTTTAAGTCTTTCTCCTTTCACCTAAAAAATATGCCCCTAGTTTTGAACTCCGCCACCCTAGAGAAAAGCCTCTTGCTATTCGCCTTATCTATGACCCTAATGATTTTATGAACCTCCATAAGGTCACCCCTCAGCCTTCTACGCTCCAGTGAAAAAAAGTCCCAGCTGTCCTTATAACTCAAATCCTCTATTACAGGCAATATCCTGGTAAATCTTTTCTGAATTGTTTCCAATTTAATAATTTTCCTCTTATAGCAGGATGATCATAACTGTACACAATACTCCAAAAGTGGCCTCACCAAAGTCCAGCATAACCTCAACATGACATCCCAACTTCAGTACTCAAAGGTCTGAGCAATGAAGGCAAGTGTGCTAAATGCCTTCTTTTCCACCCTGTGTACCTGTGACGCAAACTTCAAAGAATTATGTACCTGAACCCCCAGGTCTCTGATCTACAAGACTACCTAGGACGCTACCATTAATTGTAAAAGCCCTGCCTTTTTTTCAACCAAAATGCAATACCTCGCATTTATCCAAATTAAACTGCCTCTGCCACTCCTCAGCTCATTGATACAATCTTTGTAATCTTAGATAACCTTCTTCTTTCTCCACAACGCCACACATTTTGGTGTCATCCGCAAACCTACTAACCATGTCTTCTAAATTCTCATCCAAATCGTTTATATAAATGACAAACAAAAATGGACACAGTACCAATCCCTGTAGAACTCCACTGCTCACAGGCCTCCAGTTCAAAAGAAACCTTCCATCACCACCTTCTATTTCTTACTGTCAAGCCAATTTTATAACCACTTGGCAAGTTCTCCCTGAAAGGAGGACAGGTAGGTATAATATGAAGTGGAGTGATTGGAAGACAAAAGGAGACAGTCCCTTTTCACCTGGGGTCCATGTGAACAAATAATTCATACTTTATATCGATCACTAAATAACAAATTCCCATTCACCAACTGGCCCACGTTCCCAACCTTCACTCTATTACCCACTATCACACTATCTTCTTTCTGACAACATAATAAATGTCACCTGGTAACATATATGATTGTAAAATATGTATGTGAACTATAATCATGAAAAATGCAAAAAAAATGAATCACGCTTGTATATTCTGTTGATAACTATTTGGTGCACCTTCACGACCCCTTATCCTCCAAGCACTACTGCTATAAAGACTGAAAACTTACTGAGCTCCAGTCAAGCAGACTGCAAATGGCCTCAAGCAACTTAACACTGTGAGACCCAGACCAAATTGCATTTAACTGGGCCTGACATGCAGCAAAGAGATAAAAGTTTCTGATGAAGGGTCTAGGCCCGAAACGTCAAACTTTCCCGCTCCTGTGATGCTGCTTGGCCTGCCGTGTTCATCTAGCCCCGCACCTTGTTGTCTCTGACATGCAGCAATTTGGTCTGGCTAGTAAAGCATCTTATTTTTCCAGGTCAAGATTTCACACTCAGTGGTCACTTTAATAATATTGAAACAAGCTTCATTCTTGACATTTTGGCATTATGGTTGGTCAATGCCTTGAATTTATTTAAATCTTTTAAATATGCATCTGTTCGTTAAGATAGTCCCATTGTGACGCTATTGTCACTTTAACAGGCTATTTAGTCCTGATTATGTTGAAGAGAGGTTGTAAGGCCGAGGTAGAGAGCTGTCTCTATGAAAATAAACAGTTTGTGAGGCCTTTTTTTTAAAAAGTTGGAACAATGAAAGCAGCCTGGATGCGGCCAGCTCTCAGACCAGGCTTTCTAGTTTTTTTTATAAGGTTTTAGGTTTAGTTTTAAGAAGAAGCTTTTGGGGTCTCAAGAGAGTTGGAAGCTTTGGTGAATGTCTCCTAGCTACTACTTTCTCTGAATTTTCTCTTGAAGTTTTTTTTTTTCTCTTAGATTAGAGAACTGCATGTGAGAATCTGTGTCTGAATTTGCCGTTTTGCCAAGACGTGTGTTTATGGGATATTACTTTATTGGAACAGTTAATTAGTAACAGATACTGTATCTATTATTCGGTTAAGTTTTCCAATTGTTAAGTTATTCTAAATTCCTCTTTCTTTTGTTTGTATTTTAACTGTGGCATTTAAATAATTTATATTTTGCTTAATGTTGAGTAGTTTGACAGGTCATGTTGAATCTGGAGCAAGGCACTTTACATCCAACTTCAAAATAAGAAAAGATTGGGTTTAGGCTACCTTCTAAAAATATTTTGAGGGGGTCTGGTCTGGACCATAACACCATGAAAGCACTGGTGTATAGTTCCATGATATTCTGCAGTTCTCTCATGCCATATCTAAATTGATAGGTTTTTGTACATCAGCCATTAGCATCACGAATGTCAAATGAAAACCATATTAGGCTTAGACTGGGAAGAGCTTCTGCTGCATGAACAGCCCATCAAAACTAACTGTCAAAACTTACCTAAGATTAATATCAACTGGAATAAAGTAGCAAATGGCAATCACACCGCTTTAACTGTTCTCCAGAAAGGATTCGATGAAGAATCTTAGCACATTTGAATGTCTTCTGAGCTCAGGAGCAAAAGCAATTTCTAACTCTTATGGCGATGCCTGACCTGCATGAACTTACTGGAGATGGCCAAATAAGAGGCAGAACGGGTACCCGGTTGGGCAAAAGAGAGTACGTCGAGTTGTGCTGTGGCTGGCCTATCAGAAGCGGTGAGTGCTTCTGTGGTAAGCAGGTGAACCTGAGAGTATAACAAGACGGAGTCATCCTCTGAGGAAATGCACATTATTCAAAATGACTCAATGTCATCTTGCAGAGGCCTCCCTGCCCTTCCACAGAATGGCTGGAGTTGTTTCATGTAGCAGAAGCTGTTCAGAGTGTGGGAGTGGATTTTAATTACCAGAGGCTTCAGTTGCCCTGTGGCTGGGTAACAACATTCAGACACTAATTGGGCTTTGTCCAAAGCATGAAGCCAATCCACCATTGTGAAGATTCAACGATATCTGTAATCCTGCGCTAGTAAGCAACAAGCAGCTATCTGTCACAGCAGGGCAAGATCAGCTAGCGTCCAACAAAACCTGCCATTCTCAAAGGGATTACTGGTTGGCCACCACCAGATCCACCTCCAGGCAACTGATCATATTTTGCCCAAGGCTGTTGTTGCAGTCTGTGATTGTCAATCTGTTAGGCCACAGGGAGTCGAGTTCTTGTTGAGACAGAGAGCTTGTGGTTCATTAACACTAACTGCTTACGTGGCTACAATATCACGGGCTTACATGTTATATGAATCTGTGTTCACTGATATTACTGTACATTACATACACATAGCTGACTGAAAATATCAGACTGACTCATTTGGAGAGAAAGAGTAACTGAATACCTTTATACCAGAATGTCACATGTTGTGATGTCATGTAACATCATGTATTTGTCTTAAAGGTACAGGTCCTTCTGGTCTGGAATCTGTGTCATAAAACAACAGCATTAATAGGTCTCTATGTGTACAAATTTGTGCATGCTCACGAATATTGTATGAGAAGGAGAGGAGTGCATAGATCTGGAAAGACAAACCAGAAATCAGAATATTAAAATAACAAATTTATAAGAAACTGGTTTTCTGATAAAGGGAAAAGATTTGAAATAACAGCATAGAGGCTAGCATCCCATTACCAAGTCACCTTTTATTTACATGTGAGCAATACACTTGCTGTGACCAGCCAGCTCTGATTCAGTCTCTGAATCAGGAGACTCTCTGAATCCCCTGTTTATACCTGTCAGAAAAGGCTTCCTGATTGGCACAGATTAATAACCCCAATCAAGGATCTTGTGATCAATAAGATCCACCTGGTTCCAATAGCTACAGTTTAACATCAGCTGAGAATTACTGAATTGGATCTCTTGAAGATCTACACTATTACTTGCGGAAATTAATGCTGAAGAAAACTATTAGAAAGCCTATCAAATTCAAAAGGCAAAAATTGGAAAACGAACAGTGGATACTGAAGACTTTGTAAATATTTGAAAATGCTTTACATTGATTACACATTCAGGAAGACAAAAAGCAAATTGAATTTTAATTAAGAGATAGTAGGAACTGCCAATGTTGGAGAATCTGAGGTAACACGGTATAGAGCTGGATGAACACAACAGGCCAAGCAGCATCAGAGGAGCAGGAAAGCTGACGTTTCAGGTTGATCTCCGCCTCCCCCTCTTTCCCTATTTATTTCAGAAACCCCTTCCCCTCCCCCATTTCTGAAGAAGGGTCTTGACCCGAAACGTCAGCTTTCCTGCTCCTCTGCTGCTGCTTGGCCTGCTGTGTTCATCCAGCTCTACACCGTGTTACCTCTGAATTTTAATTAACTTTAATTTAATTATAGCTGAAGTATAGCACATTTTAAAATACTGCAAGTTATAAATATACAATGATTCTAATTGAATACAGGGTGATATGACAGTCAGGATAAATCTCTTAGTTTGAAGTCTAGGTAATGAGGCAAATGAAATAAGCTAATGACTAGGATGCACTGTAAGATCAGTATTATACAATTCCACACACAATACACTAAAGACTTTGATAGCACTGATTGGGCTATATTTAAGAATAAATCCTGCAATACCAGCATTGAATAAAGCTCGGAGCCATGCAGTAAGACAACACCAGGTCAAGGCCAAAAGCAGAAGTGTTAGATTTATCTGTTAGACTTCAGTTTTGGACAGCATGCTTGGCAAAAAAATTAAGTGTCTTGGAAATTGTACAGAAAAGAGGAACAAGACAAATCCCAAATATAAATAAGAAGAGCTATGAAAATAGTGTTAATTTTGCATTCTGGAAAGAAGGAGGTATGGAGAAATATTGAAACCTATAAATAATAACTGGCATAAAATATTGTAAAGCTAAATTATTATTTCACAATGAGAAAGGAAATTAAGCTGCAAGATGTTATGTATTGTAGAGTTAACCACTGGCAGCTTGTGGTTAGGATAGAGTATTGCCAATAACACTTCTTTCTTGTCTTCTAAAACTATTTTAATTAATCCTTCATTCTAAACTGGGTATAAGGTTTTGTCTAATTAGCCATGGTAGAGGATAAAGCACTATTGCATCTTAACAAGAAGAGGCACTTGTCTTATACAACAAGATGTATTTCAATGTATAGAAACAATAAGTGTACTTTACATTGACTAATGGGGCATAGTTACTGTCATGTCTCACTGGAGTAGCGCATTGGAAATTATACTGCACTATCCCTGAAGTCATTCCTGAAGTTAAAGCATTTTTATCAAGGATAACTAAGCTTGCCATTTACTTGTCTGACAGGCTTGGTTTAATAGAAAACATGAACCAAATTTCAGTAACTTAACAAGAACTACGACTTATTACAAACAAATAGATTCTAAATGCCAGTAAACAATTATGAACTACTAACCTATAACTCAATCAGTTAAACTGTAATCCCTTTCTAACAAAAACCCTACACATTCATGCAGATAGTGACAGGCAAACAAAAACATTGGTGTTATGAGTAAAAGAAAGGAAAACGTTGGGGAAATAGTTCAGTTGTACCAGTCCTCAAGAATTGATAGCTGTTATTTTTGTCTCCCAAATCCTCATTTCTCTGATCTTTTCGTTCATGATCTTTCACTTCTTCACAGGAGACACAGCATTTCTGAATTATTGGTTCAACATCTTACAGCAACTGGTGGAAGAAAACAATTGGCTTTCACTCACTTCAGGCATTTTAATGGACAGAAAGCTACAAGATTTCCCCTTCCAGAGGCCTGAGGGTTCTGGATCTGTCATTCACACTCACAAATTACCCAGGAACCAATCAGAGAACTGCTGTCAGGCTGGTGATCTTTGGCATTGTTGCCAGATGAATCTCTCTGATATGTGCCAGCCTCTAAGAACACTCATGGTTAATCTCCAGTCTACTTACAGGATGCTTCTTAACCAGGTGGCAACCTCAGACCAAGCTGACATAGCCCGGTTTCTTGCCCTTCACTGCTGGCCCTGGGGAAGGCAGGAAGTCCTGCCTGTGCACCACTTCCTTCTGCAGGTCCTCCAGGTCCCCCAGGTCCCTGCCAACAAAGTAAGACAATAACTTCCCCCTTTTGTAGAGTCAGAGTCATACGGCGCAGAAACAGACCGTTCAGCCCAATTCACTCATGCCGACCAGGCTTCCAGATCAAACCAGTCCCATTTGTCTGCATTTGGCCTATATCTTTCTAAACCTTTCCTATTCATGAATTTGTCCAAGTATCTTCTAGAGGTTGTATTTCCTTTGACTGTTCATTCCATATACATGGCACCTTCTGTGTGAATAAGTTGCCCCTCAGGTCCCCTTTAAATCTTTCACATCTCAACTGAAACCTATTATTTCTAGTTTAAACTCCCCTACTCTAGAGAAAAAGCCCTTGCTATTCACCTTATCATGATTTTGCAAATCTCTAAAGGTCACCCCTCAGCCTCCTACACTCCAGGGGAAGAAGTCCCAATCTATAGCGCCTCTCCCTACAGTCAAACCCTCTAGTTCTGGTAAAATCTTTATAAATCTTTCTAAGATTTCTAAGATCACCCTTGGACCCTTTTTAATTTAATAACATGCTTCCTACTGAAGTGCGACCAGAACTGTGTGCAGTATTCCATAAATGGCATCTCCACTGTCCTGCACAGCTATAACGTGATGTCCCAACTCCTATACTCAATGCTCTGACAAATGAAGGCAAGCATGTCAAATACCTTCTTCACCATCCTGTGTACCTGTGACATCCCTCATGTGCAGGACAGTTCTATTTGACAGAGCTTGTCTGAGTGTACAACAGACTCTTAAAGATCAAAAGCAGAAGTTGCTGGAAATCTTTCTCCACAACTTCTGTTTTTGTTCCAGTTCTGAGGAAGGGTCACCAGACCCGAAATGTTAACTTTGATTTTTTCTTCACGGATGCTGCCAAACCAGCTGAGCTTTTCCAGCAACCTCTGTTTCTGTTCCTGATTTACAGCATCCGCAGTTCTTACTGTTTTCATGTAGACTCTTAAAAATTTTCCAAGTGAAAGAGATGCCAGTGAATTACAGGATATCTGCTGGATGGTAAGTTTTTTTAGGAATGATGCGTGGAAAGATGGAGCAGGAAATGGACATGAGGGTGGCCATAGAGACAATGTAGATAGTTAATGACACAAGATTGGTAAGATACAGTGAGAAAACTTACTAGGCCTCATGTCAGAAATCCCTCAAAAAATCTCAATCCAAGACTTGACTGTGTCCCTTTTACAGAACCCATGCAGTTCAGTTGCCTTTCCTGCAATACAGTTACACATCAGCACTTTAAACAGAGTTACTCCCTGCCTCTCTTACAATTTCAGTCCCCGTCTTTAACCTTTCGAATTGCTCTTCCGCAACCTCTGAACTGTCCTCTCACTAGGCATCAAGGCTTGCCATCTCGTAAGCTTTGGAACTGAGCATGCTCTGAATGTTACATTCCCAGAGAATGTTAGCTACCCTGGTGCAATTGGATTACACTTCTGTCTCCATTGGGTCCTCTTGCTAGACTGACTGTTCTACAGCCACAGACTGTGTGATATCTCCATATTGGATAGAACAAAATGCAGCTTTAATATCAACTCCTTCAGAACCATTACCTCATAAAACACAGGACCTAATCAAAGTTTGTAAAAAATGAACCAGGAATTGAAAGAACTTCTTTAAGAATGGGGATGATTAGCAGGCAGTAGAAGGCTCAGAAATATGGAACAGTTCAAAGTACTCAAATGCTCTGATGGGAGAATTTGTGTACAAGACAAATAAACTTTCACTGGCAGAATAACTTTTACATCTTCCTGAACTTCCTGCTTTCTTAGTTTAGTCCTGCTCAAATGCTACAAACATTGAAGAATATACTTTCAATTAAGTCCAGATTGCATTCTCAGAATCAGACACTGTCAGATCTGATTATCTAAATAGTTTGAACTAACGATGGATACAAATTGAGTTTCAAGGAATTGGAACTAAGATTAAACTGTGAGAAGAAGATTGAAATTCATTTTAATAAGGTTTTCTTAGCAAGTCTGTCCAGAAAAGTTCACCTGCATTCAAACGTCATTAATCAAGGTGGAATAGGGGCAACCTGATTCTGTTCTAAAAAATCTGTGCATTAAACAGTAATGCTTAATCATTCGTATCCAGCAGAAAACTGTTCCATCAGCAAATACATTGGTCTATTTCCATTTCTTTCATTTGTACAATGTGTTCTGATTTGACAAACACACTTCCCTACTCGGGATGAGTTTGACACCTTTAATCTAAATGAACAAAATTGAAAGTCGGGCATTTAGCTATTCACTCTTGTCCTCCTTACAGAACTGCATTTCTGAAGCCTTTCCATTTCAAGTGGTTGTACACTGCCTGCCATTATCTACAATTGTGCTCAAATTCCATAGATATGCATGTAAAGTCTCATTCTTTGATTGCAGCAGAACGTTGTGGTTATTTTTTGTGCATATACCACTTACATGTTTGTAGATTTATGGAATGATGTAATGGTTACTGAATAGCTGGAAAACATGTGGCCTCTCCTCAAGAATGATCCAGCTTAGTGCCATTTCCTTGCCCTGTCCCCTTAGCCTTGCATTATTTTCTTTTGAGATAAGTACTGAAATGCCTTTAAAAATCCCTGACTGAATTTTCCTGCAGTGTACTTTCAGGCAGTGCATTCCAGGTCCTATCCATGTGCTACATTTAAAAAGTTCTTATGCCCCGTTTATTCTTTTGCCATTTACTATTCACAAGATAATTTGAGAGAGAAACCCTGTGGTTGTCTGGGACTATAGCGACTTTACCTTGTTGTTTGAGACAGGCTAAACTGTTCTTTGGTACTTTGTAATACTATTCATTCTTGGGATATAGGCATTTCTAGTAAGGCTAACATTTATTGTCCATAATAAGCTGCCTTTGAGAAGCTGGTGTGAATCTTCTTCACTGGGTGTTTTCTTGACATTCTACATGCTTAGCTTTAACTCATTTTTTCTGTTAAATGCAAGATGAGGCAACATTTCATTTTTGGTTCTTTGTCATTTAAAAGGGCTTTGTGTCATTTTGGAGAATCTCTTTAACAGGGAGTCCATTTTTAAGGTTTTGGTCTATGAATTGTACTAAGTGTTTGTAAATGGCAGGTTTGTGGTAGTTTCTGAGGTCAGTGAGAACTTCACACTCCAGTACGTGTGATGTCTTTTACAGTTTGATTGACAGCAGGAATAGCGTGCTTTCATGTGTTGACCTCAGAAAGAAAGGGTCTCCTAGCCAAACTATAAATATTACCATTGAGAAACTGGTGTTGAATTTACGGTGATACAATTCATACTGTGAACATATTTCAATAAAGTCCCCACCTTTCAACCTGACCATATTGTCGCTGGCAATGTACATAAAGCCAGAGCAAAATGGGCAGGGATTGGATATTTGAGATCTCTGGACCCTTTTACCATTTTGTTATGAATGCACACACCAGTTTATGGGTGGGAAGTTACACAGGGGTCATCGGAGATAGAGATTACATCCATTATATGACATCATCATTCCAATGTCTTATGCTTCAGGTGTAGTTCATTTTTATGAAGAACAAGATCAAGTGCTCTGTGTTTTTTTTGTAAAATTTGAATTGTATTTTTCTTTAGCTGAATGCTTGATAAGTATTGTTTTCATATGCTTCCCTCAAGTAAAAATAAAGAGCATGAGTTTTCTCAACTTTGATAAGTACTGAATAAAGGTACAGCTTTGTTCAGCAATAGGAGGCCCTATTAAAAGATTCCTACCATATAATTTTGCCTTTCAAATGTTGCATGCGACCTATAATTATTAGTATTAGTGAAGCTTATTGGATACCTACTGGGTCTATTATAATTTATTGTACAACGTACTGTCAATAAGCAACAACTTCAAGTATTTTCATGAGAAGCTAAAATGGTATAACTATTTTTAAATAATTATCTGTTTCACTGTGAGTATTTTCTTTGTACTTTTCAAAATACTTGCTTATTTAATGTGAGCTGTCATCTGATGAAAAATGCTGTGCAAATGAACAATTGTTGAAAGCAAAACTCTTGAAATACACAGCAGTCTACAAAAGCAGCTGTAGAACAGTTCGATGCAGCTGTTAAGGCTATTTGGGTGGTTAGTGTTGGCTAATTATAAACATTTGTATCCAAACCAGTAGCAAGCAATTTTACTGATTTACTACAGCCAATTTAATGTTAACAGAAGGCTAAGTGACCAAACAATATGTTCTCAATGATTGTTTTTCCTATACTGTCTGACTTCTAGGTATATGGATGATGAGTTTTGTTTGGAACCAATTTATCTCAATGAAACATGAACACAGAATGCCCAAATAACCATCTAGAAAGTGATAGGAGCATAACTTACTGCAATTTCTTGCAAATGAATAACCAGATAATGATGATATTAATAATATACATTTGTATTTAAACACTTAACTCAGATATACAATGTGGATCTCCCTCTTTAAGTTACTTGGGTCATTTTAACTTTTTGTGAAATGGGCAGTAATGATTTTGTCAAATAAAATCAATGAAAATCAGGAGAGGTTCTCATCTACATTTTATAATGTTGCTCCCAGATATAATTACTCCCAGTGAGGCCAATATATATACATACATATGGGGAATCCATGCCTCTTAAAAGTTGTGATGGAATTTGTCATTTTTAAAGATGCATGTATAGAGGACAACGAAGAAAACAAACAACAGAAAGAAAAAGAGAGAAAAAGAAAGGCTTACATTTACATAGTACCAACACAAAGATCTAGACAGTCGAAAGAATGATCTTGTAAAGTATAACCATCATTGTAATATAAGAACACTGACAGCTTGGGTTTAACACTCGTTCAAAAGACAGCACCTCCAATAGTGCAGAAATAAAATGTCAGCCTGATTTTCAGCTCAAGTCTCAAATTTTTTTATAAATAGAACCATAGGTTCATGGAGTCATATGACACCGAAACAGACCCTTTGGTCCAACTAATTTCTGCTGACCAGACATCCCAATCCCAGCTCCTAGTCCTATTTGCCAGCACTTTTCCCATATCATTCTAAACCCTTCCTATTCATATACCCAGCCAGATATCTTTAAATTTTGTAATTGTACCAGCCTCCACCACTTCCTCTGGCAACTCGTTCCATACATGCACCAACTTCTGCATGAATAATTTACTCCTCAAGTCCTTTTTAAATCTTTCCCCTTTCACCTTAAACCTACGTCCCATGGTTTTGGACTCTCCTACCCTGGGAAAAGGACCTTGGCTATTCACCCAATCTCATGATTTAATAAACTTGTAAAAGGTCACCCGTCAGCCTCTGATGCTTCAGGAAAACAAAACCCCAGCCTATTCAGCCTCTCCCTTTAACTCAAACCTTCCAGAGCTGGCAACGTATTAGCAAATCTTTTCTGCACCTTCTCAAGTTTAATAACATCCTTCCTATAGAAGGGTGACCAGAATTGAACACAATATTCCAAAAGTGGCGTTCCTAGTGTCCTGTACAACCACAATAAGCATCCCAACTCCTGTACTCAATGTTCTGACCAATGAAGGCAAGCGTGCCAAACACCTTCTTCACCACCCTGTCTATCTGTGACTCTATGTTCAAGAACAATGCACCTGAACCCCTAGGTCTCTCTGTTCAGCAACACTCCCCATGGCCCTACTATTAACTGTATAAGTCTTGCTTTGATTTGCCTCACAAATATCCAACACTTCACATTTATCTATCTAAATTCTATCCACCATTCCTCAGCACATTGGCCAATCTGATCAAGGTCCCATTGTACTCTGAGACAACCTTCTTCGCTGTCCCCTATATCAACTGTTTTGGTGTCACCTGCAAACTTACTAACCAAACCTCCTATATTCACATCCAAATCATTTATATGAATGATGAAAAGCAGTGGACCCAGCACCAGTCCTTGTGGCACACCGTTAGTCGCAGGCCTCCAGTCTGAAATGCAACCCTCTATGACCACCCTCTGTCTCCTACCTTCAAGAGCATTTTTTTAATTCAATTGGCTTGCTTCCCCGGATCCCATGTGATCTATCATTACTAATCAGTCTATTATATGGAAATTTGTCGAAATGCTTTGCTGAAGTCCATATCGACAATGTCTACTGCTCTGCCCTCATCAATCTTCTTTGTCACTTCAAAAAACTCAATCATGTTAGTGTGGCATGATTTCCCATACACAAAGCCATGTTGACTTTCCATCAGACATTGCCCTTCCAAATGCACGTAAATCCTATCCCTCAGAATCTTCTCCAACAACTCACCCACCACTGACGTAAGGCTCACCGGTCTATAATTCCCTGGCTTTTCCTTACATCCTTTCTTAAATAGTGGCACCACATCACTCATGGCTGTCGATGCTACAAATATCTCAGTAAGGGACCCAGCAATCACTTCCTCAGTTTCCTGCGTAATCGATAATGATTTTATCAGAGGTACGATTACTAATATTTTATGACCTATGCAATGTTCCCAGGCATTATATTTCTAACTAAATTATCACAGGCTTGAGAACTGGTAACTGCAGCTGTTGTAAACAATGAATCATCGGAAGTAAATACACCCAACAGCACTCACAACATAAAAAATGAACATCAAAATTGTTCACAAGCTTTCACCTGAGAACCATACCCAATTTGTACTCCTGCTTAAGATTCACTGAGTTTGTTCTCATGCCCTTTAGGAAAGTGGATTCAATTTAAATAAAAGACATAGTTATATCTGATCTTTTAGCCTTTTGCAAACAGGAATGTTAAAACTTCACAATTTTTTTTTAACTCCGTTAAGAATTTAATTTTGCTGGCCTTTAATGATAATGTAAATTTTAACTCCTACGTCTATTGAATTGCTAATATCCTTTCAAGATAAATTGACAAAAAATGTACACGTATTCTAAAATGTCTTGGGTTTCACAGGGTCAAAACAATATGGAATGAAATAGTCTCAATATGCATATAACACATGGTTAGTTTTTTCGACAGGAGCTTCACTTTGGATATTTTCAAAAACAAGGAATTGCATTCCTAATTTCAATCTTTTTTATCAAACAGAAAACATAGGTTTTCAAGCAATGTCTAGTTTTTTGTTTGTTCCAGACCCAGCATCCATTGTCCTTTGTTTTATTTTAAACTTTGTACTTTGTTAATTGATTAAAGGAGAAAATATTTTGAATTAGTTATAATGTAGCCCTTGCAATTTCTATTTCTCATGTTTGTATGAAGGACATACTTCATAATTCACCTTCAACTCTTTAGTCCTTCACAGAATTTGCCAACATTTCCATTGAGTAATTCATGGTTCAAACTAATTCATAAATCCACTTCTTAATTAACTTCTAGGACAAGCTTTATCATTTTATTCTTTAAATTTTCTTTGCACTTCTAATTTTCAATCCAAGTTCTACGACCCTTATCTTGTAAGAGGCAGTGTAGCTGGTTAATTTGGGAATATCAGGAGATAGTGCAGAAATCAATTGAAAAACATTTTGGCCTAAACTCAACAACAGCACTGTAAGGAGGTATCCTAGAGAGGAAAATTAAGACTTCCTACAAGTGTATGTTGTGCATGTTAGGTGAATACAGGATTTGACGGATCTACGATATCCATCATGATTGAATAGCCTGCAGGCATTCTTGGCTAGAGCTCATTTATCACAGTCACTTAGACAACTTACCAATGAGTAACCTGTCCCTATGTAAACAAACATCAGTAAGAAGTCATCTTCTCTACCAAGAGGAGGAGAAAATGAGCAGAACAGAGTAACAGTGGTGAAGCAAAGCAGACAGAATAAGTGACAACAAAGTGTAAGCTGGAGGAACACAGCAGGCCAAGCAGCATCAGAAGAACAGGAAAGCTGCCGGAATGATAGTTTCCTGCTCCCCTGATGCTGCCTGGCCTGCTGCGTTCCTCCAGCTCCACACCTTGTTATCTCTGACTCCAGCATCTGCAGTTCTTGCTATCTCAGATAGAATAAGTCATCTTTTTACACAAATCTCCCACTTATCCTAATCCTTCTGCTACAATGAGAAATTATTTCTCTTCTTGCCTAGCCTGTGGTGTCTCTAAATGAGAATGCCAATTGGCATCAGAACAGAAACAGTTTTATACCATGTGACAGTGTTTAGAAGAAGTTTAATTGAGAACATCAAAGATGCTTTCCAATAGATCTGTTCCAGATATAAGAAATTTAACTCCTTTAGCCAGAACCCTTGGATTGAATAGTAGTGAACTCAAACCAGTTCAATCTCCATAGAATTTACTTCTGAGTCTGGGAGTCAGTGAAGAGAACCCATTGAGAGGGAACCTGTACATCTTACCTCACCTTATAATGGATACTTTGAGTTCAAGCCATGAGCCTCATAACAAATAATAAGTATTTTAGCAAGTGTTAAGTAAAAAGGCAGTTTGAGTATTTGTTGTGTGTTTTTAAGAGTGTTTTAATGAGCATTCCAGCAAGTTAACGAAAGAATAATTTTTTAAGTGTTTCTCATTAACCTTTGTAAAAATTGAATTACAGTAAATATTCTGCGTAAATATTCAAATTGTCTGCCTTGTTAATTCTGAGGGTCAACAGTTCACGTAAAAAATTCCTTGAGCTAAGCTGGAAATGTCCAAGAGGTTGTTTGAGCTTGAACTTGATATGTTCTATTATCAATATAAATTTAACTATCTAACCACCAAGACCATCATACCATATTTTGCTTCAGAACCTGAACTAGACCGAAAAACCTAACTGATTTTGTTCCCTCTATTGCTGTTACAAAATTAGTAATAACATAAATACTATTGGGTAAAATCAAAACATTGATAACCTGAAATTAATAGTATGCTGGGAAAGTTCAGATATTCAGTATTGGTATCCAAGGTTATCTGAAGGTTTCAATTTATAGCAACTTAAATCAACTCAAACTAACTTCAGGTTCTACATAATATTTACAGGAAACATACACGGCAATGGCCAGTTTAAGGTTTGAAATCATAATTGTCAAATATATGTGCAGCTACGCTGACTGTTTCTGACCTCTTTGGCATCTCATTGAACGTTTAAATTTAACACTCGTAGCAGTGAAATTCTAATACAGTAATAAAATTAAGAAATATTTGGTATCCCTTGAATCTCCTAGCACCTCAAAAATATACGTTTGCAGGAGGCCTTAATTTTCTTTCCCTTTCCAAAGTTAATGATACCTACCTGCAACTGCATTTGTTTAATTTAGGTCAAAATGTTTTTCAATTGATTTCTGCATTATCTCCTTATGTTCCCAAGTTAACCAGCTACACCCTCTCTTACAGAATAAAGTTCTTATACCGAGAGGAGATCTATTCAAAAGCATCTTTGACATTCTCAAATAAATATCTTAAGAATGCTGTTATTTTCATCAGGTCTCATGGAAAAATCAAGAGTGACAGTGGGTTGCTGATCTGTGCTCACACATAAGCAGGAACACTCAGAATTCTCTCTGTGACCTGTTTCTCGTCGCAAGCAATGTTCAGTACAACATGGTTTAAACTGGCTGTCATAGCAGGTATCTGTCTCAGACCAATTTCAATCTTATCTTGTAGTAGTCTATTTAAAGAATTTTCTCATAAGTTAGTTGTATAGATACATGACCTAATGATCTTTAACACCTTTCAGTGTTAAAAGCAATCTGAAACTATTAATTGCTTTGAACATATACACAATGTAGACCATAAGACCAGAAGACATAGGAGTGGAAGTAAGGCCATTCGGCCCATCGAGTCCACTCCGCCATTTAATCATGGCTGATGGGCATTTCAACTCCACTTACCCGCACTCTCCCCGTAGCCCTTGATTCCTTGCGAGATCAAGAATTTATCAATCTCTGCCTTGAAGACATTCAACGTCCCTGCCTCCACTGCGCTCCGTGGCAATGAATTCCACAGGCCCATCACTCTCTGGCTGAAGAAATGTCTCCTCATTTCCATTCTAAATTGAACCCCTCTAATTCTAAGGCTGTGCCCACGGGTCCTAGTATCCCCACCTAACGGAAACAACTTCCCAGTGTCCACCCTTTCTAAGCCATGCATTATCTTGTAAGTTTCTATTAGATCTCCCCTCAACCTTCTAAACTCTAATGAATACAATCCCAGGATCCTCAGCCGTTCATCGTATGTTAGGCCTACCATTCCAGGGGTCATCCGTGTGAATCTCCGCTGGACACGCTCCAGTGCCAGTATGTCCTTCCTGAGGTGTGGGGCCCAAAATTGGACACAGTATTCTGAATGGGGCCTCACTAGAGCTTTATAAAGTCTCAGAAGCACATTGCTGCTTTTATATTCCAACCCTCTTGAGATAAGTGACAACATTCCATTCGCTTTCCTAATCACAGACTCAACCTGCAAGTTAACCTTTAGAGAATCCTGTACTAGCACTCCCAGATCCCTTTGTACTTCGGCTTTATGAATTTTCTCACCGTTCAGAAAATAGTCCATGCCTGTATTCTTTTTTCCAAAGTGCAAGACCTCGCATTTGCTCACGTTGAATTTCATCAGCCATTTCCTGGACCATTCTCCTAAACTGTCCAAATCATTCTGCAGCCTCCCCACCTCCTCTGTACTACCTGCCTGTCCACCTAACTTCGTATCATCGTATCATGTACTCACCACCTTTAAAATTTGTAGGGAATTTGAGTAAGTGCATGATTCTCTAGGTTTGTTTTGAACAGCTATGCAGCCATGCAGAGTAGTTTACGTGGGTGGCCCTTTCTGAAGAAGGGTCCTGACCCAAAATGTCAACTTTCCTGCTCCACTGATGCTGCCTGGCCTGCTGTGTTCTTCCAGCTCCACGGTGTGTTATCCCTGACTCCAGCATCAGCAGTTCTTACTGTCTCTGACTTTATGTGGGTCATCGCTTTCATCATTTCAACCCCACCATCACCAATATTTCACAGATGTGATGTATACCAACCACAAAATGGCAGCAAGTCATCAAGATCTCTTTTACACGACTTCCCAAATCCAGGATCGCCATTACCTAAAAGGACAAAGTAACCCACAAAAGACTACCATCACCTTCAAGTTCCCTCCAATTCATGCAGCTTCCTAACTTGGAAACATACCATCATTCCTTCATTGTTGCTGAGTCAAAACTCTGGAACTCTCTTCCTAATAGCACTGCTTCAGTATCTACAGCACATTGACTGCAGTGATTTAAGGAGAAAATTCATCACTATCTTCTCAGCAAGAACTAGGGATGGGCAGTAAATTCTAGTGTTGTCATATTCCATGAATGAATCTCAATAAAGATCTCTAGCCTCAAGTAATGCTGATTTTGTTAATGTCGATCTCACCTAACACACGCCCTGTGCAATGTAACCTGTATGCCTCTAAGTCTTTTTGATCTGTACATCCTTGCTTACTATGATCTGTCTGTACTGCTCGTAAACAAAGCTTTTCATTGTACTTTGGTACACGTGACAATAAATCAATCAATCAATAGAAAGGAACATCTAGCTTACAGCACAGATCACGACAATGGCTAATGGATCTGCAGTCAGAGGCACTGCTGCAAAGAGTCATAAAGGTGAGAGAATTTAACAAGATAAAATGAGACTTCAGAAGTGCCCTACAATAACATTTACCAGTAACTACCATCGTCCTTAACAAATATCCATCTGAACTTACACCACCAAAGTATCACTTTGGTGTAACCAAGGAACTTGCATTTTGAAATTATTTCACTCCAGCAAGTGCTTTACTTTAGGTAATGGAATTGTTTACCAGCATGGTTACCTGAGGATTGTTTGAATCATTTGAGATGGGGAGACACATTCAGAGGTCAATTGAATAGCTCAAAAATATCAAACATAGTGCAAGCAACGGACCAACTTCATGCTGCCTGCTCATTTCAATGACTGCATCATGGAAACAGCAGCAAGCATTGTGTAGGGGACACAAATTTATAATCCTTTACCATTACTTAAAGTTAACTGGACCTCTTTCAGGCAAGGTGTACTTTAGCTGCTAGCCATGGGAGGAATTTAACCTGATATGGGGAACTGTGAATGTCTCAAGATTAGAGCAGACTGCAAGGTTTTCAGGCACTACTCTGGAGGTCTTAAAAAAAAAGGAGGACAGCATTTTCTCATAAGTTAATTGTATAAATATATGATCTTATAACCTTTAACACCTTTTAAAGTTAAAATCACTGAAACTATTACCTACTTCTAACACACATAAAATGTACTCACAAATGTCTAAAAATGTGCAGGGAATTTGCTTTGAAAGCAGATTACCATCAATATCAATGTCAAAAATTAATCCTTGAAAACCTGTATTCTGTGGCACAACAACTTCAATGCCCTCACACATGGTCCAAGTTGACTTGGGAGTGGGGAAGGACTAAGAGTAATGTGATGATGAAGGCATGACAGTATAACTCAGTTGTACACACGCAACTGTCAGTTTAAATACCAATATTGCACATCTTAGAGGATTTACATCAAGCAAAATACTAGGAATGAGTAACAAAGATATTACAATTTTCAGCCTGGTGCAGAAAAAAGCCACAGACAGGATCCACTCGACAAGATAAAGATGAGTGCTTCAATGGGACAACTTACAGAAGAATGCTAACAAAATTATTATTGTAATGTGAAATCTAAACATTTGTGGGTAAAAGGGCGTCATTGAGCATATTCATATATAGAGCATGGTAACAGGGGGCTTCTTACTTGTTATTTACTCCACAGATTCCACACCCTTTGGTTGAAGAAATCCCTCTTCAGCTCAGTTCTAAAGAGTCAACTCTTCAATCTGAGTCCATGCCTAGTCTCTCCTACTGGTGGAACCATCTTTTCCATATTCACTACAAACCTAGGCTTCAGTTCCACGTGACCTGACATCACTATGACATTCACACATGCTCAGTAGCTGGGCTCAGAGCAAAGATACAATTGTCTTTATAGTTAATGCACATTGTTTAGTCTGCTGCCAGATATCGTGTTATTAATGTCAGAAAACCTGCAGCTTTCCAGCAACTAATAATTAGTTCACCCACGTCAGGAAACACC
The DNA here is from genome assembly GCA_024137785.1 of Ginglymostoma cirratum. Taxonomy (NCBI): domain Eukaryota; kingdom Metazoa; phylum Chordata; class Chondrichthyes; order Orectolobiformes; family Ginglymostomatidae; genus Ginglymostoma; species Ginglymostoma cirratum. Next base: position 22,649,836 of record JAHRHZ010000111.1, on the reverse strand, counting down.
TTGATTGTCCAAAAGCCTCAAAGTTAGCAAAAATATCTTCAATAGCTGCCATTATTCTCCCTGCAGACTTGTGCACCTTGAAACAAGTTAAAAGAATACAAGGTACTTGTCCAGTTGTGACAAGAGCAAGAAGAATATAAACAGCAAGTAACCTGAAAGAGATGTACTGCTGAGGCTGTATAAGGCCCTGGTCAGATGGCATTTAGAAGATTGTGAGCAGTTTTGGGCCCTGTGCCTCGGGAAGGATGTGCTGGCTTTGGAGGGGGTCCAGAGGAGTTTTACGAGAATGATCTTGGGAATGAAGGATTGTCACATGAAGAGCAGTTGAGGATGCTGCGGCTGCGCTCGATGGAGCTTAGAAGGATTTGATCTCATTGAAACTTAAAGAGTACAGAGAGGGCTGGATAGATTGGATTTAGGCAAGATGTTTCCACTAGTAGGAGAGTCTAGGCACTGACTCAGAGTGAAGGAATGACCCTTTAGAACTCAGCTGAAGAGGAGTTTCTTCAACTAGAGGGGGATGAATCTGTGAAGCTCATTGCCACAGAAAGCTGTGGAGGCCAAGTCATTGAGGGTATTTAAGATAACAGTAGATAGATTCTTGATTAGTAAGGGGATCAAAAGTTATGGGGAAAAGAAAGGAGAATAGAGTTGAGAAACATATCAGCCATAATCGAATGATGGAGTAGACTCAGTGGGCCGAATGGCCTAATTCTGCTCCTGTATCTATGGTGTTATTATATAATTGTTATCAAATGTGAGTAGTCCTGGCACTTTTGACTGTTTTCAGCCACATTCAACATCTTACTGAAATATTATTGAAGCACAGCTGAAGTGTGAAATATTTTGATAGGAATGACAGCAGACATAGTGGGCGTTAAGTCTCAAGAAAGACTAAACCTTGTGGAGTGAGTTGTGGAGTGAGTTGTGGGCAGAGAAAGGGGTTGGAGAGGGTATGTGATGTTTCAGTATACAGGAAAGATGAAGACTGAGACCTCATTGAAAAGATTTTCAGAATGATGAAGAAATTCCTTGTGTAGAAGACTTTGGTTTGGGAGCAGTCCAAAGTTAGAGGTGAGAAATAGGAAGTAGCAACTGTCAAATTCAATGACAAATTCAGGAGAAATATCTTTGGCCAAAGAACGTCAGAGTGTGGTACTCACTATCCGAAGGAATTCATTAGGGGAATACAGAAGATCAGCTTCAAGAGAACTTTCCAAATGCATGAGGCTAAAACGAATAGAAGGTTCAGTCAGTAAGCTTGGATAGAGGAGGGACATTACCATTGTGCCACAAGAAGTTTAATGATACCTGCATGTTTGTTTTCACATATGAATTACTGAGGTGCACTGTTTAGATATTTTTATTAACCTGTTCAGATGTGTTATGAAACATCATTGGAGCAAGTGAGACTTGAACCCAGGTCTCCTGGCTCAATAGTAGGGGCACTAATACTAAGAACTTATGTTACCTGCATGTTTATTATCTATTACTTTATTCGGTTCAACTTGTGTGTATCCAAGGCTGAGATAGATTCTTGATCAGTGGGGGAATGAAGAGTTATGGGGAAAGGGCAGGAATGTGGACGTGAGAAGTGTCAGGTCAGCCATGATCCTATTGAATAGTGGAGCAGTCTCGAGGGGCTGGATGACCTACTCCTGTTCCCATTCATTATGGTCTCTTAAAATGGCGGCAGATTAGGAAAGGCAGAGGTGCAATGAGACCTGGATGTCCTTGGTATAGAGGAGAAAGTGGGAAAAGGGGACTGAGCTGGTTGATCACACATGATCACAATGAATGGCAGAGCAGGCTCGAAAGGAGGATTGCCCTACTCCCGCTCCTCATTTCTATATTTCTATGAAATTGTTATTAAGCCTTTTAAATAGTGCTGTTGGGCAGGGGAGAATGTAGGAGTGAAGCATGTGAGGTGTTGTTCCAGCTGGTGTTGAGCAGTGTGAATTTAAGAGAAAGTATTAGCCGGGCCTCTGGGCTCCAACGTGGCTCACTTGTCAAATGAGCATTGCACCTGTCTGCGCGCTAACAATATAACCAGCACAGTGGCTTCTGGAATTGACTGAGTTTGGAATTTGAAATCCATTTGCAAGATCCAAAAAAATTGATTTGAATGAATACAGTTTTTCCCCCATTAATATGATTGGTACATGCAAATTGATGTCAGTACATTATAGTAGGAAAAAGCAACAGAACCATTGGTGAGGATAATTTCCCTTCCCTTAAATTCTTAAGTATACAAAACATTAATCTTATCTGTTCCAAGCTTAATGTTGCTTCTTAAAAATACACTTCCAGTATTATAAGTCTCATTTGTGGATAATGAGATGAATCAAAAACGACACACAATGTGTGCCAGCTTCAATTTTGAACATTAAGCTATTTTGGGGACTTTCAAAGGTACTGTCTTCTTAATTTATTTTCCTTAAATGGAACAGAGCTTATCAGCTTGATTTTAAATAGGTTCTGTTGTAGTGCATTCCTGGAAACTCCTCCTTTGCTGGAAGTGAAGCCAGATTGGTTTACATGGCTTTGCGTGCACTTAGAATGTAAATGTCTGCTAGTTGGAAATGGTAAGGAAAATATGCAAATGATCAGTGCAGACAATAATCAGAATGCGTCATCCTTGGTAATTGTTCCAGTAAGTTTTCATCAGTTTCATAATAGGTATATGGTACTTTAACGGTTATGTAACCAGTAATCTACAGGCATCAATTCATAGTCCGGGGACTTGAGTTCAAATCTCACTCGGGTAGCTGAGGAATTTAAATTCGGGTTAGTTTACTTGACTTTGAAAAAAAATCTAGTAACAACAATGAGGCTGTGAAATTGTCACTTTGTTCATAAAACCCTGTTTACTGCCCTGAAGCCCTTTGGAAAGGAAATCTACCTTCTTTTTAACCAACTGAACTACTGACGCTGGAAATCAGAAACAAAAAGAGAAAAGACTCAGAAATAGTAGGAATTGCAGATGCTGGAGAATCTGAGATAACAAGGTGTAGAGCTGGACGAACACAGCAGGCCAAGCAGCATCAGAGGAGCAGGAAGGCTGACGTTTCGGGCCTAGACCCTTCTTCAGAAATGCACCTTGTTATATCAGAGAAAAGGCTCAGCAGGTCTGACAGCATCTGTGGAGAGCAATCAGAGTCAAATTTCAGGTCGATTGGCCCTTCCTCAGAACTGATGGTCGCTAGAACAATGTTGGTTTATGTGTAGAAGATGGCGGGGAGAATCAATAGGTGGGGATAGAGCCTAAAGAGAGAAAAGAACAGTTGGACAGACAAAGGAGTTGATAACCATCTGGCTAGGAGGGTGAATAGCTATTAATGGGGACTGTTACCAGCTAACAATGGGTTGTGTGTCACAGCAGACTTTGTGATAACAAGGCCTGGTGTGTGGAGCATTTGCAAAAATGACCCTGAGCTTCCAGTTGCCTGCCACTTCAATGTACCACCCTTTTCCCTGGCTAATATTTCTGTCTCAGACTTGCTGCAGTGCTTCAGTGAAGCTCAGCGCAAGCTAGAAGAATAGTACCTCATTTTCCATTTGGGGACCCTGTGGACTTCGGGACTCAATATTGAGTTCAATAACTTTAAGACTCGAAGTCTCCATGTCCTTACCACTGCCCCCGCACACCAGACCTTGTTATCACATAGCCTGCTATTACACACAGCCCATTGCTAGCCACTAACAATCCCTACTAATAGCTATTCATCCTCCTAGCTAGGTCGTTATCCACCCCTTTGACTGTCCAAGTGTTCTTTTCTCTCTATGGGCTCTATCCCGACCTATCGTTTACTCCTTACTCCTCCCCCACCTTATCTTTTGCAGATAAACCAACTTTTTCCTAGGTACCATCAGTTCTCAGGATAGGTCACTCAACCTAAAACATTAACTCTTATTTCTCTCCACAGATATTGCCAAACGTGTTGAGCTTTTCCAACATTTTGTTTTGTTTCTGATTTACAGCATCCACAGTTGTTTTGGTTTTAATTAATGGGTAGCAATAGGTGGTGTGTAATAGCAGGCCATCTGATCGAGGTGTGGTGTGTGGCGTCTGGGGTAAGGGCATAGGAAAAGGTGTCTCAAGTCCTAAAATTGTTGAACTCGATATTGAGATATTCAGTACCTTCTGAATCTAGAAATCTACCTTCATCGCATAGTCTGACCCACAAGTGACTCAAGACACATAGCAAATGTGTTGACATTAGCTTTGAAGAAAACTTACTGGACTCCGAAAGTGAATTCTGCTTTCTCTTCACAGATGCTGCCAGATCTGCTGAGTTTCTCCAGCAATTTCTGTTTTTGCGCTCGTGTTGACGTTATATTGCCATCTAAAATTGTCATGCAAATTTCTCAGTTTTACATCGCTGCAAAAAAATCATCAAAAATGCTATCTGAATGTTGGCTGCAGGCGTGACGAAAGCAAACCTATTGAAGTGAGCTTCACAAAGTCTGATTTATAATATCTGGGGACATGAACTGAAAACTACCAGAGTTGTTCCACGTACTAATCAAGCAGCAGCCTGAAACAATCATACTTACAGATGTAAAAACAGAAATTGCTGGAAAAGCTCAGCAAGTCTGGCAGCACCTGTGAAGAGAGATCAGAGTAAACGCTTCAGGTCCGGTGGCCCTTCCAAAACGTTAACACTGATTTCTCTTCGCAGAGGCTGCCAGACCTGCTGAGCTTTTCCAGCAATTTTTGTTTTTGTTTCTGATTTATAGCATCCGCAGTTTTTTCAGTGTTTATAGTTATAGATGTGTTAGGCAATATTAAAGACTCCTCCATCGCCATCCCAGAGTCAGATGGACTTACCAGGCAGGGATGCAGTGTTATACAGAAGGAAGGGAGTCAACCTGGGCCTGTGACAGGTGGGAGCAAGGAGAAAACTCAAATGACGTCATCAAGGATTTACGGTTGCAGATGCATCTATCCATAAACGTGGTAGTAGAAGTGAACAGTGCGCAGTATTCTTGAGTACATTTGTAGCTCGGGTTGAGGATGCTGTAGTTGGTTCACTCGCCGAGCTGGTTCATTATTTTGCAGACGTTTCATCACCCTGCTGGATAACACCATCAGTGCAGCCTATGATGAAGCGTTGTTGTATTTTCCCGCTTGCTATTTAAACACTGGGGTCCATTGAAGTTGATTACCTCATTCACAGTTTTGTTTTGCAGTGGCGTTACTATAGACTCCAATTCTTTGTGTTTGTTGATAGCCTTCATGGTGGAGAACCAGACCTCTAGGAATTCCCGTGCTTGCCTCTGCTTGGCTTGTCCTAAGATCCTGATGTTGTCCCAATCAAAGTGATGGTCCTCCTTGTCTGTGTGTATAAAGACAAGTGAGTATTAGTTGTGTCTTTTTGTTGCTGGTTTGGTGTTCATGTATTCCCGTATCCAGTTTTCCTCCTGTCTGCCCAATGTAATGCTTGTCGCAGTCGTTGTATGGAATCTTGTATATTACATTGGTTCTGTCCATAGTGGGTAAGGGGTCTTTGGTTCTTGTTAGCAGTTGGCGTAGGGTTGATGTAGGTTTGTACTCTGATGCCCAGTGGCCGTAGGAATCTTGTGGTCAGTTCAGATATGCTCTTGATGTATGGTAGCGTGATGAGTGTGTCAGAGGATACTGTGTCTTCCCATTGTTGTTTGTGTGACAGGCATTGTCAGACCCAGCTGTTCAGGTATCTGTTGTCTCTAAATATTTGGTGGAGGTGTTCTTCTCCATTTTGGCATGGTTCCAAATTGCTGCTGTGTGTTGTGGCTCATTTCAATATTGCTTTCACGCAACTCTAGAGGCCTCGCTCTCCATCAAGAAGATCTTCAATAAACACATAGAACTATACCCTATAGTAACACCAATGCAAAGAGAAACCGGAAATGAGATAATCAACTCCAACAGATCCCAAAGTTTAAATAGCAGGCGGGAAAATACAACAACACTTCTCGGAGGCTTCATTAATGATGTTACCCAGAAGGGTAATGAAATATCTGCAAACTAATGAACCAACTCGGCGAGTGAACCAGCCACTGAACAGTGCTCAGCTTTTGTGGAGGCAAAGACACAGCTTCACACTAAAGTGAGCTTCCATATATGACATAACTATAATGGGAAATGAGATAGATACAAACAGATCTCCAGCCCAACAGTAGGCATCTAAGATGCTGTGGACCATCGACACCAGGAAAATAGTATTTCACCAAAATTTGTAATATTCTGACCAAGCCAGAGATCTAATCAAAAGCTCTCCTTTAATTACCCCTTCCTGCCCCAACCCCCACACTGACATTAAGCTTTATTTTCATTGATTCAACAAGGAATGGAGAAGGACATCCCAAGGGCAATATCAGACACACCAAAAAATCAAATGCTAACCTAAAGCTACAATTCAGGACGAAATGCATGTTCAACAGTGTAAGATACCTTTATAGATAGAGTGAAGTATTCACATAACTAGCAAATCAGATCAAAACTCTGCCACATTCAACAATAAGTAATGATGAACAACTAAACAATGTGCAAGATGAGGAAGCTCAATGAATAGCCTCATCCTCCACAATGGTGGAGCCCAGCATATGAGCACAAAAAGCATGGCTGAAGCACCTTCAGTCAGCATAGTCATGTGGATTATCCATCTGGATCTCCTTCCAAGTTCCTTACCATAACAGATGCCAGTCTTCAGCCAATTCATTTCATTCTATGTGAAATCACGAAAAGGTTGAGCATCTGAGATATATCATCAGCTATGAACATATATTGTGACCGTGGCGCTGAGCAACTATCTTTCTACCCAAACTATTCTGCAATACTGGTATCCACCCTACAATGAAGAAGGTGGCGTAATATCTCCTATTGACAAAGTAAAGGGCAAGTTCAATCCAGACTCTTGCTGCTCTGTCAGCCTACTTTTATCAGCAAAATAATAGAAGGCATGGACAGTACTACCAATCAGAAATAACTCACCAATAACCTACTCATCAATGCTCACTTTATGTTCCAAAAGGATCACTCAGATCCAGATTTCATTACAATTTTAGGGCAATGAAAATGAAGCTAAGTATCAGTGTGGGGGTTGGGGAGGGAGGGACTGATGAGGGAGAGAAACTGCCCTTGGTATCAACATGGCTTTTGATTATTTGATGACAGCTGCATCATCAATGCCCTTCCTGTCCATCAGAAAATGACAAGTAGGGATCTCTATTTCGGGTTGCACAATGTTTAATCCCACTCTGAACTCTCCAGGTAATGAAATAGTCTATACATCTTATAGCAAGATGCGGACAACTTTCAGACGTGGACTGAGAGGTGACAAGTAACTTTTTTATACAATGTAAGTGCTGAAGAATTATAATTTTCAGTAAGAGACAATGTAAATATCTCCACTTAACATTCAATAGCATTAACATTGTTGAATTCCCCACCATCACCATTTTTGGAGTTCTCATTATCTAGAAATCGACTTTGGCCAATTATGTTAATACTTTTGCAACAAGGGCAAGTCAGAGGCTAGGAACTTTCTGAGGAAGGTGTCATTCCTTGACTCCTCAAATCCTGTCTATCATCTAGAAGGCACAAAGCAGGAGCATGATGGAATATACTCCCCCTGACTGGATGAGTCTACCTCCACAACAGTCAAGATTAAAGCAGGAAAAGCAATCAGCTTCATCCATCATTTTGAACATCTGTTCCATCCCTTACTGGCCAGTATAGCTCCTGTGCATACTATCGACAAAAGGATTGTCCACCTGTTTGCATGAGAGGCCACATTTTAATATTCTAAACACTCAAGTGGCCAATGAGCAAATTCCAGAAAGGCAAGGTTTGACAGAGCATCTTACATGAATTTTAACAAAAAAACGGAAACAATGAATTGGTTGTGTTTTAAAATGACCATTAAAATGAACCAACTTAATGAATAATACTTTTTACTTTTCACTTAAGGAGCAGACCTAGAGAGAGAATATTAGGGCCCACGTCCTGAGCATTAGGGAAGCTGCTAGGGAGTAGTGCAAAGTGAAGGCTTTGGGTTTCGCTCATTCACTTTGCATTCCCCTCTAGTGGCGCTCACCTTAAGCTGGCTGTGGCAAAATTCATACGTAAGTGGGAGTTAGAAATACTTGTGTTTTCCTTATCTCATCTCATGTGAGGTACGTGGTTTGTGTCAATCACTCTCAGTCTTAGAGTCACACGCGCTCTCTTATTACTGAACACATTCCATCCCTCATTCTCTCTCCCCCTTAGTGTGCATATTAATGTACTCAGACAGTTGTTACCATACAGATTTGCTCTGTTTATGTCTTTATGAGCAAAGCACAACCGGTGGGTGCTATGTCCATTTTCAAAAGAAAACAGAAAAAAAAAACTTGGATTAGAATAACACTTTTCATGACCTCAGGGTGTCTCAAAATGCTTCATAGTAAATTCAGTCCTTCTGAAGGGAACACAATGGCTAACTTATACACAGCAAGCTTCTACAAGTGACAATGTGATAAACAAATAAGGAGAAGAAAACTGCAAACAGTACTCTAAGTGTGGTCTCACCAAAACACTGTACAACTGCACTATGACATCCTTGCCTGCTATGAAGGTCAATATACCATTTGACTTCTTCAATACTTGCTGTACCTGCATGCTTACTTTCAGCAACTGGTGTACATGGACACCCTGATTACATTGCACACCCCCCTCTTCCAATCTATCGCTATTCAGATAATAATCTGCCTTCCTGTTCTTGCTCCCAAAGCAGATAACCTCACACATTTATCCACATTATATTTTATCTCTCATGCAGTTGCCCACTCACTCAACTTGTCCAAATAAAATTGAACCATTTCTGCATCCTCCATACAGTTCACACTCCCCTCACTCAGTTTTTTGGTCCTTTGAAAATTTCAGTATATTAATATTTTTTCTCTCCCCCAAATCACATATGTATTGTGAATAACTGGGATTGAAGCACCAATCTCTATGAAATAACTCCAGAGAGGCTGATATTCTGTCACCAAGTCACCCTTTATTTACACGTGCACAGTACTTGACACTGAAAGGGCTTTATCAGGGCCAGCTGTCAGAGTGAGCAGAATATCTGACCCTCCTGTTTGTGTCTGTCAGCCAGGGCTCCCTAATTAGACCAGATTAACAGCCCCAATTAAGGGAACTCATATTCTATGAGGTCCACCCAACTGACCATGTTGCAATCACTACATCCCTCTTCCTCTGAGTCCAGGAACGTAGGCCTGTATTTTATTTTTAGCCTCTCCTGGGGCCTTCCAACTTAGCCTCAGATACAGGCAGCATGTATTAGACCATAGCCTGCCACTTGTGTTCAGATCGACTTGGCAGAAATTCATCCTCTTCTTCAGGCAGTAAAAGTATCAACGTTGCGGCATTGACCGTTTCCATCTCCGACTCCAAGGTTTCTTCGATGATAGATGGAGGGGGAGAACCCATGGGTTCCAATAGCCTTTCTGGTTGCTCTGAATGGCCGGGTATGTTTTGCTCCTTCTCTGTTTGCAAGTTTGCAGCTTTCATGCAGTCCATGTGCTTGTTCAGCAATGCCTCTCCAGCGGAACATTGTACATCATGAGACTTGACCTTGCATCGAACACGCCTCTTAACGATGCAGGGCCATTTCCATTTTTTCTACACCCAACTTCCTCCCCTGCAGTAAACTGTCTCTCTCACTTGGAGAAGTCTTGTGTCTGGCATTGACATTCCTGATCTCATTTCACCTTCCCTCCCAGGTCCGGAAAAATCAGATTTAACCTGGTGCGGAGTCTTCTCCTCTTTAGCAACTCCACTGGAGATATCCCTATTGTTGCATGAGGGGTGGTCCTATAATCAAATAGGAACAGGAACAGTTTGGTATTGAGTGAAGCTGTAGGCTGTTTCTTTAAACCTGCCTTCAAAGTTTGGGCTGCACTTTCTATCAGATCATTGGTATGGAGCTGTCCTTATACGTTGAATACCATTTGACTTAGAGGAAATATTCAAGGTCCTTGCTGGTAAATGATGGCCCATTATCTGTGACCAACACTTCTGGGAGCCCACGTATTGTGAAAGGTGCTCACAGCTTTTCTATCATCATCCTCATGTTTGATGGATGAACTTGATGCACATCCAACCGCTTTGAGTGAGCATCCACAATGACTAACAACATTGAGTCCACGAAGAGGCCTGCACAGCCAATGTATAAGCGAGTCCAGCGTTTACCCGGCTATTCCTGTGAACGTGGGGTAGCTTCGTCCTTGTTGGCACTTTGAGCACTGCCTCACCAACCCTGTTATGTTAGCATCCAACCCTGATCACCAGACATAGCATCTCGCCAATATCTGTACTTTGGACACCCCTGAATGACCCCTGGTGAAACTCAGCCAGCATCTGGTGACGATGTGTACTCAAGACAAGCATTCTAGCTCCCCATGATAATATGCCATCGTCTATGGTGATGTGGTCTCACTGGGTCCAAAAAGGTTTCGATGCTCATTGTGATGGCCCTTTTGATTCCCCCATCACCACCAGCTGTTTCAGTTTTGCCAGGACTGGATCTTTTCATGCCCACAGTCTGTTTTTATCAGCGGTGACCAGAATGTTTAAAACTGGAACGGACTCTGCTCGTGGAGGCACCACCGGTGGCGAGGCAGTTCGAGGCATCTGCATTCGCTATTCGGCCTCCCGGATGGTGTTCCATCTTGTAACTATGCGTCCTTAGAATGACAGCCCACCGCTGAATCTGACCTGAAGCTAGCGCGACACGACTTTGTCCTCTTTGAGTAGCCCAAGCAAGGGTTGTGGTCTGTTACTATTACAAATATACGTCTGTAAAGATATTGATGGAACTTTCTCACATTAAAGGTGACCTTCTGAAACACGAAGGCACTCACACCAGAGAGAGGCCGTTCATCTGCCCCGAGTGTGGGAAGGGATTCACTCGGTCACCCCACTTGCTGACACATCAGTGAGTTCACACTGGGAAGAAATCATTCCCCTGCTCTGAGTGAGGTAAGGCATTCTCTCAGTTATCCACCTTAAAGTACACCAACTCATTCGCATTGATGACTGAACTTTTAAATATTCAGACTGTGAGAAGAGCTCTAAATGCAGACGTGGAGTGCTGACACACCTATGCATTCTCTTTGGGGAGAGGCCATTTCCCTACGCAAAGTGTGAGAAGCAATTTGTCCATTCAAAAAAAACCCTCTCCTGAGATACCAGCAAATACACACTGGTGAGATGTTGCTACCTGATCTGTGGCTCAGTGATTAGCACTGCTGCCTCACAGCACCAGGGACCTGGGTTCAATTCCACCTCCTGGTGACTTGTCTGTGTGGAGTTTACACATTGTCCCTGAGTCTGTGTGGTTTTCCTTCCACAATCCAAAAATGTGCGGATTAGGTGGATTGGACATGCTTAATTACCAGTAGTGTGTAGGCTAAGTAAATTAACCATGGATAATTCAGGGTCATAAATAACAAGCAGGTTAGACCAAGGAGAGCCAGAAGATGTTATCTACCTGGACTTCATGAAGGCCTTTTGGCGAGATGCCTCAGAGGAGGCTGCTGAGTAAGATAAGGACCCATAGGTTTAGAGGCAAGGTGCTAGCATGGATAGAAGGTTGGCTGTCTGGCAGAAAGCAGAGAGCAGGGATAAAAGAGTCTTTCTCGGGTTGGCAGCCAGTGACAAGTGATGTTCCTCAAGGGTTAGTGTGGGACCACAATTTTTCATTTTATACATTAATGATCTAGATGAAGGAAATGAGGGCATTCTGGCTAAGTTTGTAGATGATACGAAGATAGGTAGAGGAACAGGTAGCATTGAGGAGGCAGGGAGGCGGCAGAAGGATTTGGACAGGTTAGGAGAGTGGGCAAAGAAGTGGCAGATGGAGTACAACGTAGGAAAGTGTGGGGTCATGCACTTTGGTAAGAAGAATAGAGGTATGGACAATTTTCTAATTGGGGAGAAAATTCAGAAATCTGAAATGCAAAGAGAATTGGGAGCTCTATTCCAGGATTCTCTCAAGGTAAACTTGCAGGTTGAGTCAGTAGTTAGGAAGGCAAATGTAACTTTGGCATTTATTTTGAGAGGGCTTGAATATAAAAGCAGGGATGTACTTCTGAGGCTTTGTAAGGCTCTAGCCAGGCCACATTTGGAATATTGTGAACAGTTTTGGGCCCCATATCTCAGTAAAGATGTACTGGCCCTCGTGCGGGTCCAGAGGAGATTCACGAGAATGGTCCCAGCAATGACAAACTTAACATATGAGGGACATTGAGGACTCTGGGTCTATACTCGATAGAGTTTAGAAGGATGAGGGGACATCTAATTGAAACTTACAGAATACGGAATGGCCTGGACAGAGTGGATGTTGGGAAGATGCTTCCATTGGTTGGAGAGGATCGGAGCTGACGGCACAGCCTTAGAGTTAAGGGAAGACCTTTTAGAATGAAGATAAGGAGAAACTTCTTCAGCCAGAGAGTGGTGAATCTATGGAATTCACTGCCACAGAAGGCTGTGGAGGCCAGGTCATTGAGTATAGATCACACAGAGATTGACAGGTTCTTTATTGTCAAGGAGATCAAGGGTTACGGGGAGAAAGTGGTTACAGGGTTGAGAAACTTATCAGTCATGACTATATGGTGAAGCAGACTTGATGGGCTGAATGGCCTAATTCCTGCTCCTTTGTCTTATGGTCTTATGGGATGGGTTTGCGTGGGGATGCTCTTTGGAGGGGTTGGTGTCAATTTGATGGGCCAAATGGCTTTCCATACTTTAGGGATTTCATAACTGCCAAACATTCCTTCTCTCTCTGGATCTATTTGCGCTCTGCATCAGCCACTGTCCAGGAAGCATACACTATTGGGCATTCCTCTCCATTGGGCTATTGACTTCCCTGATACCATACAGGGAGGTATTGCATGTCAGCACCAGATCTCACTTGGGATCATACTGTGTCAATATCTTAGATGATGATAGCTGTTTCTTCACTTCCCTAAAGGCTATGTCTTGACTATGAGACCATTTCCTTTTTCATTAACAGATGGAAGGGTTCCAGAATGGAGGCCAAGGTTATGTATGAACTTTCTGTAATAATTCACTAATCCAAGGAAAGACATAAAATCTGGTAGAGATGTGAGAGCCGGGGCACCTTTTATCAACCCCACATTATCTTCCAACTGGTGTAACCTGGTATTGTTGACTCCGTAACCCAAATAGGTCACTTGAGGTGCCTGGAACATACATTTTTCCCTTCTAAGGCATTTGCTTGCCTTTGAAAAACATCTAAGGATTGTGTCCAAATTCTCTGAATGCTCTTTATTGGTTTGCCCCGTTATTGGCACATCAATCAAATAAGTGGTGACCTGGGGTAGACCTTGTAAAATGTTCTCCATCATCTGTTGAAACATTGCACAGGCTGACGTTACCCCAAAAGACAGTATTGCGTATTTGTACAAACGCTCATGGGTATTAATTGTAGCATACTTCTGGGAATCCTCATCTAATCGCAATTGCAGGTATACATGGCTCATGTCCAGCTTCGTGAAAGTCAGCCTCCTGCCAGCTTTGTGTACAAGTCCTATACGCAAGGGATTGAGTATTTATCCAGCTGCGAGAAGTGATTTACCGTTTGTTTAAAATCCCCACAAAGACGAACCAACCCATCATGCTTCACAATTGGTAGAACCGGTGCTGTCCATTCTGCAAACTGGACTGGCTTGATGATTCCTTCGGTCTTCAGCCTCCTGATTTCTGCCCCTACTTTTGCCCCAAAGGCAAATAGTGCTGGGCGGGAACTTGCAGAATTGTGGAATTTGCATCCTGGTCAACATATAAGGTGGCCTTGGCTCCTTTGATAGTCCCTAGATTTTCCTGAAAATCTTCCAGGTATTTAATTAGGACTTCACTCGTGTAACCATTTTCTAATCAAAATTGTTGAGCCAATTAAGGTGAATGCTTCTCAACCAATTTCACCCCATCAAGCCTTTTTCTACAATGAGTGGTAAATGAACCAGCTTCTTCTCAGATGAGATTGCAAACAAAGTTGAACCCTTAATCTGCAAAAGTTGTCAGTCTAGCCGAGTTCTTATAAAAGCCTAAGTGTCGCAGTCCAGGGCGAATTTTGTTATAGAGTGGTTCTGCAATAACTGATAAAGCCAAGCAGGTATCAACCTCCTTTAGAACCGAGCGACCATTTAAGCAGACGTTTATTTTGATTGTAATTTAACTGTTCCAAACCAGATGTAGGTGGACCTTCCAGGGTGTGCACTCTCCTAGATACTGGCCAATGAGTTCTCTTACTCAATTCAGGCCTGGTGGGACTCTTGCTGTCTCAAGTCCGCATACCGGCAGCAACTACAATGGCTTACTGGCAAAGATCCTGAAGAAAATGTTAACCATTTGGCTGAGGCTTGGCTTTGTTGTGGGGTTTTGCTGTGGGCAACTAAACCTGTCAACTCTTGAAAGGTTTCTCACAGTCTTTCACAGCCTATACAATGGTACGTCACTTGTGAGGTATATGTCTTTAAGGGCACTTAGTAGTGATATTTTGGCACTAACTTGTGTATCGATTTTATCTTTTAAGGCGTGTTGACATGTTTTTCAGGAAATGTGACGTTAATGGATGTAAAAGCTTTTGATTGCCTTCAACCATTGACTTGGTGTGTGAACTTGACAATATGGAAGGCTTGGTCATTTTCCAATGTTTGCCTTTTGCTTACTGACTGTGCATTTCATCAACGTGCTTGCATTTGTGCACATTCTTAAGACTTGCCTTGCTGCCAGTGTTGTTTTGTCATACTGTCTAGTTGGCCACCTGTGTTTGTTCTGAAGCCTGTCTTGCCTTTTAGAACCATATATCTGCCCATGTGTGCCCAGTGTCCTTTGGTGACACATTCTTTGCTGTTATGAAGGAATGCTGGACATCTTTTGGGTTGGTGCAGCAGGCTGAATCTATGATAGAGCTATGATGTTGTGTTTTTTGCTGAACATTGCAATTTTGCTGGCTGCACAAAAAGCTTGTAATTGATGTTGGTCTAGTACTACGGCTTCATTTTGGCAGCTATCTTTGAGCTGGGCATCAATGATATGGCTCTTTTCCTTGCCCAGAAGACTCATTGTAGAGGTGATCACTGATTTAGTGAGCCTCTCAGAGTTCTTCTTCAGAGAACCTCTGCCCATGGCTTTGGCAGTGCTACCTTGTGGCAAACTGGTTCAATCAATTCTTGGGGTTGCTGTCTGTATGATGCGAGTTGGAATCTGTTAATCCTGAGATTAATCCCTCCCTAGAGTCGGTCTTCAAATCCCCTCCTGGATGTTTCTGATATTCTGAAGAAGAAATGGATGTGTTAATTCTGTGAAGCTTGTCGTTGCTGATGACAAGAAAGATTTTCAGATTTCAGTTCTCAGGGTCATTTATCATTTGATCTGGAAAACAACACTTCATATGTTACTTAAATAATTAAAATTCTGTAAAGATATAATTATCTGCTCAATTCCTACTTAAGTCTTTGCCTTTAATTTCTTGTTCAAGGATTTTGTTGATGTTTTAAAGTGGAGTGCAGGGTTTGTCTTTTTTTTTTTAAATTTTCCTTGTTCTGCTTTTCCTCTCTTTTGTTTTCTGTGTTTGATTCACTTTACTATTTTTCTGTTCCTATTCCAATGTGGTGTTTTGTCTTTTTGGGCTGTTCTTCTAAGAAATCAAATTTATAACAGCAGAATGATGACAATACAAGGGTTTCGCTCTGACTTGGCGATGAACTGGGGGGGAAAAATGGCAGAAACAATAGACTTCTCCATATGAGTAAGCTGTCGTAATATAGAAATCCACTTTTTAGTGTTTTAGATCAGGCGACCCTGTATTTAAGCTGTAAGATGTTTTTGACAGCTGTTTATCACTTTTAAATCAAAAGGAACTTTTTTTTAAATAGACAGATAGGACTTATATTTCAATCAGGAAGTGGGCAAGAAGGCAACTTTGCCTTCAGGCTGTTGAATTTAGATATCTCTACTCAAAGAAATTGATGCTATTAGTTTTATGAATGCTTTGAAGTCTGGGGCTGTTGTCTAGCTGAACTTTGATGAGGGCAGGCGTTGGTACAGTGATATTGTTCCTACACTATTAACCTAGAGACCCAGACAAAGTTCTGAGGAGCTTATTCTAGGTCCTGGCATACGTATGTATTAGTCAATTCAGTGTCAGGTCTAATATTAAGCTGTTTGAACAAACAATAACAGGCTTCCATCAGTGTGTCATCCTTCATGTGGCCCCAGTAACTGAGCATAGTTTCAGTTGTGATGAAAGGTGTATACTTTATATGTTGTTTTGAATTTCAGACTTGGGTAATATGGGTGTTGATCGCCTTTTGGCAAAAAGATTGAATAATTAACTCAGACTAGTCTTTTCAGAACCATGATGTTAAACCAGTATGTATCAAAGAGTAAATGACTCAAGGTGTCCTGGAATATTAATGGAATTTTGCTTACAACAGGAGAAGCGAAAAAATAAGCCATTGGCTTAGCCAAAACTAGGATGAGTACATATTTTTAAGTTTCGCTGACAGCTTCTAATATAAGCTTAAATTCTCCAAAGAACAAATGTGTTTGCTCAGAGCAGTGCAAGGAAATAAGTTACCTTGCTGCCTCAGTGTAAGGATCTCAGTTTATGAAAACTTCCAGACTTTAAGAGTTTGGTTAGAAATCTTCGTCGGTTATTCAAAGCTGAGAAAGTCTATGATCTCAGAAAAGATCAAAGAAAAAGTATTGCAGCTCAAAGGCCCATAATTGAAGAGTTAGTCAACCCATACATTAGATAAGGAAAGGAATGTTCTGTGGATTTTGATTAACTGTAAAGTGATGGTGTTGGCAAGTAGATGGGATTTTTGTTTTGCCAGGCATTTGGAATCTTTTAAACTGGGCTAAAGGTAGGTAGTTTAAAATAACAGCATGGGGGCCAGGTCCCATCACCAAGTACCCCTTTATTTATCTGTGCACAGTACACTGGCTGTGATCAGCCAGCTTGGAGTCAGTCCGGTGGACTGAGGAGATTCTAATCTCCTGGTTATATTGGTCAGCCAAGGCTTTCCTGATTAGCCCAGGTTAACAACCTCAATCAAGAACTTTGTAATTAATGAGGTCCACATGCTGCCAATCACTACATCTCTCCCCTGTCCAAGTCCAGGGATGTAGGCCTGGTTTTTTGCTTGCAGCTTCTAACAACGTTTTCACCCCAGGTCCGCTTCCTCTGACTCAGACTCAGACACAGGCAGTGTGTACCAGACCGTGGCCCATCTCTTGCATCCAGATTTTGCATTTCGGGAGAGTTTCCTCTTCTTCCGGCAGCAACAGTATTGAGGCTGCATCAACTTCAGACTGAGGTTTCCTCGATACTAGACAGAGAGGGAGCACCTCCAGTTTCTGCCAGGCTTTCTGGCTATTTTGAGAGGTCCGGTTGTTTTGCTCCTGGCTACCAGCCTACAAGTTTTCCTACTCAAGTCAGGCCTTGTAGGACTGCTTTGCTCTCTCAAATTCACATTCCGGCAGCATCTACAGTGGCTCACCAGCCCAGATCGTGAAGAACTGTTTAGCCACTTGGCTGAGGTTCGGCTTCGTTGTGGGGTTCTGCTGTGGGCTGGCCTAGGGTCCGTCTGCTCAGGCTATGCCCTGAGAGACGCTCCACGATTGCCTACACTCAAGTTCCCCAAGCTCAGTTGGGCAAGTGAGGGTGTCCATTCCCATTGGGATGTCCTGTATTTCCTATGCTCCACTTGCCACACATTCTAATGATAATGCCAGCTGCAGTGTCTGTTTGAAGTCCAACTGGTCTTCAGCTAGTAGGTGCTTCTGCACAGTTACATCATTAGTCCCACATGGCAAACAAACAGTCTCTCAGCATCTCATTCAGGGTTAACTCAAAATCACATGCCTCTGCCAGTCCTCATAACCTCATCAAAAATCCTGCAGATTCCCCCATTTCTCTAGCAACCGAATAAAACTGATAGCATCTTAGGATTAGAGGAGGTTTGGAGTTGTGCTATACCTTAACCAACTCTGTCAACTCTTAGAAGGTTTTGCTCTCCAGTGCCTCTGGGAAAGTTAAACCTCTTATAACTGAAAATGCTAGAGGTCCAGAAGCCATCAGAAGGATTACTAACTGCTTTTCATCTGTCCCAGAAAAAAATATTGTATTCTTTCCACATACTGGGTCCAGTCTTTGACAGCAGGGTCAAATGAGTCAAGCTTCCTAAATAGAGGCATGATGACAGAAATGCTTACCCTAACTCCAACATGTCTGTTGTAAGCAACTGTTCTTCAGGCACATCCTGTTTTCTCTCATTGCCACTGAAATAACAGCATGGAGGCTGATGTCTCACCACCAAGTCACCCTTTATTTTCT
This sequence comes from Ginglymostoma cirratum, assembly GCA_024137785.1. Classification (NCBI taxonomy): domain Eukaryota; kingdom Metazoa; phylum Chordata; class Chondrichthyes; order Orectolobiformes; family Ginglymostomatidae; genus Ginglymostoma; species Ginglymostoma cirratum. The sequence goes on along the minus strand of JAHRHZ010000111.1, from coordinate 22,631,435 downwards.
GGTACACAGTATACTGGCTGCACCCAGCCAACTCAGAGTCAGTCCTCAACTGAGGAGATTCTAATCTCCTGGTTATAATGGTCAGCCAAGGCTTTCCTGATTGGCCCAGGATAACAACCTTAATCAAGAACCTTGTAGGCAATGAGTTCCACCTGGTCACAATCACTACATAGTTTGATTTATTTTCATGTATTTTCTTCATTTTACATAACTAAATTCTATTTTACTATTAGGTCCTGGGGATTTATCAATTAATAGTCCCTTAATTTCTCTTTCTAAAAAAAAACTTCCGTTAACATTTTGCTATTTTTTATTTACATTAGGCTGGGCCCTAGATTAATCATTACTTCTTGGAGATTTTTAGCATTTTCCTCTATGAAGACAGACACAAAGTGCTTTAATTTCTCTGTCATTTCTTTACTCTCCACTTAAACATTCCTGACTCTTAACGGACTCAAATTTGTTTTTGTTATTCTTTTCCTTTTTATGAACATATGAAAACTTGTACAGTTTTTTATGTCTCCATTTAATTCTTATTAGCAGAACATTCTGGAAGATATAACCTGGCTGTAAATTCGAGAGACTAAGTTCTAATTTATTTTTAGTATTTTGGTTTATTTAAGGGGGACTTGTACCTGTTGGAACAGCATACCATTAGAATTTTGTTTTATTTGGGAATAATTAGTAGTTAGAAGGGATTTATTTGGTTTGTTAATAGTTTAGTTAATTTGTTCACTGTTAGCGTTAGATAAATAAATTGTTACTTGTTGATTATAAAGTGAGTGTCAGGTGTTCATTTTATTTAACCACTCCTTTATAACAGATTGGAGGCTCTTTTAACAGATTATAGGGCAAGGCATGCCTCTCTGCGTGTTTTGGTTTTGGGAGGGGCGGTGACCTCTGCTTTATGACAGGTGAAAACAAGGCTTGTGTAATGCATAAACATTTGAGACAAAAATAGACAGTTCCCAAGTTGTGAATAGGTTCAGTTCTTGAGACTGTTTACACGTCAATTTGTACGCAAGTCGAAACACAATGCAGGACAATATAAAGCAACTGATCATTAGTGCGGGAAATGTTCATATCTCAGATATTTTTAATTACATCCCTGTACGGGATTGCATTCATAAATAAATTGGGACCCCTTTTAATTGGTTTTGTCTTGTAAAATTGTTTGCATATTTTGCAAAATTCAATAGTCATTTCAAAGGGAGTTGGATAGATCCTTAAAAAGGAAAATAATTTTCAGTGCTTTGCCCATAAAGCAAGGGTTTAGTTGAATTACTTCTTTTAAAGAGTCATTGATTACGGTCATTCAAGACCAAATGGCCTCCTCTGTATTGTCATTCCATAAACCCATGATGTCATAATATTGCGTTATTAATGTATGCCAATTATGTGCCAAGACAATTACATGGATATTTTCTAACATCTTTAATACTTAGTGCATTGATAAAGGTTTACTATATACATTAAAACAATAAATAAATACATTTTCGAAAGTAAGTTTGTAAGAAAGGATAGCATGTTACAGCACTTGGCTACTCTGCCCCACGTAAGAGGATATGGTCCCGCTTACAAGTTCTCAAGCTCAAAGTTGTGCAATGATGAGAATGTAAGAGTTACACAGATCAGGAAAGGTTCATGAAGTCCAAAATACATATTGCCTTTTTTTGATGTTAAACTTGCCTTCTTCCATAGTCACCATTTCCCTCAATACCTTCCTTCTCCAAAATTACATCCAAAATTGCCAAGCTACATTCAGCCCAATGGGAATAAAAGTTGTTGAATTTAAAATACATACATCAGTTGTGCCATTTTGTCAATACTGAATTCAATAGCCAAGTGATTGGCACAAATTAATTACCTTCACACTTCATTATTTCATCTGCAATCCAATGTGCAGGACTTCACAGTGACAGCAAAGCTTCACAGAGTCAGAGTCCATGTGAACTTTTGAAACCAACTTATATTGTCCGTTTCAGCAATATTCTCTAACAACTTTCCCAAGAGCTTATGAAGTAACGTTTTTCAATGATAATTGCATAATTACTAACACCTTACTGGAGATCTTCCATATATTAAGAAAATGACTGACATATCATTAGTCATTCAGCTGTGATTTTCCAAAAAGTAGCCCACTATGTGCGAGGCTTCAATCAGCAAACAAAGTTGTTAAAAATTCCACCCATTCGTTTTTGGATGAAAATATTGAAAGTATTTTCCATTCTTATTCATAAGTACCTATTTTAATTTGTGTTCAGTGATGTTTGAACATGACATGATCAGTCAATTATCAAGCATTGATTTTGTCAATGTGATGAGGCATGTTGCGGAAAGCTGACTCCAGCAGAGAAATACTTTCACACAGCAACATACCTCATGTTAACTAGCTCTGTAGCAGCACAGAAGCTGACTACAGTGTTGGCTGAACAGTGTCTCACATTGAAAGATGGAGAGTCTTATCCTCAAAATGAAATCAAACAAATATCTATCTAATAAATAGATTGTGGAACTTTTTTATGCTGAGATATGGTATAATTTTGCAATTTTATTTGGTATGAAGTGAACAGAATTTAAACTATTGAGAAAAGGACAATCTTGCTAAGCTAGAACTGAAAACTGTTTCTGTTATCTGATGTGCTTTCTTATGTGCAACTGGAAACCAGTAACACAGTAATGAATTCCCCTTGGACTTATAGCATCAAAATCAGGTTTACTGAGTTCCTGCCTAATGGATCTTGCTACATAAAATGGACTTACAGGGTTTTATTAATCCCAAGGGGGAACCTTGCTGAGTTATAATCATTTATTATTTCCATTCTTATCTATTATTTACTTGGTGAAGCATCCCTGGTACCGTTTTCTGAAAATGGCTAAATATTCCGGGCATCCTGTTATGAAATTGTAGTAAGCCTTACTTACTTTATTGAAGCTTTTCCAAAGGAACCAATTCCTTTTGTAAAGTCATTGTATTAAAACAATTAGAAAGTTTCCTTTTTCTCACACTATAATTGGTCATTTACATTTCAGTATAAAGTCAATAGTGCTGCAGGTAATTAGGCAGCAAGATTTGCAAAACAGCTAAAATTCACAAATTGTCACCTCAGGAACGTTTCAAAGATACCAGCAAATTGTGATTTTAGAAAAGATATGAATAATTGAAATATATTGCTTCCATCTTTAATGTCCATCATAAGTGAATTTAAGAACAGTAATTTCAATTGAAACCTGTTGAGAAAAAATGAAACCTTTGGAACATTCATGCTTCTTTATTGTTCATTTTCCTAAACATGCACAAATTTCTGTGATGTATTCACTATATACTGTTAAACATTGATGTTAAACTGTGACTGAGCTGATGTTTTATCTCTGCCTGCCAAAGGTTGCAACGGTTTCCCTGAAACCCCACACACGATCATTTAAATGAAAGTCCTAATTTTTCCTGAATAATAAATGTAAATGCATCTTAGTTGGTATCCTAAATAAGTTGAAAATGTTGATTAGTTTTGTTAATTTTAAGAAAGCCTTTCAAATGTAATTTCTCTGCTGCTAAGGTTCAAAATCAATAATATGGCATCTGATTAATAATGTATATATTTCATCAGCACCTGAATAAATACATCACAAGTGCCTCATCAGAACTATCAATGTAGGCTTCATCTTATGCCTGTTGTTGTCATCCTAGGATCAACTTTCTCTAAAATGCATTACTGGATCATTAGTATGACTCAACTCTATACTATTCATCTAGACATTAAAATGTACAAGAATTCCAAATCCAAGTTTTCCATCACCTGATCACTTGTATTGATATATCTCACCTACTGTCATACCTTGTGGTATACCACACAGAAGCTCCTAACATATTGTTGTCACACTAGGATCAACTTTCTCTAAAATGCATTACTGGATATTTAACATGATTCAGCTCCATATTATTCATCTAATCATTAAAATTACAAGCTTTTGGAATCCCGGTTTCCCATTACCCAATCAGTAATATTGATATATCACATCTGCTGTCATACCTTGTGGGAACTATTACGGACCAAAACAGACATCCCACTCAAAAAAAAATTTTAAGAAGGTACTCTAGACCCTAACTTCTTCTTATTTTAAAGGTAAATGTAAAGTGTCTTCTCCAAATGCAATGCCAATACTTGACGTTAAGCAAAACACAATTTATTCAAACTCTGTAGTTAAAATACAACCAAAGAGAAAGGAATGAGAAAGAGAATGTCAAATAACTTAAGTCTATTGGAAAATGTAACAGAATAATAGATATAGTAATTATTACTAATTAGCTGCTCCAATGTAGTAACATCCCACAAACCCACCCTGGCAAAAAGGAAAAATTCAGACAGATTCTCACGTGCAGTTCTCCCATCCAGGAGGGAACAAACATCAAGAGAAAATTCAGAGAGAGTAACGGCCAGGAGACACTCACTGAAGCTTCCAACTCTGTTGAAACCCCAACAGCTTCCGATGCTACCCAGAAATCCTGATCTGTGAGAGCTGACCACACCCATTCAGGCAACACTAAAAAATAACAAGGCCTCCCAAGCTATCAGAGATAATAGGAACTGCAGATGCTGGAGAAGGGTCTAGGCCCGAAATGTCTGCCTTCCTGCTCCTATGATGCTGCTTGGCCTGCTGTGTTTATCCAGCTCTACACCTTGTTATCTCAGGCCTCCCAAGCTGTTTACTCAAGTGGTCTTCAGTAGACAGCTCTTCAGCTCTGCCTTACAATCTCTCTTCAAAAGAAAACAGGACAGAATAACCTCTTAGAGTGGCAGCATCTTCACATATGCCACACTGTGACTCTTGGATTTTCATCTTGAACCTTCGCCTCTAATTTACAAATATGCACTAGGAAAACCACAGAGCATGATCTATTGTTAAAATTGCTACACTTATCAATATTTGACTGTTTTAAAAAACAAAAGGTTTCAATATGATGATTTGTCTGCATGGGAGAGGCAGCTTTGATTTTGAGCAATATTTTTAAACAGATGATACAGAATTTCCATAACAGAATTTAAAAATTGGGGAAGATGTAAAATATTCTGTAGGTTTACTATTACATCTTTTCTTTATCACAGAAAGTTAAATTGCTTCCCTATATGTCCCTTTCAGTTAACATGATCATATCTATTGTTTACATTGTGTAAATCTCTTTGTATCCTGTGAGACTTGCAAGTTTGAATTTGTAATCTGTTAAATAGAAGTTTTTTTAGCTGAAACATTATTGCTGATATATATTCCTTCATTATCAACAAAATAAAAATTAACCTGCAGTTAAACATTTTGAAGTAAGACTGAATGCACAACTAAGGGAGGCAATGCATGTAGACATGATGATAAAATAACAGAGGCTATTACCGTGGGTCTGCCAACTGAGGTTGACAATACTGTACAAGTATAAATATTGAAGAGCTAGCACTTCAACAAATTATTGCACTTTAACATTGATCATCAACATCCTAACAATATGTTAAAAAAGTCCTTTGAAACATGCAGAAGCTTGAGAAGACTCTGCCATCAGTAAATCATTCAGATAGAAACATAGAGTCCTACAGAAATGGTAGGAACAATTTCATATGGGTTTAAGCAACATGGTCTATAGTGAGATTTGTGGGAGAACAGGACAATAAGTCAGGCAAGGCCTAACTCAACATCTGGCCTTACACAATGAAGGTGAGTATCAAATTATGCAGACTTTGTATTTTAATGCAGATCTCTCTTTAAGTACTCAAGAATGAACTTTAAACATCCTGCTGCTATGTCTTAGGGCATGTTCATAAATATTATTGAAAGAGAAGCATTAATGACGCTTGCATAAAATCCAATATCTCTATTCACACTTCCCAAGACCAGTCCTCTTGAATCAATCAACTGCTTTTCTTTATATCAAATGAGTATTTCTGTAGAAAGACACATCTAATTGAATTTTTCATCTTGCATTTATCAGGGAATTTGGGAGTGGACTCTTCTGGGTAGAGACATAACTTGGAGCATGTACCTGTTGATGATGACTGTCAGCTAACTTTTAAGCTTTATTTAAATTTTAAAATAAGCAGTGAGGTGACATTGACAGCCCTTGACATCAAGGCTGTATTTGACAGAGTGTGGAATCAAGGAGCCCTAGCAAAACTGGAATCAATGGGAATTGGAGGAAAACTCTCCTTGGGTTGGAGTCATACCTAGCACATAGGAAAATGGCTGTGGTTGTTTGAGGTTAGTCATCTCAGATCCAGGACATCTCTGCAGGAGTTCTCAGGGCAGTGTCCTAAGCACAACTATTTTCAGCAGCTCCATCAATGACTTTCCATCCATTATGAGGTTCAAAGTAGGGATGTTTGCTGATGATCACACAATGTCGAGCAACACCCACAACTGCTTATAAACTGAAGAAGTTCAAACGCAAGGAGACCTGGCTTGGGTGGAAAAATGGCAAGTAACTTTTGTGCAGCTGAAATGCCAGGCAATGACCATCTCCAACAGCAGACAATCTAACAACCACCCCTTGACATTCAAAGACATTACCACCACTAAATCCCCAACTAACAACATGCTGGAAGTTACCGTTGATCAGAAACTGAACTGGATTAGCTATGTAATCACAATGGCTATGTGAGCAGGTCAGAGGCTAGAAATACTATTATGAGTCCACAGTCGACGAGGCACAAGTGAGGACTGTGATGGTATATTCCCTATTTGTCTGGGTGAGTGCAGCTCCAACAATGCTCAGTAGCTTGACACCATCCAAGACAAAGCAGCTTGCTTGATTGACAACACAATCACAAACATCCATTCTATCCACCACTGATGTTCAATATCAGCAGTGTGTGCAAGATGCACTGAAGAAATTCACCAAATTCACCTTCCAAACCCTAACCACCTCAATCTAGAAGGACAAGGGAACTTCACCACCTACAAGTTCCCTTCCAGGCTATTCACAATCCTGACTTGGAAAGATACCCCTGGAACACTCTCACTAATGACATTGTGAGTTATCTACATACATGGACTAAAGTGGTTCAAGAGGTGGCAAATCATCACTTTCTCAATGGCAACAAGGGATGGGAAATAGATGTTGGCACAGCCAATAGCCCCCTACTGCATCCCTATACACCTATGACTGTGTTGTCAAATTCCAAACGAATGCCATCTACAAGTTTGCTGACAACACCACTGTGGTAGGATGGATCTCAAACAATGACGAGTCAAAATACAGAAAGGAGATAGAGGGCTTGGCAATGTACTGCCATGAGGACAACCTCTCTCTCAATGTCAGCTAAACTAAAGAACTGATCATTGACTTTGAAAAGAAAGAAGGAGAACATACCCCCTTCGACATCAACGGAGCTGAGGTTGAGAGGATTGAGAGCGTCAAGTTCCTAGGAGTGACGATAACCGACAACCTGTCCTGATTTTCCCACATAGATGTGAAGGTTATGAAGGCACAATAATGTCTCTTCTTCCTCAGGCAGCTCAGGAAATTTGGTATGTCCACAAGGTTCCTCACTCACTTACATAGATGCACCATTGAAAATACACTGTTCGGGTGCATAAAGGCCTGGTATGGCAACTGCTCTGCCCAGGACTGTAAGAAACTACAGAAGGTTGTGTGCACAGCCCAGACCATCACAGAAGCCAACCTTCAATTCATTGACTCCATTTACAAAGCCTGTTGCCACATCATCAAAGACCCATCATACCCCAGCAATGCTCTCCTGCAATATCTTCCATCAGGCAGAAAGTACAGAAACTGGAACGTACACACCAGCAGATTCAAGAACAGCTTCTTTCCTGCCATTATTAGACAGATGAATGGACTCTCTAACTTCAAATGATGATAATTTTGCTAATGTTAATCTTGCCTAGCGCACGCCCTGTACAGTGTAACTTGTATGCCTCTGTCTAGTTCTTTCTCACCCTATGATCTGTATGTCCTTGCTTACAATGATTTGCCTATACTGCTTGTAAACAAAGCTTTCACTGTACTTAGGTACATATGACAATAAGTCAATCAAATCAAGTTAAATAAAAGAAAAAAGTTGTCTTTAGAAAAGATACTGTCCTGAGAAATGGATTCAAGGATGATTGTTACCTGTGTTTTTTTTAATTCAAACAGGCAGCATGTATATAAATGATCTTCCTGTCTGTACAGAACAGAACCTGTGCATTAATATGTACAGTTCGTAATACTCTCAGGTTTGCCATGCTACGAGTCCATCTGACAATCTTGAATTGGTTGTCATTATGATTCTTTTCACATTGTGGACTATTTACCAAATGTTGATCAATCATGGAATCACATTTGATGTTGTATACTGTGTCCTGAAGTTTGCAAGTGCGGAATGGTTAACTAAAGTCCATATCTCGCTTGTTACAAACAGCCAAAGGACTATACTGTTTGATACAATCTGCCAGTCTCTGGGACATATGATCTACATATCAAGAATTACACCAGATGTTAAAGTTTAGGTACTGCATGACTCACAGATAGAATTCTTACAGTGTAGAAGCAGGCTGTTCGGCCCATTGAGTCCACATCAACCATCCATCATTTCCCTGCATTTTCCATGGCTATCCTACCGAGCCTGCACATCCCTGGACACTACAGGCAATTTAGAATGGCCAAACCACATACCCTGCATCTCTGTGGACTGTAGGACGAAACAAGAGCAAAGCCACACACACTCAGGGAGAATGCGCAAACTCCACACAGACAGCCACCTGAAGGTGGAATCAAACCCAGGTCCCTGGTGCCATGAGGCAGCAGTGCGAACCACTGAGCCACTGTAATGGGTAATCAGAGAAATGTCATTTTAGATGGATGGAATAATCCTGTTGGAGCCAACACCACTTGTGTTGCTACTGCATTGCAACTGCAGTGTGTACTATCTACAAGATGCACTGAAGAAATTCACCAAGATCCTTATACAGCACCTTCCAAACTCTGACCACTTCCTTCCAGAAGGACAAGGGAACATCACTATATGCACGATCCCTTTCCAATCCTGACTTTGAAATATACACTGCTTCTCCAGTATCACTGGGTGAAAATCCTGGAATACTCTCCCTAATGGCATTGGGGGTTTATTTACACACATGGACTGAAGTGGTTCAAGAAGGCAGCTCACCACGACCTTCCCAAGGGCAACAAGGGATGGGCAATAAATGCTGGCACAGCCAGTGATGCCTACATCCCATGAGTAAATAAAAGACATAGGTAATATAGATATATAAACCAAAGAATCATCTGGCTAATTTCTACACTGATACCAAATAAAGGGAGCTCATTTGACTATTTCATATCAAAAACAAATTTGAGAGCAGGATCGAGTCATTTAGAACATGCAGGAAAATCCAGTTGTGCATTCAGATACAGCAAACATGCCACCCATATGTTGTAAATAAATGTCATTCCATTGAAGACATTTCCCATGGAACCCAACAAATTAATATTTTTCTGTACATTGAATCGCCATCTGTTTTGCACTGCGCTTTTTATGTACGCTTGAGTTCGCCTTTAAACATAAATCAAGAGAATAAGGCAGGATATTTTGGCAGATGAAGATCTCATTTTGCAGTACATTTTATTTCCGATTCTGGCATAATATAATATAACTTGCATAAATCTGCAATTTTCACTTCTATCTCAATGCTAACATGTCATTACTGAGTAATCCGATTTTTTGACAAGCTTATAAACTGTATTTTTATCCTTCACATTCACCTATAGCCTCCGCTGTTGTTTGACTGGCCGAATCTTGCACTCTACTGTGAGTCAAGAAATATTTTACAGATGTCCAGTCAAATGTTCATGTGGTGAAATCTTGGCATGTTTGATACCTCTTTAGTATATTTTTGTCTATTGTCCACCAAAAGACATATAGCAACTTTTAATTAAATTCCATTTTCCCCAAATATCACTGGGCCAGTTCCTTTGAAAATCATGTATCCCATAGCTAGGGTAGCAAATGTTTTGACATTTGTTACTTGTTAGCTGATTTACCAATGTTTGAAAGCATTACAGGATAATTATTGCCAGGACATTGTGTTTAACCGTTGGATTTCTTTCCTGGAAAGGAAATTACGGCTCAAAGTTTGCACATTTGAAGTCAAAATGTGTTCCTATTTACCATCAAAAACAAGTTTACTTACCTCATATATCTGGCTTGATGCTGGAGAAATCCAAAAAGTCCAAAAAAGATTATAAACATACAGGTACAGTTTTGAAGTAAATCAATATCAAAGTATACAAGTAAGTTTGTGTCATGATGCACTCAATAGAAATGAATAATATTTACAGTGTTTTATTATTGCAGAGCAGCCAGATGAAACTTATCATGAACAGAATTTTGACATGTTAGATTAATTAAAGCTTTTATGTTATAACTGCGTTGTGTAATATTAGTAACAAATGTATTTATATGAAACGCTTCTCGCTGTTATTTTAATTAACGCATTGACTTGTTTAATAAAAACATAAATGACTTTGCAAACAACACAGACATACAAATGCAAATCACTAATACAACTTTTCACAGTTGTGCTTAATCCTTCATTTAATATGGGTTAAACCCATGTTTTATATTGATAGCTACAAGTTACAAATAGTACCAAGTAAACCAAGAATTACATTATCATAAAGTAAAGTAGAAAATTGAAAATCAATAAAAATTTTGGAAGAAAATTTACATTTTAGAATCCCCAGCACTGGATTTCCCATACATTAAAACTTAGCTGTTTACAATATCGAAAATTCCTTTCAGCATTTTTACTAAGAACATTTGGTTACCGGTATCTTAGAATTTACATATTATTGGGAAGCAGCTAGTTAAGTCTCAGAAGAGAATCAAATCAAAACCCTTTCATTTTAAGTGATGCTTGAAAGGAACATTCACTATGTTCTTTTGTCTATCCATCTGGTTCACATTTCACAAGATATAGCATCATCAAAACTGACAGACATTGAATGGAGACCATTTCTTGGCTATCAACTGCCTTAAGACAGTTTGATTACTGAGATGCATCTCAATATAACACATCAAAGTTGATAGGAGTTGCATTAATCTTGTTTAAATCAGTAGCCAGATGACAATTGGGATATCTGAGGGATTTTAAGCATCCTACTATTCATTCTTGTGAAAGTTCAACACTCTACTTTCTGAAGGATATTAGAATTGGGTTAAGATGTTCTATTGAATTCATACTGCTAGGGCCCGATTGGGCCAAATCTGAAGTATTTTAAAAACCATAGGTAATATTTGAATGCAGAAGTCCCATTCTCTTTTCTGGTAATTTCCATTTTTCTCAGTGAGGGAAAGGGAATGGGGCATGATATGAATCAAACAGGTGAGAACTTAGGAGGGCTGCTTAAAATAAATGCTGAGTTTAAACAGGCCGTTTTTGCTCTTTAAGAGCCTCAATTCACAATGTGCAAACTATTCTGTTTCAATAAGCTCAAGATATCATTTCTCAACGGCTCTTATTACAGTTGAGCCCGTGAGTTGCGTTCTTTCAAATGTTCAAAATCACTAAAACAGGAGCCTAAGTTCACATTTTGATTGACAGCTTTAAGAGCTTATGAAATGATTAGCTGCCTCTGTGGTTAGCCAATACATGTCTGTTTACACAACAAATTTGCCACTTGAGAAAGTTTATTTACTTTTATATGAGTTTTATGAATGAGAGTATTTTTGTTCAGTATCACAAATGACTGAGAGCTTTCCTATATTTCTTTTTCATCTCAGCCTGGGTCATGAGTTATTCCATAGCAGTGCTGGGTAAGTAGCAATGATAGAATGGGGAGGGGCATGTGAGTGGAATGGGGCATGAGGAGCATGGAGGCTACACGGGCAATTATGGGAATGTGAAGGTAACACGGAAATCTGGAGCATTATAGGAATGAAGGCTAGATAGCTAAATAGCTTGTGTTGCTGCCTCAGGGATCCAAGGCAGATCTTCTATCCAGACCACCTCAGCACTCACCTGCCTCAGGGTCAGCATTTGCATTCCTCCAAAGGCAGCAGTCCTACCTTGCGCCCTGGAATAAAACCATTCTGGACTGCAGGAGACTGATCTTTCACAACAGGAAAATACCTGACTTGTGCATCCCTCGTCAATTGCAAAAATGTGGTCCCCAGTTATATAATCATAGAATCATAGAGATGTACAGGACGGAAACAGACCCTTCAGTCCAACACATCCATGCCAACCAGATATCTTAAATTAATCTAGGCCCATTTGTCAGCATTTGGCCAATATCCCTTTAAAACCTTCCTATTCATGTACCCTCCCAAATGTCTTTTAAATATTATAATTGTACCAGGCTCCACCACTTCCTCTGGCAGCTAATTCCACACATGCACCATCCTTGAAAATGTTGCCCCTTAGGTCCCTTTTAAATCTTTGCCATCTCACTTTAAACCTATGCTCTCTAGTTTTGGACTCCCAAAACTCTGGGGAAAAGACCATGTCTATTTACCCTTCCCATGCTCCTCATTATTTTATAAACCTCTATAAGGTCATCCCTCAGCCTACGACACTACAGGAAAAATAGCCCCAGTCTATTCATTCTTTCCCTACAGCTCAAACCCTCCAACCCTGGCAACATCTTCATAATTCTTTTCTGATCCTCATCAAGTTTCACAACATCCTTCCTGTTAGCAAGTAGACCAGAAATGCAGTATTCCAAAAGTGGCCTAGCCAATGTCCTGTACAGCTGCAACAAGACCTCCCAGCTCCTGTACTCAATGCACTGACCAATAAAAGCAAGCAAACCAAATGCATTTTTCACTATCCTATCTACCTGTGACCTCACTTTCAAGAAACTATCGACCTGCACTCCAAGGTCTCTTTGTTCAGCAACACTGCCTAGGATCTCAGCATTAAATATATAAGTCCTACACTGATTTGCCTTTCCAAAATGCAGCACCTCACAATTATGTAAACTTGAACTCTATCTGCCTCTCTCTGGCTCATTGGCCCTTCTGATTATCATTGTACTCTGAGGTAACCTTCTTCGCTGTCTACTATACCTCCAATTTTGGTGTCACCTGCAAACTTACTAACCATACTTCCTATTTTCACATCCAAATCATTGATATAAATGATGAAAAGCAGTGGACCCAGCACCGATCTTTGTTGTACACCGCTGGTCACAGGCTGCCAGTCTGAAAACCCTCCACCACCCTCTGTCTTCTACCTTCACGCCAGTTCTGTCTCCAAATAGGTTTTCTTTCTCTATTCCATGTGAGCTAACCTTGCCAACCAGTCTACCATGAGGAACCTTACTGAAGTCCATATAGACAACATCTACTGCTCTGCCCTCGTTAAGCCTCTTCGTTACTTCTTCAAAAAACTCAATCAGGTTTGTGAGACACGATTTTGCACGCACAAAGCCATGTTGACTATCCCTAAACAGCCCTTGCTTTTCCAAATGCATGGAAATCCTGTCCCTTTGGACTATGTCCAACAAAGTGCCCATCACTGACGTCAGGCTCACCAGTCTATAGTTCCTTACCACCTTTCTTAAATAGTAGCACAATGTTAGCCAATCTCTGGTCTTCCAGCACCTCATCTGTGGCTATCATGATACAAATTTCTCAGCAAGGGGCCCAGCAATCCCTAGCTTCCTACAGAGTTCTAGGGTACACCTGATCAGGTCCTGGGGATTTATTCACCTTTAAGTGCTTTAAATAAAACCGAAAGAACTGCGGATGCTGTAAATCAGAAACAAAAACAAAGTTGCTGGAAAAGCTCAGCAGGTCTGGCAGCATCTGTGAAGGAATAAAGAGTTAACATTTCAAGTCCAAGGACCCTTCCTCAGAGCTTTTTTTGTTTCAATGTGTTAAGACATTCAGCATCTCCTCCTCTGTAATATTGCCTTTTTCAAGATGTCGCTATTTATTTTCCCGTATTCTTTATCTTCCATATCCTTCTCCACAGTAAACATCGATGTAAAATGCTCTTTTAGTATCTCCCCCATCTCCTGTGATCGCACACGTTGTTGGCCTTGCTGATCTTTAAGGGCCCCTATTCCTTGTTACCCTTTTGTCCTTAGTGTAGGACATATTCTACTAATGTATTTGTCCTAAATGTATTTGTAGAATCCCTTTGGATTCTCCTTGACCCTATTTGCCAAAGCTATCTCATGTCCTCTTATTTGCCTTCCTGATTTGTCTCTTACATATACACCAACTTGCCTTTATGGATTCCTCTATGGATTCACTCGATCCCTTCTGTCCATACCTGAGAAACAAAACCTCAATTTCTCTAGTCATCCAGTATTCCCTACACCTACCAGCCTTGCCCTTCACCCTAACAGAAATATTCTGTCTCTGGACTCTCATAATCTCATATTTGAATGCTTCCCATTTTCCAGACATCCCTTTTTACCTGTGAACTTCTGCCCCCCAATCAACTGCTGAAAGTTATGAACAAATGACTGCAGGTGCTGGAATCTGTACTGAAAGCAACAAATGCTGGTGATCACAAGGGGTCAGACAACATTTATGGAGAGACAGCAAGTTAACGTTTCAAGTCTAGGTGACACTTCATCAAAGTTGCAGTGAAGTGTGGAGGGAGCAGCATTTATGCTGTAGTTTGGGGTGAGTGGTGTATGGGGGTAGTGGGTGTACGTTGCTGCTGGAGAGAAAATGTTAATAGTTCAGACTAAGTGATCAGAATGTGAGAATGGCAGAACAATGGTGTGTCTCCTGCAAGACTTGAAAGGACAGTAACTGGGATGGGGGGAGGGGAGACATAATAACAAGCTGCAGGAATAGGAAGAAATGGTTCACTATTTAAAGGTGTTGAACTCAATATTAAGTCCAGAAGGCTGTAAAGTGCCTAGTCTGAAGATGAGCTGTTGCTCCTCCAGTTTGCACTGTGATTCACTGGAACACCGCAGCATGCCAAGTACAGATGTATGGGCATGTGAGCAGGATGCTATACTGAAGTGACCGGATACTGGAAGGTCAGGGTCCCGCTTGTGCACAGACTGGAGGTGTTCCGCAAAATGGTCACCCAATCCACGTTTGGTTTCTCCAGTGTAGAGTAGGCACTTTGGGTGCAGCGAATACAATGCACAAGATTGGAGGAGGTACAGGTGAAATGTTGTTTCACCTGGAAAAACTGTTTAGGTCCTTTAATGGTAAGCAGGGAGGAGGTGAAGGGGTAGTTGTTGCACGTTCTGCAGTTACAAGGGAAGGTGCAGTGGAGAGGGGGCTGGTCTTGGTAGTTGTGGAATGGGCTAGGGTGTTCTGGAGGGGAGGATCCCTGTGAAATGCAGACGGGGGAGTGAGGGGAAGATGTATTTGGTGGTGGTGTTCTGCTGGAGTTGTCTGAAACAGCGGAGAATGATTCTTTGAAAGAAAAGCTGGTGGGATGAAAAACGAGGACAAGGAGAGCCCAATCACGCTGTTGTGAGTGATGAGAAGGGGCAAGAGTGGAAGTGTGGGTGACAGATTGGATATGGTTGAGGGTCCTGTCAACCACAGTGGGTGGGAAACCATAGTCATGGAAGAAGCAAGCCATGTCAGCAGCGCTGTTTTGGAAGGTGGCACCATCTGAACAGATGTGATATAAGTGAAGGAACTGGGAGAATGGGATGGAGTCTTTGTGGGATGTAGGATGTGTCAAGCTGTAGTGAAGGTAGCTATGGGAGACAGTAGCTTTGTAGTGAATGGCAGTGGACAAACAGAGAGGTCAAGGAAAGGAAGGAAGCATTGGAAATGGACGATGTGAATGTTATAGATGGGTGGAAATTGGATGCAAAATGAATGAAGTTTTCAAGGTCCTGGTGGGAGCATAAAGTGGCACCGAAGCAGTTGTCAATGTACTGACAAAAGAGTTGTGGGAAGGGGTCAGTGTAAGGCTGGAACAAGCGTTGTTCCACATACCCCTTACACAGGTGGGTATAACTGGGACTCATGCGGGTACCCATAGCCATTCCTTTGACTTGGCAGAAGTGAGATGAATTAAAGGAGAAATTGTTCAGTGAGAGAACCAGGTGGAGGAGAGTGGTGGTAGACGGAGATTGTTCAGGCCACTGGTCAAGGAAGAAGCTGAGAGTTCTCAGGCCCATCACGGACTGGACATCCATGGTGAATACAAGGCAGCTAGGGCCAGGGAACTGGAAATTGTCAATACGGTGCTGGGTATTTGAGGAAAGTTCTTGTCTAAAACCATAAAAATTGGCTTTCTAGAACTTTAACTTTTCAATCTGATGTATCCTTTTCCGTCACTATTTTGAAATTAATATAATTATGATCTCTGGCCCCAAAGTTCTCCCTCACGGACACCTCAGTTACCTGCCCTGCCTTAATTTCCAAGGGTATGTCAGGTTTTGCACCTTCTCTTGTGGGTACATCCACATACTGCATAAGAAAATTTTCTTGTACACACTTAACAATCTCGTCTCCATTTGACTATTTGACTATTTGACTTACTCCTTTTCCCAACTGCACCAGTCTCAGGATCATCTCTTTCCTCACTATCTCCCTGGGTCTCTCCCCATGCCTCCAACCAAGTTTAAATCCTCCTGAGCAGCTCTAGCAAATCTCCCCACCAGTATATTAGTTCCATTTCCAATTCAGGTGCAATCCATCCTTCCTATACATGTCACTTCAATCCTAGAAGAGATTCCAATGATCCAAAAATGTAAATCCTTCTCCCCTGCAACAGCTCCTCAGCCACATATTCATATACCCTCACTAGCTTGTGCCACTGGGAGTAATCCAGGTATTATTATGCTCAAGGACATACTTTTTGAATTCCTGCCGAACGTCCTATATTCTTTCCTCAGAATCTCGTCCTTTTCCTACGTCACTAGCTCCAATATGTACAACAGCGTCCTGCTGGTCCCTCTTCCCTTTGAGAATATTTTGCACCCTCTCCGAGATATCCTTAATCCTGGCACCAGGAAGGCATCACATTCTGTTGGCTCGCTATCAGCCATAGAAGCATCTGTCTGTGCCACTGACTAGAGAATCCCCTGTCACAATCGATCGCTTGGAACCTGATGTACTCCTCGTTACGTTAGAGCCAGTCTTGTTACCAGAAACCTGGCTGTCAGTGCTACATTCCCCTGAGAGTCCATCACGCCCTACATTTTCCAAAACAGCATTGCTTGAGATGGGGATACCCACAGAAGACTCCCGCACTGCCTGGCTACCTCCTCTACCTTTCCTGCATATTATCCATCTACCTGACTGTATCTTCAGTTTATCTCCCTCTATGCAACTACCATCCATCACACCCCCAGCTCCTGCGAATTCCTCATTGCCTCTAACTGCCGCTCCAACTGATCCATGTAATCCGATAGGAGTCACAGTCAAACACACTTCCTGCAGACATAATCATCAGTAACAATGGGAACTTTCCCTAATCTTCCACATCCAACAGGAAGAGCACATTACTCTACTAATAGACTCAGCTTTGCAATTTAACAATCTACAGACTCAGAAAATAGCAGTTTTACTGTTCTAAAAACATGCTCCAGGCTAACTTAGTGCCTATGTTTTTATACTTTTAAAGTTTAATGAAAAGGCACCTCTCAATAAAAACTTGTAATCAAAAAAGAACTCACTCTACTCACCATTGTAGATTTACAAAAGCAAGTAAGGTAACACTTTAAAACTAGCCGCTTAAATGGTCCCCTGCTGCGAACTGCCCCACACAAGTTTTTCTCCAAGGTCAGCTGTGAGTTTCACTGTTTATTTGTTTTTCTTAGAACAAACTCCAATGTTCAGAGATACTTGAAAGTAAACAGCAAAGGCAGCAGTTTTACAGATTCACTGCTGGGTCAGACAGCAGTGTAGGTCTCTTTCTCTATTCGAATCACTTCCTATCTGGTCACTACCTTTGTCTCTCTTCCTCCTTTTTAAAGCGCTGTTGTTTTCATCTTTTTCCCCAAAGTTCCAAAACAATACAACAACTTATAAAACATTAATTACTGCTCTTAGAATGACTAAGGGGCTTTTCTTGTTCATTCATGGGATGTGGGCATTTCTGGCTAGGCCAGCATCTATTGTCCATCCCAAATTACACAGAGGAAGGTAAGAGTCAACCACATTGCTATGGGTCTGGAATCACATGTGGCCCAGATCAAGTAAGGGCAGTTAGTTCCTTAACGAAGATTTCAGAACCAGATGGGTTTTTCCAACAATCAACAATGGTTTCATGGTCACCGTTGGACTGTTAATTGCAGATTTTTTTTTTAATACATTGAATTCAAATTCCATGGTGGGATTTGAACCTGTGTTTTCCAGAACATTACATCGGTCTTTGGGTTAATAGTCTCATGACAATGTCACTAGGCCATTTGAGAGTGGATCCCATTTGGCTATTTTGACTGCAGAGCTAAACTCATTATAACTGACCTAATAGCATTGCAGTGGGTGGTGAACATGATAGATAAAATTTCAAAATGAACAGCCTCATTTTTTTTTCCTTATGGTACAAAAGCTGGAGTCCATTAAAAACTGTTCAAAGTGTGTTGGTCACCTTATGTTGAAATGAAATGGAGCAATGCCTGGCTTCAATACCTGTATATATAAAGATATTTTTAATTCATTGCAAGTATTCAAATTCACCATGGAATATAAGGAATGAAAACAGAATAAACCCATTGCTGCCGTCTCAACTTACTTTAAAATTTGTTATGTGATGTATGAGCATTGCTAACAAGACTAGCTGCCATTGGCCTTCCCTATCTCTCCTTGAACCATTGCAGTGCATGTGGTGTAGGTATACCCACAGTACTGCGATGGAGGCAGTTCCAGGATTTTGACTCAGCGACAGTGAAGAAAGAACAATTTTATAAGGTGTCTGACTAGCAGCCATTGAAGTCATAATGGCACTGAAAGAAACCATACTTTCCATCAAGCGGGTGCTAGTACCAATAACTCTGTATACGACTGTGATCCATTTCAATTAAGTAATGTACAATTCTCTAAGACAAAAAATAACACAACTTATAAAGTTACATTTGGAAGCAAACATGTAAGAATTGCATTTCCATGTGTTTGCTGCCTACATCCTTCTGGGTGATAGGACATTATGAGTTTAGAATATCCTGTGAAAGGAAATTTGACGAGATTCTGTAGTTCATCACAGAGATGGTGCACAGCTTCTGCACTGATCTATTCCCGGGCTTCTCCGTTGTTGAGGATGATAATGTTAGTGAAGCACCTCCTCTAGGTAGGTATTCTCCACCACCTTTCATGAGTGAATGTTTCA
The DNA here is from genome assembly GCA_024137785.1 of Ginglymostoma cirratum. Lineage (NCBI taxonomy): Eukaryota > Metazoa > Chordata > Chondrichthyes > Orectolobiformes > Ginglymostomatidae > Ginglymostoma > Ginglymostoma cirratum. The sequence continues at coordinate 22,612,175 of JAHRHZ010000111.1, read as the reverse complement.
TGTCTGCAGAAGTTTGATCTGGTCCATTGATTGTGGAATCGCTTATCTCCTTCTGTAGCATGCTGCTTCCCGTTCATCATGTATGTAGCTTTGTGTTGTCAATTGTCCAGGTCAGTATCTCATTTTTGAATATGTCTACTTCTGCTCCTGGCATATTGCTCTGCAATTCTCATTGAACTAGCGCTGATCTCCTGGTTGGATGGTTATTGTCACGGATTACAGTTCAATATAATTCTGCTTCTGCTAATGACCCACACTGCCTCAAGGATGTACAGTTTCAAATAATTACTTCTATCCTGAATCTTTATTCTTTAGCATGGTGGTAGTATCATACAATACAATAGATTTTTTTCCAATGGGAACTTTGTCTCCACAAAGTATTTTAGATTTTGCTGCTATGGAAATGTGTTTGTGAATAGCCAAGGTTAACTGAATTCCATTAACAAGAATATGAGGCGTTTACATCACAGTAACTATCTCAGGAATTTCTGTTCATTATTACACTGTTTGTAAGACTGTAGGCTTTAGTATATTTCATAGAACCCCTACAGTGTGGAAACAGGCCATTTGGCCCAACAAGTCCACACTGCCCCTCTGAAGAGCATCCCACCCAGACCTGTTCCCATATATTTCCCACGTCTAAACCACCTAACCTAAAGATCCCTGAACACTACAGGCAATTTAGCATGGCCAATCCACCTACCCTGCACATCTTTGGACTGTGGGAGGAAACTAGAGTACCCAAAGGAAACCAACGCAGACACAGGGAGAAACACAGACATTCGCCCAAGCTTTATTGGGACAATAATAGTGGTCGGATATTGATTAGGGAGGAGTATGGCAAGTGTTTCTGTGGCTGCAGTCTTTAAAACCGGGATGGTGTGTTGCCTCCTTCGCCATGGTTAAGGATGTCATTGCTTGGCTGCAGGGCATAGTGAAGAGGGAGGGTGAACAGTCAGCAATTGTGATTCTCACTGGGATCAATCACATAGGTAAAAAGAAAGACGAGGACCTGCGATAAGAATTTAGGGAACAAGGTGGCAAATTAAAAAGCAGGACCTCAAAGGTCTCTGGAATCTCTGGATTTCTCCCAGTTGTGTCATTTGCTAATGAGTGTAGGAACTGGTGGATAGAACAGATAGCTTCTCAGTGTTAATGCCAATTTGTTTAATTATATCTAAGTCCCCCTAATTCAGCTAGGCTCTCGTTGCACTCCTAAGAGACACGGACCCTCTCACCATTTTCCAACACAGAAAATATACTCTTGAGTGGGATGAATGCAGATGGTATGACCTGTTAGTTCACAGGTGACAGAAAAATTGGTGGTGTGATAATTAGCAAGAATGAAAGCCTTAGATTACAGGACAATACAGATGAGCTGGTCAGATGGGCTGAACAGTAGCAATTGAATTTAATCCTGAAAAGTACAGATGATGAAAGGGACCTTGATGTGCAGGTCCATTGATCCTTGAAAGCACCAGGACAGGTAGATAAGGTGGTGAAGATATATGCAATACTTGCCTTTATTAATCAGGGAATTGAATACAAAAACAAGATATTTATGATGGAGCTGCACATAATGTTATTCAGGCCACAGCTGGAATACTGTTTACAGCTCTGTTCGCCACACTGAAGGAAGGATGTGATTGCACTAGAGGTACACAAGTAGTTCACCATGATGTTGCCTGGGCTGGATCAAATCAGCTGTTAGGGGAAACTTGACAGGCTGGAGTTGTTTAACTTAGAGCAGAGAAGGGGGTGACCTAACTGAGGAGCATAGAAAAGACAGATAGGGAAAAATGTTTCCCTTATTTAAGAGGTCAATAACCAGGGGTGCTGTTTTAAGGCGAGGAGCAGGAAGTTTAGAGGGAATTGAAGGAAAAATCTTACCATCATGGCTATGGGGATCTGGAGTTCACTGCCTAAAAGGGTGGTAGATGCAGGAACTCTGAAGACTACAGTACAGATTTTACCAAGGTTACCTCCAAGTTCCCAAATGAATTAAAATGCAAATTTGTGGATGTGTAGGTATTTTTTTAATCAACCTGTTCAGTGATGTTATTACACAAGTAGCAGGTAACACTTGAACCTTAGCCATTGGCTCAGAGGTAGGGACACTGCCATTGCACAACAGACTTGTTGCAATTGAGTGGTGTAATCGAAGATCGTCAATTGTTAACTGGAACATCACTAATGTGCCCCCTCCTTATTGAATTAAACTAATTTAAACTAAAAATACACCCAAATAATTGGTGTAACTGACCAAATTAAATTACAGTAATTGTAACAGTATAAGAATGAGATCTGACTGAGGATTTAAACTATCGTTAACTGAGGCTGTAAGCCATTAACGATAAACTAATGCGACCACAGGCACCAGTTGACACAAAAATCTGGCTAAATATGATGAGCAATCCTCAGATGGTGGAAATGAGGAGGATTTTAGTTTTCAGGGTGCGGACTGCTTGTGCAAATTGACTTTTAAATCATTGGATATTCAGACATAAGCAGTTTTGATAACACATTTGAAATTTAAATTCCATAATCATTTGAGCTTTTTCAGTTGATTAATCAGAAACTCCAGTCCACAACATCTAGCTGAAGTGAACAATTTGAACGTTTATAACTATCACCACCAGCAGCGTCTGTTGTTTACAAGACTTAATGCAGAAAATTTTCGTTTGACAACAGCATCCAACTCCATGACATCGATCACATGGATGGACAAAAGCAGAAAATGCACTACTATATCCAGGTTTCCCTCCAAATTCCACACCACCTTGACTATAAACCATATCACTATTCCTTCACTGTCGCTGGATCAATCTCCTGGAACACAGAGCTGTGACTGTTCCCTGCCTGGACCACAGAATTCAAGATGGGACTCAGCACTACCTTCACCTTAGAGATAACAAGGTGTGGAGCTGGATGAACACAGCAGGCCAAGCAGCATCATAGGAGCAGGAAAGCTTGACGTTTCGGGCCTAGACACTTCATCAGAAATGGCTGTTTTGGATCGGCAACAAATGCTGACCTAGCCAGTGACACCCACATCCCATGAAAGGATACAAAAAGACATAAATCCATTTGGCTCATCCCTTACAAGGTCTTTAAATAAAAAGTAATCAAAATGAACTCATTATCAATTAGCAAAGACATACTTCATACATCACAGATCATCCTATTGGACAGCAACATATGATATCATGATTTTAAATCTGGAATTAATTTTGCTTTGCAGATAATGATAGTCCTTAGCCTCAATCTAGCCATAATGTACTGCAGGTCAATCATTATTTTTACATCTGAATAAATAACGTTTCAAATAGGTATCCCTAGAAAAATAGATGAGACAGTTTTCACAAATCAAAGATATAAAATATGGAAAATCAGTATTCTTGATGGGTTACGGTGTTTCAGGGAGGTCAGTAACTGATTTGATCAGTTACAATTAAATACTAGATTGGCTTTCAAAGAAAACATTACAAGGGGAGATATTGATACTAATCTGGGAAAAAGAGTAAAGGCATAATCCATTGTCAAACAGGGGACACTTCCCAAGATTTCTGAAGACAGGGGAGACAAAGCAAAGGAGTTTTGGAAGAGTGTCAAAATAACGTAATGACTAAAAGATAGGCTTCTAACTATTCAAGGAAGTACAATTTGCAATAATCCAGAATCAGAAGTAGGAAGAGTGTAGGATTGAATGTATAGCTGATGTAGGCTGCTTAATTATGGTGGGAAATATCACGGAGAAATTTGAAAACGAATTTGAATCTGATGTAAAAGAGGTAAGGTATTACAGATGCTGGAAATCTGAAATAAAAACAAAGTGTTTTAAAATTCAACATGTGTAGCATCTGGGGTGAGAGAAACAAAGTGAATGTTTTGAGTCCGGTGACACTTCTTTGGAACAGCAGGGAGAGGTTGAAAAGCTTTTCCAGCCTCCTGGAATACAAGGTTAAGAACAATTAACATAGATTTCATAAGGGATAACCTTGCTTGATCAACTTGATTAAATGTTTTGTGAGGATAACAGAGAATGTGGACAACAGTAATACAGTAAATATAGTTTATTTGGCTTACCTCTGATAAGGTGTCCCTTAATACCTTAATGAGTGAGGTCAGAGAATGTGGAATCAAGAGACAAGCGACAGATTGCATTGCTTTCTGGCTTCTATATAGAAAGCAGATAGTGGAAGTATAGGGAAGTTATCCAAGGTGGGCTGTGGTGTTCCACAGGGTTCAGTGCTGGGACCATCACTATTCACAATTTACATTAACAATTTGGACTTTGGAATAAAAAACAATTTTCTAAATTTGCTGATGACCCTAAATTGATGTTTGTTTGAGGTGGGGGAGGGGCAGTAGTCAACACAGAGGCTATTAACAAAGCAAACCAAGCATTAGATGTTAGTTTTGGAAGTATTAGGAGCAAAGTTGGAAAATAGGGAAGCCATGCTAAAATTGTTTTGAGTATCAGTTTGACCACACCTAGGGCACAGCAAACAACTTGATCACCATATTATAGAGGCATTGGAGAAGGTGTAAAGAAGATTTACAGGGATGATACCAAGTCAGGGAAAGATTGACTTGCTGGGTCTCATTTCTCTTGAAATTAGAACGTTGAGGGAGTGACTTAATAGGAGTCTTTAAATTATAGAAGGTTTTGTTAGAACGGGTACAGAGAAAATCTTTCCTCTTATCGAGAGAGCAGAACTAGATGCCGTCAATTTAAAATAGTGTTGAAGAAATCCAATAATGAATCAGAAGAAACTTTTTTTTAATCTAAAGAGTAATGAGAATTCTACCACAGGGAGTGATTGAAACAAACAGCACAGATGAATTTAAGGGGAGGTCAGGTAACATATGAGCAAAAAGGGTTACAATGGTGGATTTAGATGAGAAGTAATGGGAGAAGGCTCAAATAGCGCATAAATTTTAGCATGGATTGTTTGGGCTAAATGGCCTGTTTTAGTGCCATATATCCATGAATCCTACTTATGCATCCTTGATCTTATGTCACCTTGCCAGTGTCAGAATTCACAATTCTCATTTACAATTTTCCATGAGATTGGCAGGGAATGCAGCAGTCATTATTTCCAGGTCAGGCCAGACCTTCTTGAAATGGCCTGCTTATTTCTGCAGGGAACAAAAAAAAGGAAAATTTACATGTAGTCTGAATGTTTAGCTGTGGCCTTGGATCAAACATATAATGGACATGTAAAACAACAGTGTTACTTGATTGTGAAAAATAGCATCTAGTCATTTGAAGATTGCTTTGCTTTAAATATATGAACATACTTTTAAAGTAAACTTTTAATTTAGCTTTCATCTTAGATTTGTCAAATGTATGATCACCTTTTGTGTACTATCTTTTCAAAATATTAAAACAACAAAGGCAATTAATGCTTTAAAATGATTTACTATCGTCTTATTCACTCCAGTGCACTACAGTTGATATTTTAGGAAACAGCATGCTATTTAAATAACTACTTTGGCTCCATTATAACATTACACTTGGTATGCTTCATTAGTCATTTAAATATACTTATTTAATGACCCTAAACGTCCATTAAAAAATGGTAAATTGGAACAGAAGCTTGATGCTATTATTAATTACAGAAGTTTAAATTCAAATATTTCAACAGCTTTAACATGTCACTCATAGTATTTGCAATTAGATAAAATTCTGTTACAGCATTGAGTCCTGAAACAGGGACTTGAAATGCACTAGACTTTGAAGGCAGAGTGGCTGTTCAAGTAGCAGCCAGGTACTCAGCTTTGCAGAATCAAGGGACCCAGACAATTGGGCATGTCGAGTAGGTAGGAAGTTGCCAGGCCCACCATTACCTTGGTGGTATCTATTCCTCGCAATCCAGTCTGGCTGTCTTGGTAGAGTTCTTTTTATCTAATCTTGCTGTGTTTAATCGTTATCATGCTACATTTTCAAAGTGCTGCAACCCTACCCTGTTCAATTTCCCCACCCTGCATCCCTGAGATGCATCTACCTCACATCATTCCACTGAAAGGGCTGCTATCCATCCTCACTCCTGCTTCACCCCATTCGAATTGTGAAAAATGTCATAGAGCTGATAATAAGTGGCCTTGAGGTTTAGTGATGCCTCCCTGCAGGTTCATTCTTTATGTGATAAATCGCTAAAAGTATGAACAGATAATGGCACAGTGAGTGGAACAAAGTAAATGGGACTTGAGTGAACAGTGCAAGCAACAGGGTATAACCCTGACCAGTCAGCTTGAAGGATTTAGGGATGAATAATGGGCTATGGGGAAGGTAAGTGAATTAGAATGGATGAAATCAATGTCAAGTCAGGTACAAAAGGAACAAAAGGTGTCTCTGTGCAGGTTCTCGCAGATATTATGAGCAGTAGGATATCTATATATGAATTACTCTGTGATCCTTAATTGCCATTAAAAGAAAATGTTTGAATTTAATTGTCAAAATTGCACACAGGTTGCCTTTGCTGATTGTTAATTAGCTAATTTGAATTTTTTTCTGTGCTCATTTCTTTGAGGAAATAGTAGGCACCTTAGCAAGTGGTAGGCCATATTATTCCTGAAATATATCAAGTTGGACATCTCTTGTAGGATTCATTGACAAATAGTTGCTCAAAAACAATACATTCAGGTTGTAGGTACCTGCAGAAATTATCATCTTATTTTCATTTTTGTTTAAATTGAATTAACTGCTCATAGTTATAAATTTTAAACTATGCAACAGAAAAACATCTTAATCCAGCATTTTTTCCACATTTTCAATCAATCTATGCTGATAGTGTTGACAAAGTTCCATGGTTTACCAAATCGAGGTAACCATTCTTCTGACATTATCTTTGGCTGCATAACAACTTGTGTCTACACTTCTTCATACAGATAGACTCTTCAGTTCATCATTAAGCACGTTATATACTTATGCTAGTGCATATTGTGTAGCAATAGAGGACTCGCCAAGATGCTGGAGTCATGCTTTCAACATTCTATGTGTATGGTCTATTAAGCCTCAGGATCAATTGTACTAATTAAACCTCTTTGTTAGTATTACAACAAGGAATCCTGACCAAGTTCATGATTTAAGATTGGAAAGAATAGTCCTTGGCTGATAGACACTACTCTTTAACTGCCAATTCAGGTTGGTAGACCCCATAGAATGTGAATTCTCTGATTGGACTCATTAACAACCCCAAACAGGGAGCCCTGGCTGACAGGTAAGAACAGGAGTGTCAGATATCCTGGTCACTCTAACAGCTGGCTCTGAGGGAGTTGGATCAGTGTCAAGCACTGACCATGTGTAAATAAAGAGTGACTTGGTGACGTGATATTGACCTCTATGAAGTTAATTCAGTGACAATGAGATAAAAGCGTGGTCCTGAATAAGTTCACTCACAACAATCGTCTTTGAGTTGGGGTAGGTATTTCTGACAATGTTCAGTTATTTGGGAAGCTTGACTCATTCAATCCTGCCATTAAAGACTGGGCTCAGTATGTGGAAAGAATGCATTATTTTTTTCTCAGCAAATGGCATTGAAAAGCAATGAGTAATTCTCCTGACAATTTATGAACTCACAGCTTTGTCAGTTATGGGGACCCTGACTTTCCTGAGGCACCAGATACTAAAACCTTTCAAGAATTGACAGATTCAGTTAAGGAATAGTGTGAACCCGAACCTCTTCTAATTCTGAGACGTTATCAATTTTACTTGGCAATTTGAGAACCAGAGGAATTTGTATCAGGATTTTTGATGAGGTTAAGACAACTGGCAGAGGAATGTCACTCCGTTTAATCCTTAACGAGATGCTGAGAGACCTTTTGGTATGTGGAATTAATAATGTAACCATGCAAGCATTAGCTGATGCCCAAGTGGACTTCAAACAGGCACTACAACTGTCTTTCCCCGATACATTGATGATATCATCGGTGCTGCTTCCCTCTCTCGTCTGGAATTGGAAAACTTCATCAATTTCGCCTCCAATTTCCACCCTGCCCTCACTTTCACCTGGTCTATCTCTGACTCCTACCTTCCCTTCTTTGACATTTCTGTTTCCATTTCTGGGGATAGACTGGCCACTAATATCCATTACAAACCCACTGACTCTCACAGCTACCTGGACTATACATCCTTATACCCCACTTCCTGTAAAGACTCTATCCCATTCTGTCAGTTCCTCTGTCTCCGTTGCATATGTTCAGATAAGGCCAACTTCGACAAGGGAGCCGCCGAAATGTCCATCTTCTTCCTCAAACGAGGATTCCCCAGCTCCATTGTCGACAAGGCCCTCAACCAGGTCCGACCCACCTCCCACACTTCTGCCCTCACCCCTTCTCTTCCCGCCCACAACAGCGGTTCATCTTATCCTTACCTACCATCCCACCAGCATCCACATCTGGAAGATCATCAGATGCTATTTCCGCCACCTCCAGCAAGATGCCACCACCAGACACATATTCCCCTCCCCTTCCTTGTCCCCCTTCTGCAGGGGCCATTCCCTCCAGGACACCCTGGTCCACTCTTACTTCACCCCCAACAACTCCCCACAGCCTTACGGCACCTTCCACTGTAACCAGTGAAGGTGCAATACCTGAACATTTACCTCCTCCCTCCCCAGTATCCAAGGGCCCAAACATACCTTCCAGGTGAAGCAACACTTCACCTGCACTTCCCAGAATCTAGTCTACTGCCTTCGCTGCTCACAATGTGGTCTCCTCTATATTGGGGAAACGAAGCGTAGACTTGGTGACCGCTTTGCAGAACATCTACGTTCTACCGGCAAAAAAAGACCCTGAACTACCCATTGCCTGCCACTTCAATGCGCCACCCTTCTCCCTGGCCAACATCTCTGTCTCTGGCTTGCTATAGTGTTCCAGTGAAGTCCAACGCAAGCTGGAGGAGCAACACCTCATTTTCCACTTGGGGACCCTACAGGCCTCCGGACTCAATATTGAGTTCAATAATTTTAGGGCCTAAACTCTTCCATGTTCCAGTCCCCCACCCCACACACCAGGCTTTGTTACCACATAGCCTGCCACTACACACACCCTGTTGTTAGTCACTAACAGTCCCCATTAACAACTATTCACCCTCCCAGCCTGGTTGTTAGCAACTCCTTTGTCTGTCCAACTGTCTTTCTCTGTCTTTGGGCTCTATCCTATTGTTTACTCCCTACCCCACCCACCTCCCTATTTTCTGCATATGAAATGATGTTTTCCCAGCCACTATCAGTTCTGAGGAAGTGTCACCGGACCCGAAATGTTAACTCTGTTTGCTCCTTCACAGATGCTGCCAGACCTGCGGAGCTTTTCCAGCAACTTTGTTTTTGATCTTTATCATTGGAAAATGCAGCAAGTGGAGCATATGAGTTGCAGGGTATTCCAATGGAAGTGGACACCCTCATCAGTCCAACTGAGATCGGGGCACACCACCTGAGTGAAGATAATTGCATAACTTCACTCAGGACATATCCTGAACAGAGGACTCTAGGTCAGACCACAGCAGAACCTCAAAACAAAACCAAGCCTCAGCCAAACAGATAAAATTTTCTTCAGGATCTGGACCAACAAGCTACTGAAGACTTGAGACAGCGAAGAGTCCCTCTCCACCTAAATGGAATAAGAAAACTCATTGGCTGATATCCAGGAGAGTGCACACCCTGGGAAGTCCACCTACATCTGGTTTGGAACAGTTAAACTGCTTAGCAACATTTAAATCCGAACCAATCAAACAAAAACTGTTTAAATGGTCAACTGCTTCTCATGGAGGTCGATACCGGTGCAGCTATGTCAGTGATTGCAGAACCAGTCATTAACAAAATTTGCCATGGACTCTAAACCTTAAAGTTTTTGCAACACCTAGGCTAGACTGAGAACCTACACAAGGGAACCTTTACAGATTAAGGATACAACTTCAGTTCTGGTCTTTTACAAGAAGCAACTGGATCAGTTCCCACTGATTGTGGTAAAAGGTTTGGGCCCGGGCTTTATTGGGCAAAATTGAGTGAGACAGATTCACCTAGACTGGATCAATATTTTTCAATTAGAAAATGACAGCCTGAGTGATGTCCTAATTAAATATCAAGATGTCTTTCCAGAAGGTCTGGGAGTTATTAAAGAGCTGAGGTCATCTTGCACGTTGACCAGGAAGCAGTTCCACGATTCTGTAAGGTCCACCCAGTGCTATTTGCCTTACAGGCAAAAGTCAAGGCAGAAATCAGAAGGAGGGAAGTGAAAGAGTCATCAAACCAGTTTGCAGAATGTGAACACCAGTCATATTGATTCTGAAGCCTGATGGTCAGTTTGTCTTTGTTGGGATTTTAAACAAATCCTTTGTGCTCCTTCCCACAGTCCTGGCAGTGCCAACTCTCAAGTATTTGGCACTGCTGATACTACTAGAGCGACCAGTCATTCAGGTCGGGCCACCAGCTCCAGAGTTTGGGACGTCTTCCCACTCTCCAGCACATTGTGGTTGTGCTGCAGGATTCATCTTGGTCAGTCAGTCAGTAGTTTGTCAACTTGTCTTCTGGAGGTGTTGGCTAATGGGTGTAGGATGGAGTTAGGCGGTGGGTTGAGGGGGAGTCGGGTGGATGGTAGGGTAGGAGGTTTGCTGAGCAATCTGGCCTCCTGTTCCAATATAAAATTCTGCCCATTAGATCTCTCTCTCTCTCTCTCTCTCTCTCTCTCTCCACAGACGTGCTGAACATTTCCAGCATTTATGGGTTTTTATTTTAGGTTTCCAACATCTGCAGTACTTTGCTTTCAGCCACTTCTCTTCCAGAAATGCTGACCTGGAAGAAACTCAGTTTTTCAGTCCAAGAGATTTTCCATTAATCTCTTCTGTTCTGGTGAAGAGTTATTGATGTGGTACGTTAGCTTTGTTTCTCTCTATCTGATGTGACCAGGCCAGCTAAATATTTCCAACATGTTTTGTTTTTATTTTAATTCCCTGCAGAATCGGCCTACCACCTCTCTTGGCAGTCTTTACATCATTATCCTCAGCTATTCTACGTGTTATGGGTCGACTCTCAGACTTTTCAAAAGATATCAGCGCCAAATAGTTTCCAAGTGACTTAGAAACTTTGAAAAGGAAACGATGTCTGGAGAATTTCCTCAGGGCTGCTGCAACTTCATTGCCATAGCACTCATAGACGTGCGGTGGAAACCCCATTGATACTTAAACACAGAATTCAGGGAAAAGATGACTCTGGCATAAACTTAAAAGGGATTTATTAATCATTATTGAGTGCTGCTGTGATTGGCTGGCACTTATTTAAGAACAGGGTAAAATATTGAAAATTATGCGCACTCAAGGGTTGGGCACTTCTCCATTGTGATACTCATTGCCTCTTGACATGAATGCATTATTACCTCAACCACCGCAAGATGATGAATGCCCCTTAAAAGAAATTTCCCTTTGATCCTTCAACACTACTTCCTTGCTATGCACAATCAATCTCCTGAAAATCCTTAATTCCTAGCCAGATGTTCCCTAGCTAAAGACTATCCCTTACTCCTTAGACCTGAACAAGTGAGCAAGGAATTTTTTTAAGCAGTTAATGCTGGTCCTGGGAGGATCATTTGAAGCATTATCATGACCTGTACTACCAAAACTGTTCAAGGCTGCAGGATCAGCTGTGAAAGCAAATAAAAGCATGGCTTTTCCATCATTAATCACCCTCACCTGTCTCTATCACCCTCACCTTCAACAATAATTGCAAGGAGCTTAGAGACCTCTTTCGTCATTAAGGGATTTTTTTTTATTCTTCACCATCCACATGATTTATCAGAATTAATAAAACAGGACTATTGTCTTAGAATTCCAAAGGCCAATTTAATTCCTGGCTCTTACATGGGCTAAAACTTTTTTGTTGAAGTAGGGTCAAAATGCCTATAGTGATCACTTGATCCATTCAGAATGACCAAACTTCATGCAACCATATGGATTAGATTAAGGACAAACTGAGTTGAAATTAGTCTTTTTCCCTAGGGCAATGAAACCAGTTAACTATGCTCCAACAGGAAGCATGGAAAGGTCTTCATTTCAAACTTGTTTTACGCTGTTGGGAGAATCTTCACATATTGGAGATAAAACAATTTCTATACCTTGCAAGCCCAAAAAACAGTATTCACAGCAGACAAAATATTTTTCTAAGGATTAGCAGACTATAAATATCTTGCACTTAAGAAAGCCTTGTGATAGGATTGTTAATGCTTATAGTTTAACAAACTTTTATTGTAGAGGGTAATAGATGTTAGAATCAATTTGTTAGGACACCTGTACAAGAGGTGGGATTTCAACCTTGACCTTCTGGCTCAGAGAAAAGGATACTATCACCTGGAGACAGTTATAACCTTGTACTTAAAAAGAAACTTAAACATTTACTGCTACCAATGAAGAAGGTTGAAAAGAGGGGAACCAGTTCACTCCTTCTCATCTGGTTGCAATAGACTAAAAAGCCAGCTGCCCTGCCGACATTTTAGATTCAGAGGCAGCTCACTGAAATAGTTTCACCTGCTTTTAAGGAGGAAACCTGCCTTACGAGCCAATCTGATTGGGTTGTAGTCCTGTGGTCTTAACAGGGCAGATTTCAAGATGCAGTCTCTGCAGGGATCACAAGACATCCCCAATTAGGAGAAAGTTATGGAAGCCAATTTGAAGTCCAGGGTATCAATCTGCTCTGATTGGTAATGATCAGCAAGTAAGCTGGAAGGCCGGGGATGTTTAAAAAGTGGGTATGGCCTTTATGATGTGTGGGTTATAATATAAGGGGTTAAGTCTAACTGTATGAAGTGCACATGAGATACAATGTACATCATCACAAGAATATCACATAATCTTGCTCTCTTGCTGCCTCATGGCAAGATGAAACCACATAAGATGTTTCTGAATATAGGTAATAATTCCCTTATCTCAGATTTTAAAACTATTGTTTTGCAACACAATGAAACCAAGAATATTACAGGAGGCCTTTGTTTGTTACAGGAGATCTCCAATGGAAGTCCCTCCAATTTCCACCTTGTGAAGAAAGCTACCAAGCTAACTATTCAGCCTCATCACAGGTAAAATGAGTAAGATAGTGAAATAACCCCACAGGTATCAGTGTCTGACACTCTTGTTCTTATCTATCAACAAAGGCTCCTTGATTGGACTAGATTAACAGCCACAGTCATAGAATATGAGGTCCACCTGGCACACCTTGTAACAATCACTACAAATTGGATGAGTGACTTAAGTGGCTATGAATTGGTCAGTAAAGAACCTCAACAGGTATAAAGGTGGGCTTGCCAGTGTGTACTTATGAAGTATTTGCCAAACCCGTGGTTATTGTTTTATGTCTAATAGCTGCTATGCAGTCGACTTTAAGAGACATGCTTATGATATCTTCACTGTATCAAGGCATGTGACCTGAAGGGATAAAGGTCTCAGTCTCCAACTTAACTGTGGCTACCTGAGGCATGACAATGGTGAAAGAAGTGTGCTACTGTCTGCAACCAAACAGCTTAATATTAGCTCAATCGCTGAATTCCCGATTGAATATTATACATATACCATAAACCAGGAGCTATGTTAAACAGCAACCAAATCTTTCACTGCTATCTTACCAAATCTAGCTCTTATGTTATAAGAGTTAATATAAACCTTATCAATTACAAATACCCTGCTGAAAGCAAAATCCCACAACATGGTGTTAGATCTAAACTCCTCCAAGAACCCTATGCTCTTCCAACAGTAACATCTTGCATTTACTTGATTTTAATCGCTACCTTTTAATGATTACTGATGGCATAGCTGCCTAAATTCCAAGTTCTGCAGTTCCTTCGTTAAACATCTCTAACCTCCCTCAGCTACTTTAAAATGTGCCTAAAATACAAATGAGTTGACCAAAGTTTCTGCCACTTGCCCTACTATATCATCACGTGCCATAGCAACTTGAGATGGTTTATCACATTAATGCCATGTATAAATGTAAGGTGGTCTCATTGTTGACTAGTAGCATGATCCTTGTTCTGACAATTTTCTGTTTTAGACAGTCAGTATTATTTTAACACATGAGAAAACAATGAGAAAAGACGATTCCCATCATTAACTGTGTTTGTCTTGCACTGACTGCAGTAAATCTAACCTTTCAGCTGTTCAGCTTTCCTGATTTTTGCATTCATCAGTCATAGAGTCGTAGAGTTGTACACAATGGAAACAGACCCTTCAATCAAACTCATCCATACTGACCAGATATCTTAAATTAAACTGGTCCCATTTGTAACATTTGGCCCATATCCCTCTAACACCTTCCTATTCATATACCCATCCAGATGCCTTTTAAATGTTGTAATCATACCAGCTTCCACCACTTTTTCTGGCAGCTTATTCTATTCATGCACCACCATCCATCAGCCTCCAACACTCCAGGGAAATTAACCCCAATCCCTATTCCTAATTACATATTCGACCAGACTTTATTTTGAAAAGTGTTCATACGTATGCACAGTCGATTATTTAAGAGTTGATTCTACAGAGCAACTAATGTCTGGAGAAATTCATTTCAATCTGTATGGAGACCTTAGTTCTTGTTTCTTTCCCCTAGATATCTGCTCAAGTCCTGATGTAGCTAATACTCTTGTATCTTTTCAATCCATCCACTTGGGAACAAAGGTGACTCAGTGGTTAGCACTGCTGCCTCACAGTGCCAGGGGCCTGGGTTTGATTCCGGCCTCAGGCAACTAAGTGTGTGGAGTTTGCATATTGTCCCCATGTCTGCGTGGGTTTCCTCTTGGTGCTTAAGTTTCCTCCCAAATGCAAAAATATGCAGGATAGGAGGATTGACCATGCTAAATTGTCCAGGGATATGCAGGTTAGGTGGATTAGCCATGGCAAATGCAGGGATAGGGTAGGGGGATGTGGATGGGTCTGGGGGGCTGCTTCCATACTCTACAGATTCTATGATTCTTACCAACATTTCAAAAGATCTGAATTCTGTCTTTTTCTCAAATCTTTTCAAGTATGGTAATAGGGATCATTTGTGGCAGTCATACTTAAGATACAAAATCTCACAATCAACCTTGTTTCTAACTATTGAAACCATTAAAATGTATTTAATATCCTTTCTAATTGACATGAATGTCTTACCACCTCTGAATTAAAATTTTTTAATGTCATTTTCACCTTGAAGATTCAGCAGCAATTCCACCCTAATCTAGGTTTTGGGGATTCAGTTTTGCAATCGTCCTGAACTATGAGGTTTTCATGATCAAATATTGAAATTTAATGACATATTTTGGATAAATGACAGTCATCTAGAAACAATTTCTCTACTTCAAATATGTTTCTGGGTTTCCAAAATAAAGTTGTGAACATTGGATGTTAATAACTAAAATTAGCTGAAAGATTCTCACTGAAATAAAATGTTATGTTAAAATTTGCAGAAATTGCATTTCACATACACCAGTGAGCAGGTGACTTATTTTACACAATAACCAAACTTTGAAATTCGAAGAGATAGTAGGAGCTGCAGATGCTAGAGAATCTGAGATAACAAGGTGTAGAGCTGAATGAACACAGCAGGCCAAGCAGCATCAGAGGAGCAGGAA
>JAHRHZ010000111.1:22544001-22581581 GCA_024137785.1 Ginglymostoma cirratum | reverse complement strand
ATTTTCTGATGAAGGGTCTAGGCCCGAAACGTCAAGTTTTCCTGCTCCTATGATGCTGCTTGACCTGCTGTATTCATCCAGCCCCACGCTTGTTACCACTAGCTAGCATGATGCTTTCTCTGGTGTTATGTTAGCTCTTGTAATATGAGGGGATTCATACTAAGAACTAGTATCACAAGATTCATTCACAAAGCAGCTATACAGATTGCAACTCTATCATCGACATTGACAGAGTTTGGGTTCTATCATAGCACAAGTGGACTAACTTTCTAACTCACCTGTTGGGTTCCAAAGTACACTCACAGTTATACAAGAATATAACATAGCATGTTGTTATATTGATATCATCGCTTAGCTCTCTTAAAGAATCATGCTGGCCTGATCATAGATTTCCTGCAACATTACAAGTCACCCTCATTAAGAAGAACAATGGCATAATTGACAGCAAGCCTTATTACATTCCTGAAGACTTCTCCTTTAACCCACCTCCACTTTGGAGGAAAAAACAGAATTAGCTAGAAATATTCAGTAGGTCAAGCAGCATTAATAGAGAGACTGTTAAGTACAAAACCTGGTTAGTGCTTCCTGTTAACCTGAGTTCATCAGACAAGGAAATTGTGGACTGAGTAATTTGATTACAGCTGTTCTGATGAGCATGGAAAAGAAATGGGGCTTGAGTATCAGTGCACTATTCCAAGCCGGTATCGCAATAGCTGCTATTTACGACATGTGCCTGACCAGGCAACAGTATCTTTACTGGCACAATACGTTTCATATAAGGCATGTAAAAAAAAAAAACATTCAACCTATTATGCCTTCAGAAACTTGCTCTCCTAGCAGAGTCCACCACTCTTTCCAGTGAGGGAAGGGATGAATTACGTTCCTCTAACAGCAAAACATTTTACCCAGATCCATGGTATAACCATGCACACAACCAGGTTGATACTGCTAAAATGATCTTTTGCTGTCTGCAATGATCTCCAGATCTATGCACTTTTTCTCAGTTCTGCTGTCCCTTTCCCTCCAACTCTATAGAAGGCTCAGCAGAACATTCATAGATCATAGAATCCTTACAGTGTGGAAACAGGCCCTTTGGCCCAACAAGTCCACACTGACCCTTGGAGCATCCCACCCAGACCCATCCCCCTATAACCCACGTAAGCTACACATCCCTGAACACAACGGGCAATTTAGCATGGCCAATCCACCTAGCCTGCACATCTTTGGACTGTGGGAGGAAACCGGAGCACCCAGAGGAAACCCATGCAGACACAGGGAGAATGTGCAAACGCCACACAGACAGTGGCCCATGGGTGGGATCGAACATGGGTCCCTGGCGCTGTGAGGCTAACCACTGAGCCACCGTGCCACCCCAGAAAAATTCAGGAAGAAGTACTGTCGCCACAATAAATTGGCACAACTGAACTTCTATTCCCTGACTGGGAATTGAACCTGGGCTGCAGTGGTGAAAGCACCAAATCCTAACCACTAGACCACCAGGGCATGACCATGCTGGAAAAAAATGAAAGCAGAGCACATTCAGAGACCTGCATCTCCAAATGTTACCTTGAACAAAGACAAAAAACAGCCACTGCAACTGAAGTTGCCCACAAGCACAATAGTTTCCTAAACCCACAGAAAGAGACATCAGGTAAATATGCGATGTTAATATTTTTAACACAGCTTCTGCGATTTTCTTCATACTGTTATCTCTTTGTTGACCAGATTTAAAACATTGTGATTCTGGCGTGGACACATAAAAATACCCTGATTTAAAAGTATTAACTAAATTAACTAATTATTTGAAAGCAGTTAGGATCGATTGATTGATTGATTATCTCATGTACCGAAATACAGTGAAAAGCTTTGTTTACAAGAGGTAGAGGAAGATGACAGCAAGCAAAGGATGTATAGATCAAAAAGACTTAGAAGCATACAGCTTACATTGCAGGTTACATTATTTGAGGCTAGAGTCCATTCAACAGTCTGATATCCGGAAAGAAGCTGTTCCTGAACCTGCTTGTGCATGTGTTCAGGTTTCTGTACCTTCTGCCTGATGGAAGATCTTGTAGGAGATCACTACCAGAGTGCAATGGTAGACAAACAGAAGGCTGGAAGAATACACCAGGCCAGGCAGCATGAGGAGGAAAGGAGCAGTCAACATTTTGGGTATTACCCTTCTTCAGGGCTGGATGTTGGGGTAGAGTGAGCTGCAAAAAAGGAGGTGGGGGGAAGGGGTGGAGGTGGAATGATGGTAATGATGGACACTGATGGGAGGTATGGCCTGGTTGGTTGATGGGAGAGATGAATTTGGTTGGTGGCTGGAAGGGAGGGTCAGAAGGTGGAATGGAAGTGAGGAGGTGGGGCTGGGAAGGGGAATCAGGGGATGGGTGGGAAGGTTATTTGAAATTGGAGAATTCAATATCGAGTCCTCCAGGCTGTAGGGTACCCAGGCGGGAGATAAGATGCTGTTCTTCAAACTTGCGTTTTGAGTCACTGCGGCCCTGAAGGAGGCCGATGATGGACATGTCGGAGGGGGAGTGGGAAGGGGAGTTGAAATGGGCAGTGACCAGGAGGTTAGTTTGACCATTACAGGCCTTGTGGAGATGCTGTGCGAAATGGTCACCTAATCTACGTTTGGTTTCACCAGCGAAGAGAAGACCACATCGGGAGCACCGGATGCAATACACTAGGTTGAAGGAGATGCAGGAGAAGCTCTGACTCACTTGGAAGGACTATTTAGGGCCCTAAATGGGGGTGACGGAGGTGGTGTGTGGGCAGGTGTTGCATCTTTTACGGTTATAGGGGAAGGTACTGGGCGGGAGGAGTGGTTGGCGGGGAGTGTGATGTAAACTAAGAAGTGGCAAAAGGAATGGTCTTTACGGAAGGCAGAGAGGGGTGGGGAGTGGAAGATGTTCTGGGTGGTGGGGTCTAAATGGAATTGGCGGAAGTGTTTGAGGATAATACGTTGGATGCAGAGGCTGGTGGGGGGAAAGTGGGGTCTTTGATTATGTCAGCCTCCTTTCTGCAGCAGCAAGCTGTGTAAGTGGAATCCATGGATGGAAGGTTGGCTTCCATGATGGTCTAGGCTGTGCACACCACCTTCTATAGTTTCTTACGGTCTTGGGCAGACCAGTTGCCATACCAGGCCATTATGCACCCGGAGAGTATGCTTTCAGTGGTATATCTGTCGACGTTGGTGAGGGACCTTATGGACATGCCAAATTTCCTGAGCCGCCTGAGGAAGATGAGGCGTTGTTGTGCCTTCTTGACTGTCGCTAAGCAATATTTAAAATGGCTGATCAGCAAGATTTCTATATATTTTGACAACCTATAAAATGATTGATACAGACAACATGCTCAAACTGTAAGCAGAACAAGTTCATTTTCACCTTCTGTCAGTTGCATTGTATTTTACTGGTTAAGATTTGTGCCTTTCTGTTGATCGAAATATTATCCAAATCCGTATTTGGAAATTTTTTCAAACCAATTTCGCAAAATGTAAACTCAACAAATACATTTAGATTGCAATTCAAGTGGGAAATTAATTATTATATCAGTGTTTATCTGTCATTATTTTTTACAACTTGAACAGCTGCTGCTTATTTCTCACTTTTATTTGTGCAGACATGTCTCAAAACTTCATAAATTGCTATCTTGCTGCCGCTCATTTCTGTCTGTCAGCTGTAGTATTAAAAAAAAGTACGAGGTTTATGCTGAAACTAGACATGAAGATTTGACACATCCCTTCTTTTCAATCCCAAAGCCACAAGCAATATCTTGGCACTTTATGTAATAGAACTAAGGAGATCTGATGTTGTCACAGGCTAGCACTTTACACAGAGATACATCAGATGTATGGTTTCATCCCCATTGTAACAATGGAGCTCCTTGCAGTGCTTATTGTTATGTGTGTTGGGAATGTACATCTGTTTAAAAACAAGAAATTCATGAAAAATGTTCCGAATTTGATTAAAGAAATAAGAACAGGGATGATCCTGGTTGATAAACATTGTAATTAATGATTATGTTAATGAGTAGCAAAAACAGAAGTTGCTGGAAATGCTCAGCAGGTTTGGCAGCATCTGTGAAGAAAAGATCAGTGTTAACGTTTCGGGTCCGGTGACCCTTCCTCAGACCCTTCCTCAGACCTGGTCACCGGACCCGAAACGTTAACTCAGATCTTTTCTTCACAGGCGCTACCAGACCTGCTGAGCTTTTCCAGCAACTTCAGTTTTTGTTCCTGCTTAACAGCATCTGCAGTTCTTTTCGGTTTTTATGTTAATGAGTAGCGTTGGTCACCCTTTTGCTTTTTATAACGAGACAATATTTCAACTGGGTCCAGCCACGAGTCTTCAGTCAAATTTTCGAGCCCTGGTGATCTGGACACTGCAAAATTTTGCCCAATGAACATCAGAAGTTAGTGCCTATTCATATATGTTCACAGTTAATGATAATTTAGACAGAGCATTGTACACAGTACACATCAAGAAAAAGATCAACAATGCTACAATTACCTGTTCCATTCTCTTTTTCAGTGGTAGATGTTTGGTTTGTTTTTCTTAGTAGAAAGATATACTACAAGAAAAGAAAAACAGCTGTTTTGAAAAAAAAATCAGGGTGGAATCTTATAGAGACCTGAATGATGTGGGCTAGGGCGAGAAATACGGCAGAATCATACTAGAAGACCAGCAAGGCCTATCTAGACATTAGGAGCAATTTGCTGCATCTTTTAACTAGGTTCTGGGTGTCGAGGCAAGATTCTTGCTAGTGAGTAGGGAGATGCTTATTAGCAGTGACTACTGCTTATTAATTGCACATCTTGCTTAATTAATAGCTTCCTATCCTACCACCCATTGTGCACAAGCTAGACACCAAAACATGGAAACCAGGGCAGGTGTCTAGAGATTTCAGCTTGCTGCTTGCTCCAAAAGACCTCCATGTTGATGGTAGGTTTGCAGAACCTGCAAGCCAAAAGTGAGAGAAAACATCATGGCCAGAGGTTAAAAGTAGTGTAAAATTATTGTGAGATATTGAGAAATTCATTGGAGAGTGGCAGTAGTATGCAGACTGATGCCTACTTATTTGGTGGAGCTTGGATGTTTCTGCATCCCTGTGGGAGCAGTCTGGTCTTCACTTGCAAGGGTTAAAATTTTCTTTTGAGTTAGTAAGGAGCCGGATGTTGAGCGTTCTCCACCCATCCAGCTTCCTTTTGCCTTGTTATGGGTTTGTTAAGGAAAAGAAGGGCGCAAGGAGACAATGGATGAAATGACTGCGGGTGACACAGCTGTTAGTGCTGGTGCGTATGGAGGAAAAGTGGTTAGATGTACTGAAGGACTGAGGAGGCAGCACAGAGGACATATAGAGTTAGTGATGTGGAAGCTGAGGAGAGAGTGGGTGAAGGGTAATTACTGGCAATAGTGTGAAAGGCAGAGCACAAACATGGGTGTTGAGGGGGAAGGTGGATGCATTGACGGAGACAGAGTGTGTCTGAGGTGGAAAAAGAAGTATGGCAATTACCTTCACAGCCCTGAGAAGGTCATTGGTCATTTTGTGGCACTGTTAGCCATTCGTCCACACCCTGAAGATGGCATTGACCCAGTCATGGCCTGAGATCAGACTCAAAGCGTCTAGTGGCTTCATCTTGTGATCCTCTGGGAGAAGGCCTCCTCTGCACCATCCAGTCCACCATAATTTCCAGGTTTCTGTTGGTGAATTGTGATGCTTTCTCCAACATCTTGTGGACATGCCCTTCAATAGGAGGGGTAGATTTGGTGCACTGGTGCATTTTAAAGATAGTGTGAATGAGCTGCAGAATATCAAGGATTAGGTCCTGAATCTTGAAAGGTATATGACATCCAAGATGTATAAGGAGCTAGGTAAAGGTAGCACTCTTAACCAAAGATGGCATTGGCACAATAATTAGAGATGACCTTGACTAAGAAGATGAGAACATTGAATCAGTTTGGGAGAAGATGAGAAATAGAAGGGGAAAGAAGTCATTAGTGGTAGATGTCTACAGGTTCCCAAACAATTATTATGATGTAGGGTGAAGTATATAAGAAGAAACACTGGGTGTTTGTGATGAAGAGTAGGCAGTACTTATGTGTCATTAAACATGCACGTAAACTGGAAAATCTGATTGGCAATAGTAGCCTTGATTAGCAGTTCATACAATGCTTTTGAGATAGTTTCTTAGTTCAGCGCCTTCTGGAACAAAGCAAAGAGCAGATTATACTCAACTTGGTAATGTGCAATGCTAATTACATCAGAATAAAGACACCTTTAGGTAGCACCCAGTTTGAAAGGGACAGAAGTGGATCTAAGAATAATAATTTAAGCTTAAATAAACGCAACCATGTAAGCATGAAATCTGAGCTAGCTGAAGTGCACTGAGACATTAGACTAGGCGATGAGTCAACAGAAATGCCATGGCAGACATTGGCGGAGATAGTTCAGAATACTTAGAATAAATATATCCCTACAATAAAGAAAAATTCCAAAGGAAGGATATGGTTAACTAAAGACATGAAGTCAAGCATCAAACTTACAAAGAAAAGGACATAATTGTACAAAGGTGATTGGCAGGTCAGATTATTTGGCACGACATAAGCAATGTAGACGATTAATAAAGGTTAATTTTAATGAAGAAATTAGGGTACAGAGGAAGCCAGTTATAAATGTCAAAAGGGTTTATACAGGTACTTATAAAGGAAAAAAGTAAGTAAAGTGAGTATTGGTCCTCTAGTGAATGAGAACGGGAAGCTAACAGCAGATAATCAAGAAATAGCAGATAAAATTAACAGGTATTTTCCTCTGTCATCACTACACCTACGATTGTCTCAGACATAAGTCTCCGTTTTATGTGCCTGTAGAACAACTTTTACAGTCCATTTCTAAGTAGTTTGCCAGATTGCATTCTTATTCTATTCTTTCTTTCCTTTCGATTTTGTCTGTTCTCTTTCAAGAGAACTTTACTGATATGCTGTGAGGTCCAATCAATTGCCTTTTTAATTTTTAAATTGGAGCATTAGGAGGTCAGCTTTATTTTACAGAAGGGAGACAGACAGAAAGGTATAGTGTTCATTGCTCCAGCAAAGGTATGTAACTTTCAGCCTTTCATTTCTAAGTAAAACGTATTTCTTGAAATGTATATATTAACTCTGGTTTCTGATTGGTCAATGTCCTATCTACATATCTATACTCGCAGTAGCTGATTCTCTGTATAATGTGGTCTAATGAATCTCCAATTAGGTTTCCAAATATCTACCACAGAGATCTTTGACTCTTTTTATGGAAGGTAACCCCTGCTAACCATAATGTGCATTTTGCCTGTAGCAGGCTATCTTTGCCTAATGTAGCAATACTTAAGTTATCCCTCATCACATAAGAAACTGGGACATGGGTAATGTGATAGTGAAAGAACCAACAGACATTTATTACAGTTTGTTAATATATATAAATATTACAATGGCAGACACATAGGTCTGTGCGAACATTGAGCTATTTGGTTAGAATAGCATGCTTCAAGTGACCTGAGTTAAAATGAAGTTTGACACCTTTCTGCCCTCAGACCACATGCTGTGGTACAGTGATGATTTCATGAGTATGTCTCTTGAAAGTACGCTGACTTACTCACTGAGAGACATAACGTAATATAGCCTGAGCCCAATGGCAGTTTTCCAAGATAAACATTAAGCATGGTCAATTATTAACACACCCAAACCTTTCACATTGAAATTTAAAATATATTACCAGTTAACCTTCAAAACATCAAACAATAAAAGGTCAAATATAAGCAGAGTTCAATAAATCAACACTTGACGTCTGGATTAAAGGGAAATAACGTCTCAAATGATCTAATAATGAAATGTTTAGATTAATATATGGGAATCCTTTGAAGCGCTGCATGATTCCCAATTCATTGCAGAACCATTTTAATAGTGGGTAAACAAAGACTGAAGAATTCTTAGTCATCTGTTCAGCAAATAGACAACTTTTTTCAGTCAACATGAAATGATACATCACTTGTTTACAAATGCTGGGAAAAAGGAATCCCTTCTGGATTTTAGATAATAAAACCATTAACAAGTTTTTAAAGAACAATTTCATCATAAGTATTTCATAGAGGAAATCTTCCCTTTCACTGAGGCACTTATAATTATGAGTGGCCTAAAGTGAATAAATAGGGGCAGTTTACTCATCTTCACAAAAGCTAGGGAGCATAGGTTTAATGTAATTGCTAAGAAGATTAGAGGAGAGATGACGAATAAATCTTCATCTAGAGGATTGTATGACCTAGTGCTCACTGCCCGAAGGAATGATAGATTCCTACCATCACTGCAACTGAAAAATATTTGAAAGCCTACATGAAGACACATGATCTGTAATGCTACAGATCTAGTGCAGGAGGGTGCAGGAAGACTATTGAGTCTTTGCTGGATAGCATGGCTCATCATTAGCTGAATGGACTTCTGCTGATATATCTGATTGTTTTTATTTTTATTGTTCAGATGTTATAAAATTCAATTTCTTCCTCAAATTTCCACCTGGCCAACAATTCAAAACAATCAGTTACGTACCTGCTCAATCTGAGACAATTTAACATCCTGCCACAGGATGAAAGATTATCTGCATCAAGATTACCTAAGCACTGAATGGGACAAGCTTCTAGTGAACTTTAAAGTTATTCTTCTCTCTCTTTGTTAAATAAACATATGGCTTCCTGAAATCTTCGCCCCAGTTCATGAACTCACCGTGTCAAGAGCTGCTGGTATAGATCCACATATAAACCTTCGTAGCATGTAGTTCAACATTTGTTATATTATTGCTAACTAGTAGGGTGCATCTGGCTCAGCAAATATGCCACTCATTATGTTAATTTTGTAACATTAAAAGGGAGACCATTTACTCAAAAACATTACGGAACAGGTACCCTACTTTCCTGAAATAAAAGATTTTGGCAAAGTTTGTAAAATAGTCCACATCGTGTTCAGGATTTCAACACCAGTGTCCGCTCAGTGGGTGACTAAAGTGGCAGTCGTTGCATGGTATTTTGTAAACTACATTGGTTCTGCATGTTGTGGGAATGGGGTCTTTAATCCTCGTAAGTGTTTGTCATAGAGTCGCTGTGGGCAACGACTGCCACAAACATTACATTGGACAGATAGAAAGGAAACGAACCATCAGAATACACAAACATCAGCTAGTAGCAAACTGGCACGATGAACTTTCCTTAGCTAGAGAATGCATAATACAAGCAAATAAACAAAACTCTGATTTTGATCTCAAGACACCAATGTGCAGAGCTACAGATGAATTTGTCAGACTATCAGAAACATGTTACTAGCTTATGAAATAATTGGGTTTTTTTCTGCCAAAGTCTAACATTTGTTGCTCTGACCCTTGGTCAACTCCTATCTTTTTCTCATTGCTTTCATAAATTAATATAAAGAGAGTTCAAGGGGCAAGTGACTAAATGTAGCGTGATTTTGTTCAGTGGTTCTTTTAGTAATACAATTACTCAGATTCTGCTATGATGTAAAATTACAAAAATAGTTCATTGTAGTAATCCCCTGGAAGGGGAGATTGCCGTGGTAACATGTTGGATCGACGAAGGTATCTATAACTCTGTTTCATGTACCTGAAAGGACACCAGACACCATTGTTAAATCCCTGCTTATTCTCCAACAAGCAACTATTATTAGTAGCCTCGCTTATTTTACATTATTTTTATTCTTTTGCCATTTAAGGTTTTTGCAAAGATTTTAGTCTGGGTTGTGGGTGAGGTTGCTGACTTGCTCGCCGAGCTGGCATGTTTTTGTTCAGATGTTTCGTCACCATGCTAGGTAACATCATCAGTGGAGCTCACTGACCAAATCCTCAACTTCCACGGCAACCACACCAACATCTACAAACAAAGCTGTATTGGGACACTGTTTAAATGGGACGCCGCTCACTGCAACACCCCAGAACTATGCAGGAAAGAGGAAGAGCAGCTGTACAAAATCTTCACTATGAAAGGATATCCCCGCATCTTCATCTGCAGGTGCCTACTAAACAGATAACAACAGGAGGACACAGTACACCCTAACACACTGGCCACACTGCCCTACATCAAGAACATATCAGAACTGAGAACGAGACTCCTAAGACCACTAGGAATCACGGTGGCTCACAAGCCTACAGCCACTCTACAACAAATACTCACAAGGATTAAAGACCCCATTCCCACAACATGCAAAACCAACGTAGTTTACAAAATACCATGCAATGACTGCCACAAACATTACATTGGGCAGATAGAAAGGAAACTAACCGTCAGAAGAGACAAACATCAGCTAGCAGCAAAACGGCACGATGAACTTTCCTTAATTTCGGTACACTCAGACAGTGAATGCCATCAGTTTAACTGGGACAACGTAACCACAGTAGCCCAAGCCAAACAGAGACACACACGGGAATTCCAAGAGGCATGGTTCTCCACCCTTAATGCAATCAATAAACATATAGAATTCAATCCCTATATAAACCCATACAAATCAAAACCGGAGATGACACTACTCACCATAACAGACAGGACAGTGTAAATTCCAAGCAGAGTAGAACAACATCACTTCATTGGATTCCTCACTGATGATGTTACCTAGCATGGTGAAAAAATGTCTGAAAGAAAACTAGCCAGCTGGACCAGCAAGTCAGCAACTTTATTCTTTTGGTCAATTTTGGTTTGGAACTGTGAAGTGAGAATTACGGGTTGAAGATCATTCCTAGACTTTGGAAGTGAGCTTGAGGTAAAAGCAAAAGAACAGACTCCCCCAGACAAGCTTTGTTCGTTTGAGCGGCCAGGCCTAGAGGCTAATTTCAGGCTGATTCTTGATTAAAAGAGTTCATACAAATACAACAACCCCAGAAAGACGATTTTGTTTAAACAAAAGGCTGAATTTGGCTATGAACAAGGTCAGTACCTGGAAATTGGTCTTGATAAGTCTGAAAATTACCCTATATTCAAGCTGACGGCAGATGTTGAATGGTAATTGAAGTCTCGGGAAAAGACTGTCAGTCTGTCAGGGCAGGGCGGGAGTTGAAGTTATGTTTTTTTTATTGTGTTTTCTGGGGAGAACAGTTTGCCTACTGATAAAACAACATGAACATTTGTAAGCTCCCTGTCTAACCTTCCTAACCAGCTTTCAGGAGCCAAGAGTAGAAAGCTGAGTTAGAAATATTACTACCCTTACCTGCGGGAACTGAAAAAGTGATCCTGATCGACATCTGCAGAAAAGCAACTAAGGAGTCAACATTTACGCCTGTGAAACAATGCATCATGAAAACCTCTTAAGTCACCTGGCTAGTTTTACTATTTTTTTGATTTATCCATTAATTGTATTTGTTTATTTGTCTGCCTTTTGTGTGAATGGGAGCTGAGAAAAGATTTTCAGATTAAAGCAGATTAATTAGATTACCTTGTTTGTTTCTCTCTTCAAAGTTATTGTATATTAAATAACTTGGTAAGTCTTTTGTTTAAGATGCAAAACCAGAGTCTGGAATTAATTATTCATCGAGTCTGGGATTCATCATTCAAAAATCTCGTTCGCATCCATTGGAGTAACTATTGAGGGTCTACCAAGGTTTTAGTTCAACTGTGTTGCAAATACAGCTAATTTGGTTTGGGTGTCCGTCTCTGTGTTATAATACAGAGAAGAAACAGCTACACATCAAATAATTTTGAAACTTAGCTAGTTCCTTTTGAGAAATAGAAAAGTCCCATTCTGTCAGTAGTTTTATTATAGATATTTCTATTAAATATTCCGTCACTAAGGCTTTGCTAGGAAGCACATCGATGTTCATTTTGTCTTCAGCAGAATGTCTTTACCTGATGGATCAAAGTTTAAAAGTTATCCCTCATAAGAAACTGGGATAATAAAATAACTAACTGGGGACATGAGAAATCTGAAACAAAAACAGAAAGCGCTGGAGAAATTCATCAGGTGTGGCAGCATCTGTAGAGAAATCACTGGACTCAGAAGACAACTTTGCTTTTCTCTCTACAGATGCTGCCGTGCCTACTGCGTTTTCCCAGCACTTTCTATTTTTGTATAAAAACAGGGATATGGGCAACATTGCATTGAAAAATTCAGCAAACATTTATTTCAGCTCTCTAAAGTAGACAAATATTATATTCACATGCACATTTGTGTCTGGACTAACATTAAGTCACTTGGTTACAAAGGATAATATGCTTTATATAAAATCCGTCATGTTTCAAGTGGGTCAACATAAGGTAAAGATTAAGACCTTTCTCCCATCAGGTCACATGCTATGGTTGGCTGCTTACTGTGCTTTAAGATATCACATTAGCTGTCCTCATGGATTTCCACTTGATTTGACACTAAATTCAGATTACCGTCAGGAAAGGCAAAATCCTTATGACCGAAATCATTATTGGTTTGGTGGCAGCTTTCTTCAAGATCAGCCAGGGGTGCCAGCACTCCAGTGTTGTAAAAACACTAGGAAAAGTTGTGATGTACTGGCAACATGGTTCCACGTTGATCAGGTTCCAATACACTGCAGAGATACCTGTACATTACAAACAGACCAGCATTTAGCAGACCCACTAACCTTATTTCAAATCTGTGTAACATAATTGAATCAATTCTCAGGAGTAAACTTAAGAAATTTTATCCAACAATAATCTAGCTAACTTCAGAATATATGGACTCCAATGGGAAAAGTAATGCCTGATCTACTTTCTCAACTTCTTTAATGAAGTAACATTTAAAGCGGATTATAGTACCACTAGCAATGGTTGACACAGACTTTTGAAAGCATTTGTCAAAGTTCCAGATGAAAGGCCACTATTCAAATTCAAGGTTACGGAAATCCAGAGTGAGCCTGTGAATAAACAATAATTTGGCTGAAAGCTCGGAAATAACGAAAAACCTTTTGCTGAGTCATGTTGATGTGGGGCAATGTACTGAGTAGTAAACCCCAGGGGCTGAGCTTCAGTGTGCTTCTGCTCCTTATTTATATTGATGAATTCAGAAACTTAGCACACTGTTCAGATCATATAACAAAATCAAATTGGGAGACTCAACCGAATTGAAGGAAATTATATAATGTATTGTAACAATTTCAAGCAGGAGAAGACCTTTGATCCAACGAGACATTGATCCACAGTCTTTCCTTGGTGTATTTCTTATAACCTTCAATCACATTTTAAGCACCTGTTTACTTCCATCTTGAAACTCATTAGAGTTTCTTGCTCCACAATCAATTGCTGGTAATCTGTTCCAGAGATACTTACCATAAAGGAACAAATTGATAGACTGAATACAATACTGCAAGGTTGAACAGAGGAATAAAGCCAACTTACTGTGTCTGGACTATTGTTTTCAGTTCTGAGCACTATAACTCAAGAAGGATAAATTGGCTTTGGAGGTAGTTTCGTGCAGATTCACCAGAATGATAACTAGGCTCAAAGGGTTAAACCAAGGGACATGAACCTGATGTGTATTTACTTAAATATAAAAGAATAAGCAGTGAAAAAGTTGATGTTTAATAATAAGTAAGGGAATTGATGGGGGGAATAGATAGATTATATCATCTGGTGCAAGAAGCCAGAAAAGCATCTTAACATAACTATAAAATTGGAATTTAGCCGTTCAGGGAAGGTATCAAGAAACAAGGTTGTAGAAGATTGGAACACTTTCCATCAAAGAGCTGCTGAGATACAAGAAATTGAAAATTTCAAAATTCAAATTGATAGAATTTTATTAGATAAGGCCATTTATGGATATTGTTCCAAGGCAGGTAAATGGAATGAAAATACAATTGCTTAACGAACTAATTGAAAGCGGATGTAGGCTGAAAGAACTATTCCTGTTTTTGTGTTCATATCATGCACATTTGCTCTGCTCAAAGGATTATATGTGTGTCTTAACTCACTGGGACACATTGGTACATAAATGTTTGTGCGAATAGCAACACACTTGCCTCTGAGTATAGTCGAGTCACACTCCAGGACATCAGCGCAAAGGTCTGTGTTGACATACACGTACAGTACTGAATGAGTGCTACATTGTCATGTATGGTTGTCGGACGAGATGTTTTTACTGTTAGGCTGAAAGTACCAGTAATCGGATCAAAGTAATTACAAGAAGACACTCGCACTTCAATATGTAGCTAATGTGTTGGCTTAATATACTTAATTTACCAACTAATGAACAAATCTATGAGTTTAGATTAGTTCATATACAAACAAATGAATGAATGTGTGGCCTTAAACTGTTTTGCACATATGCTCACCAATGAGTTTCACTGCCTTGTATTCACACAGGGTCTACGGATGGCTGACACTTGGAGTTTTCTCTCAGATTCCACAGCACTGCCCTCATGAACCCCAGTCCGATGGTGAAAGCCAATGGCCCTGGTCTCACGAACCCCAGTCCAATGGTGAAAGTCAATGGCGAAAGTCAATGGCCCCCGTCTCATGAACCCCAGTCCAATGGTGAAAGTCAATGGCCCTGCCCTCACAAACCCCAGTCCAATGGTGAAAGTCCGAAAAGTGAGACAAAGCCCAACGAGTGGGACAAAATCTCTGATATTAATACGCTTCAGGTTACATGCTGTATCACCATTTCATAATACGTTCAGTGCTTTTCCAGTCATTCCATTGTGCAGAAAACAAATTGAAAAACATCTCCAGATGACTCCATGTTAACTTTATAAAAGAATGGTTCCCACTGACAAATCAAGGTTATGCAATTACCTCCCAGCCAACATAGGTTGTTTCGCACACCAGGCCTATTTTCATGCATTTTTCCACTTGATTCATTTGCTCATTGTCATAAGCAATTAACCCTTAATGATTAACCATTAATGGTGTGGTTTGAAGATATCATTTTAAGTCCAACTCTACAATGTTAATTAAATCTTTGTGTAGCCTTTCAGCTTAATATAAATGATCCAATGGCACTTTGGCAAAGGATAACTGAGGAACGATCAAATTATTACCAGCCAATATTTATTCCTCAATTGACATTGCAAAAATAAATCACCTGGCTCTAATTTAAGGGGAGGTAATGGCCTAATGGCATTATCACTGGACGATTAATCCAGAAACCCAGATACTGTTCTGGGGCCCCGGGTTCAAATCTCACCATGGCAGATGGTGGAATTTGAATAAAATATCTGGAAGTAAGAATCTAATGATGACCATGAACCCATTGTTGATTGTTGGGAAAAACCCACCAGGTTCACTAATGTCCTTTAGGGAAGGAAACTGCCATCCTTACCTGGTCTGGCCTACATGTGACTCCAGACCCACAGCAATGTGACTGATTCTTAACTGCCTCTGGCAGGGGGGATGGGCAATAAATGCTGCCTGGCCAGTGATGCCCTCATCCCATGAATGAATTTAAAAAGTCATATACTGTTGTTAAATCATATAAAATATCATATTATTGTTTGTTTTGGGAGCTTGCTGTGGACAGACTGGCCCTGATCTTCTTGAGTTATATTAATGACTCAACTTTATAAGTACTTAAAACAGCCATAAAATGCTTTGGCACATCCTGTTGTCATGAAAGGTGCCATATAAATTCCCATCTTGTTTTTTATTTCAAAATGCCGAGAGAACTATCTGCCTTTATTTAAGTAATGCCTCCTAAATCAGCACACAGGCCCTATCAGCATCTTATCAGAAAAATAGCCACACTGACAATGTCATGTTGCCTCAATGATGCACTGAAATAGCAGCCTAGGTTACACACATTCACCCTACAATGGCATTATACCCTTATCCCTCTTGCCTAGAAGTGATTATATGAGCAATTCACCAAGTGGTGGTAACAAGGTGTGGAGCTGGATGAACACAGAAGGACAGGCAGCATCAGAGGAGCAGGAAAACTGACGTTTCGGGTTGGGACCCTTCTTCAGAAGGGTCACTTCTGAAGAAGGGTCCAGACCCAAAACATTAGCCTTCCTGCTCCTCTGATGCTGCTTGGCCTGCTGTGTTCATCCAGCTCCACACCTAGTTATCTCAGACTCCAGCATCAGCAGTTCCTACTATCTCTCACCTAGTGGTGGACTGTTTTAACAAAATGGGAAATGAACAGAATAGTAACATAAGAAATTTACTGCAGAAAAATTTGGGGAAGGAGAAATAAATAATTTATACTCCCCATTCACCCAGTAGCATTCTCTGTGTTTTACAGGTTTTAACTTACTAACAACTGAGTGCTGAGCTCATAGTTACATCTCTGCTTACCTCAAAGATCCATCTACATATTCATTAAATCCTATCTCTGAAATTATTACAAATGAGCAACATTTCAGGCTCTGAAAAACTACGTTAAGAAATGTAATGTCTCATTGCCTCAGAACATGTAAACATTCCATTTTTAAATAATAAAATGAATTCTTTTTAACAATCATGTTCATATTTCAGTTTCTCCCTTAACCTTGTGTATATTTCCTAATCATAATTATGCCCTTTGTAAAATTGTTAAAATGTGATCTGTGCATCATGCTTTTACTTTCTGTTTTGCTATGTGGCAATTATTCAATTTACTTGGCTGATCAACCTGTCTGATGTTGGAAGTTACCTTGGAGAAGGCAGAAAATTCTTAGCAACAAAAGCTGGGCAAATTTGGGCTTCTGTTGCTTGGTAAAGAGGATCAGTGATTTTATATAAAATCAGCATCTAGACTGTAAGCCAGTCCATTGCCCTAAATTACATTTCTGGAGTAGGAAAGGAGGACAGAAGTTTGTTAAGATTTAAGATATAGAAATAAAAGGCTAATGTCACTCTTATTCACCATAAAAAAATAGAATAAACACTGGCATTGGTTCTCAGATAGTAAGACAAACCATTTGTATCAAGTGAGAAACATATGTGATAATTCAGCCGACAGAAAGCCTTGGAAAGTCAGAAACAGAACAAAGGTAACATCAAACAGTTAAAGAATGCTAAATGAAAAGAAAGCTTGCAAAAATATTAACTCTACTAGCTGCTGATATCTTTTCCACAGGCATTCTGCATTGGAAGGCTTTTGATGTCTTGGACATCATCCAAGACTTTGTGCAACTGAGCATATATGCAACAAACAGTCATTAAACAATCAGCCATTACCATATTGAATGGTGGAATAGGGTCAAGGAATCATGTGGTCTTCTCCTGTTCCTATGTCTTGTATTTCTCATGTGTTTAAGAAATTTTTCATTTCACCTGCACTGTACCTCTATACATAGAGACTATAAGAGTTCATAGTACTAAAGGGCGGCTAAATACAGATGCCTTACAAGTTTAACAAACTTGTTGGTTTTTCAATTATATATGTTTGAATTTGACCCATGTGTACCTTTCACTCATGGCCTTATTAACTTGTGTCTTTATTTCAAGTGATTTGTGTATTTATATCCTTTCTTTCCTCTGTCTCACCAATATTCTTCATCTTGTTCTTCCTTCAGAAATGCATCTCAGACTTACCTGAATTTAAGAAATGTGATATTGTTCCTGCTGAGGCAAGATATAGAGTCCTTTGGAAATGGAGGTGGTACTAAGAGGTCTGTGTTTACTCATTCAGCAAGTAATTATATTTTCCTGCATAGTTCTTTTTTCTAATTAACAGTGATCAACAGTAAGTTCCTACCTCCACCTTTGGTTCCAAGTTGATGAGCCTCTATTCAATCGCTTCTCCTTCTTTTATATGCTCCGAGGAAACTGATCACATAAAACAGGAGATATTCAGCCCAAGTACCAATCCACCTTCTACTTCCCCGTGCTCAGAAACACTTCTGCCCCATTCAATCAGGTCAGCATTTTCTGCTGGAAAGAAAATGATAGTTAATACCTGAAATTTAATTAAAGTTATAATTCAGCTGCAAAATATTGAGGACAAATATAAGATTCTATTTCTCAAGCATGCTTTGAGTTCCACCACAACAGTGAAAAAGATTAGAGACCAAGATGGACTAAATTGGCATCTCACCCAGAAGGAAGAGCCACAGACAATGTGTAGGAAGAGATAGATGAGCATAGCAGATCCCAGAGAGAAGTGTTCATGCTATTACAGAATGTATTTTCGAGGTTGTATACTTGCTCGCTGAGCCAGTGTGTTTGATTGAGGACATTTTGTCACCCTGCTAGGTAACATCATCAGTGTGCCTTTGATGAAGCTTCACCAGAGGCGCACTGACAATGTTACCAGGCAGAGTGACAAAAAACATCTGCAATCAAACACTGGCTCGGCAAGCAAATATACAACCTCAGCCACAGCCTGAGCTACAAATCTTCTCAAAAACTTTAGAATGTATTTTCATTATGATTACATGTGCCATCTTTTCCTTCAATTCATCGGCTGCCAATTACCAAGATTTTCTGAAGTCAAGATTTAATACATTTACTCAGCATAAAGTAAATATAGTGATATTTAGCTATGCATTGGAAAATAATACTTACCACCACATCTGATGAAAGCAGACTCGAAGTTGAATGTTCTAAGCATGGTATTCAGTTTGATCAAATCCCTCTGATTCTGAAATTTCCATTACCATCTGTCAACTTCGGTACTTTGCTGAACTACAAATTCCTTAAGCATATGAAAAAATGCACTCATCTATACTGACCTGATCACTTGTTGTTCAT
Organism: Ginglymostoma cirratum; assembly: GCA_024137785.1. NCBI lineage: Eukaryota > Metazoa > Chordata > Chondrichthyes > Orectolobiformes > Ginglymostomatidae > Ginglymostoma > Ginglymostoma cirratum. The sequence continues at coordinate 22,562,935 of JAHRHZ010000111.1, read as the reverse complement.
ATTTATAGCTTTTCATCTTTAAACTGCAAAGTAGTGATTTCTTCTTCTGCAGGCAGCATCTTTGATTATCATGCTATGCTTTTGCTGTGTGGTAGGTTTAGGAGGGAACTCACAAATCTACCTGATCTGGAACTGGGATTGATTCCTGTACATTTGGTATTATTCTGAACTAAGCATTAGCCATCAGACCAACTGAGTGAACTAGTCCTCTAAAGCAGTGATTAATAGGTAACATTTCAATTCTTCTGTTGATTGGCACAGATGAGGATGTAAAGATCCTGCTTTCCATTCTTGGAGCCTTATTAGCTCTTCATCTTAATGTTTGAGAATTTCTGTGCTTCTATATTCTGTAGTTATATCAAAAATTCAAACACAACTCTACGTCGGGAAAATATGATTGGACTCATACCTATTCAATATTTTCATTTCTTTTCTTTATTAACAAACTTTTTTTGTGTTGGGCAAACAAGATCAGTATATGACACATTCATTTTGTTATCTTATCAGAAATTCCACATTTTTTTAACCGATAATTGTTATGCTACCAAGTGAAACTACTAATTATAAGACTGGTTATAATTTTGCGCTAGTCGGCAACAGAGATCTTAATTAAAAGATAGTATTTATAGATGTTTGCCTTTTATTCAGGAAAATGAGTGTCTTTCCTCTGATATCATGGATTGTAGTCTTCCTAAACTTGGGAGCTGAAATAGCTCCAATTAATCTCTCTAAGCAGGGGGCATCAAGATTTTAAGATTGAAGTTGTCATTTGTTGGTCTGAACTGAGATGAGGCCAATGTCAATTAAGGTTGATTATTTCCTATTACGAGGGATATAAACAGTTAAAAGTGATTCCTCTATCTGAGGAGATTGCCTGTTTATAGTTCTCAGCCCTCAGTGGCTATGTACGCTGTTGTGATCCCTCTCTTTCTGCGTCTTTCTTTTATACTTTCGAATAGGCATGTACATTGCAATATATCTCTGTTCATTTCAGAAGGTTCCTCCTTCATTACTGACAAAAGTACAAAAACAAGAACATGCAATATATAATAAATTATAATTATGTATAACTATATAACTATGACAATATTTATCAAAAATAACAATTTTACAATAAGACCATAAAATATAGAAGAAGATTTAGGTTATTCAGCCCATTGAGTCTACTCCACCATTCGATCATGGATGATGTTTCTCTACCCCATTCTCCTGCCTTATCCCTGTAATCCTTGATCCCCTTACTAATCAAGAACTATCTACCCCTGTCTTAAATACACTCAACAACTTGACCTTCACAGCCTTCTGTGGCAATGAGTTCTACAGAGTTCCAGCCTCTGGCCAAAGAAATTTCTCCTCATTTTAGTTCTAAAGTGTTGTCCCTTCATCTGAAGCTGTGCCTTCAGATCCTAGTTTCTCCTGGTAGTGGAAACATCTTATCCACGTTCACCGTATTCAGGCTTCTCAGTATTCTGTAAGTTTCAATGAAATCCCCTCATCCGTCTAAACTCCATTGAGTACAGACCCAGAGTCCTCAACTTCTCCTCATATGACAAGGCCTTCATCGCTGGGATCATTCTTGTAAACTGCCTCTGGGCTTGCTCTAATGCCAGCACATCCTTCCTTAGATACAGGGCCCAAAATTGCTCACAATATTCCAAATACAGTCTGTCTAGAGCCTTACACAGCCTCAGCAGTACATCTCTGCTCTTGTATTCTAGCCATTTTGAAATGAATGCATTTGCCTTCCTAACTGCCAACTGAACCTGTACGTTAACCTTGAGGGAATCCTGAACTAGGACTTCTAAGTTTCTTTATGCTTTAGATTTCTGACACCATTCCCATTTTGAAAATAGTTTGCGCCTCTATGCTTCCAACCAAAGTGCATAAAATCACACTTGCCCACATTGTATTCCATTTCTGTGCATGCTCTCCTCGCCTGTCCAAGTATTTCTGCAGCACCCCCATTTTCTTAACATTATCAGTCCATCCATTAATCTGTATGTCTTCTGAAAAATAAGCAACAATGCCATCAGTTCCTTCATTCAGATCATTAATGTATAACATGAATAATTGCAGTCCCAAACATTGATTCTGGTGGAATTCCACTAGTCACCGGCTTCCAATTACCAAGATTTTCTGTAGTGAATGAAAGAGGATTTTTTATTCATTAGCAACCCAGAGGAAATAAAAGACATTATCAAATATATACACAAAGACAGGCAGTATATTTAAAAGTATATGGCTGGAACAGGGATGGAGATATAAGGCTATACAACTCAAAAGGACTTGAGATTTTGAGATATTAGGTTTTAAAACTGAGGCCACAGCAGATTAATTGTTGACTCATATCTACAGTATTTGCAGAATCTGCAGATATCTTGATTTCTCAGTGAATGGCTGTTTCTCTTCAAGTTCCAGTTTTATCAGGAGCTGTTTACCAAACTTGAGAGAGAGCAAAACTTGCTAAACTCTGTGGTCAGCTAATCACTGTAGCCATTTCAGGCCCATGTTTCTTCCTTTCTAAAAAAAACTTTCTTCAAAGTTCTCTAAGAACTAGAGAAAAGATGTTAAAATTCAATAGTCCATTTTTATTTCTATCATAGCAATGGGCAGTTGACTTCAATAATGTTGTTTTCCCTCCAACTTCGCTCACTGTTTGACTGGCTAGTATTCAAAATTCATGGAATCTCATCCTTGTTCTCAATACGAGCCAATCTTTATATTTTTATTCTTATGTTGACGTTTCAGTGTAAAGTGTTAAAACACGATAAGATTGTCATCATGTTGTGCTTGAAGATGCTGTGAAATCCTGGTCTTCTGTTGCAGTACAAAATTGTTTCTATTCATAAACTGAGTACGTCATTCAAGACTGACTTTCAAATCTGCAATTCTTAACATCCTTTCTTATTTCAATATGAAGATTTAGATAGATCGCCTAGAAGCTGAATCCATTCTGGTAATTTTCATTGACCTATTTTGCAACTACAAATCCCAATTTTAGCCACGTTCTTAGTTTCCTCTGTTTGTACATTTATTCTTAGGCATCTGGCTAAGCTGTTTGGTCAGCTTACTTCAGTCTTTAATGTTCTTCTTTATTACCTGGAATTTGTAGGCTGCTGCACAATGAATTGATAACTCTGCAATCTCAATGACTTTAACTTTCATCTGGGCTATGTATCTGCCATTAAACTTGATATCATGTTGCCATATTAGAAGGCAGGATTGGAAGGAACATGGTACATACCATTGAAATGCTAACCTTGTGTTGACTTGTGCAGATTTGAGGGACTGAACTGCTGCTTTCAATGTTGCGCTATTCTATGATTGAATCAAGTAGGTTTACATCAAGGCAAATTTGGAGCAAGTGGGCAGCAAGTACAAAAAGTCTGGATTTTGATTAAACGTTGGGTTCAAACTCTATGCAAGCTTTATGAAAAGTGAATAACACTTTAGCCAAATGACAGGAATTAACTTTTACATGTGATCTTCCAACACAGTGACATATACTTTAATCTGTTTATAATTAACACAGATCAACAGTTCAACACAACTGGTACATCAACATGTTTTGGCTCATCTCAAGCAACAATAAGAATTCAGGCCAATTGTTTTATACTAATCATTGAGAATGCTAGGCTTGAAAATTATGTTTAATTTCTTGATCATCTCAGACTTCCTTTGTGCTTCAGTAATTTATTTCAATAACCATATTCTTGAGGTCTTTAATTTTCTAAACTTATGATGAAGAATGATATCTCTAGCCCATTGGGCTCACATTCTAGGTGAAGAATGTGGGCCCAGTGCGTAAAAATGGATATTGCACCCTTAGAAAAACCAGGGAGGGAAAAAATCTGATGCCTCATCATATCTCTTCATGTTGTGTGTTTATATCTTTCACACACTGAGGCAGTGGGTTTGGATTGAGGGGACATAATAGGCCAAGACATGGCCTGCACTTGTCTGAAGGAGTCAGCTGGGGTCCTTGCAATCTTTATATTTGAGCCTGGTTTAAATGAATCTGGCAAATTGTCAGCACAAAGTTCACTTGCCATAGGCAGTTCATCAATCCATGGGAAGATTAAGAAATAGTAACCACAGCCCATGTTTGTAGTGCCTGCACCAGCAAGGGAGATTTATAAATCTCAGGAATAATCTGAAGCAACAACTGAATACACCAGGCAATATCTTTGTATCGTGGTCAATAAATATGAAAGGCTCTAATGTGCAGAATATGGAAGTGTCTCCAAAAGATGAATGTGCCAAGCCAGAATCATGTTTCCACCATTTGCAGTCAAGGCGATTGCCTCTTGCCCCAGTCTCTACAAACACATTAGTTTTGGTCACTATTAGGTCATTTGACTCCAATGACCCAGATATTCATTATGCTGCCAGCCATTTTCTAGCAGGAGGCTTGTCTGTCAAGATATAGATCCGCCAGAATCCGAGAAGTCAGGAAGCAGAGGTAACTCAAAAATTTATGTGCACTTATTGATCTGACCATGGTAACTTCATGTGCTAATGTCTCTTTCAATCCAGTCCAAAAATGCCATTACTCGTCTTCATTTAAGGCTATTTTAAGGGAAAAAGTTATTTCAAATTGATAGCACAGGCTGTGACATTATTTGGAGAGACTCTATGATAAAAAAAAAGGTTCTTCAATGTTCTTTACAAAATTACTCACCTTGAATCATTCATTTACTTCAAATATCACAAATTGCTTTCATTGAGTTTCATTTAAATTCAGTTAAAATAGGCCAAATTCCAATGAACAGAGTAAATCCTTATTGAAATATTTTACAGAATCAAAATTATTATTCTGCTTCATTTACTTTGAATAAACTCTCCCATTAGCAATTAAAGATTTTACAGATAGTTGGTGCTGCTCTGATTTAGCTCAGGTAACACTAGGAGCTGAATGAAAGACATACAGAGGGAAATGTAGCCCTGATGGGAAAATTGGCAGAGCTACAAGAGACCTGAATATAAAGAAATAGAGTCAAAGAGTGATAGAGCTGTACAGTATGGAAACAGGCCCTTCGGTCCACCTCGTCCTGGCTGACCAGGTATGCTATATAAATCTAGTCCCATTTGCCAGCATTTGGCCCAAATCTCTCTAAACCCTTCCTGCTCATATACCCAGCCAGATGCCTTTTAAATGTTGTAATTGTACCATTTTCCACCACTTCTGGCAGCTCATTCCGTACACGCACCACCCTCTGCATGAAACAGTTGCCTCTTAGGTCCCTTTTAAATCTCTCACCTCTCACCCTTAAACCTATGCTCTCTAGTTTTGGACTCCCCTACCCTGGGGAAAAGACCTCACCTATTTACCCTATCCATGCCTCTCATGATTTTATAAACCTCTCTGAGGTCACTCCTCAGCCTCTGCTGCTCCAGGGGTAACAGTCCCAGCCTACTCAGCCTCTCCCTTTCACTCAAACCTTCCAACCCTGGCAATATCCTCGTAAATCTTTTCTGAACCCTTTCTAGTTTCACAACATCCTTCCTACAGAACAGTGACCAGAATTGCATGCAATACTCCAAAAGTGGCCTCACCTATGTCCTATACAACCACAACAACTCCTACACTCAATGCACTGACCAACAAAAGCCAAGCATACCAAACACCTTCTTCACTATCAGGTCAGACAGCATCCGAGGTGAAGGAAAGTCAGTGTTTCAAGTCAAAACCCTTCATCAGTTGCTGAAATGTTGACTTTCCTCCACCTCAGATGCTGTCTGACCTGCTGTGCTTTTCCAGCTCCACATTTATTGACTCTGGTTTCCAGCATCTGCAGTCCTTACTGTCTCTAAGCTTTCCTCACTATCCTGTCTACCTGCAACTCCACTTTCAAGGACCTATGAATGCACTTCGAGGTCTCTTTGTTCAGCAACACTCCCCAGGACCTTACCATTAAGTGAAAATTCAGTGCACCGATTTGCCTTTCCAAAAAGTAGCATCTCACATTTATCTAAATTAAACTCCATCTGCCACTCCTGGGCCCATTGGTCCATCTGATCAAGGTCTCATTGTACTCTGAGGTAACCTTCTTCGCTGTTCACTACACCTCCAATCTTGGTGTGATCTGCAAACTTACTAACCATACCTCCTGTGTTCACATCCAAATCATTTATATACATGACAAAAAACAGTGGACTCAGCACTGATCCTTGTGGCACACTGCTAGTCACAGGCCTCTAGTCTGAAAAGCAACACCCCACCACCACCCTGTCTTCTACCTTCGAGCCAGTCTCCAAATGGTTAGTTCTCCCTGTATTCTGTGTGACCTAACATTGCTGACCAGTCTACCATGAGGAACCTTATCAAATGCCTTACTGAATTCCATATAGATCATGTCCGCTGCTCTACCCTCATCAATCCTCTTTGTTATATCTTTAAAAAAACTCAAACAAGTTAGTGAGACACAATTTCCTACACACAAAGTCATGTTGACTATCCCTAATCAGTATTTACCTTTCCAAATACATGTAAATCCTGTCCCTCGGAATTCCCTCCAACAACTTGCTCACCACTGAAGTCAGGCTGACCTGTCTTTTCCTTACCACCATTCTTAAATAAATGACTGTGTAAAATAGGAAGAATAGACCAAGAACAAATTGTGAGGCCCGGCTCATGTGCAACAAAAAGGTCTTAAAGATACAAAATTTAAAATTCTCAGGGCCTAATTTCATGGAACAATTTCATCATATCTGAATTCTCCTTACCTCTCAATGGAAATAGCTATTGAGCTTATTTAAAGTGCAGGATTAGGCTAATTTGTGCGCTTGGTGAAGAGATATTATGACTGGTGAAGGCATATTGTGAACTTTTGTAATGGGCTTTCACATTCTTAGAAATGCCAAGACATGTCCTGTACGTGGCCTTGATACTGAGGTGACTGAAAGATCCACTGGAGTTATACATTTGCTAGAATTTAAAGGTTTATGCAAATTGGAAGAATCCTTTCTAGCCAAATTCCAACCTGGAATTTGATTTGATTCGATTTGATTTGATTTATTATTGTCACATATACCTAGATACAGTGAAAAGTTTTGTTTTGCATGCAGTACAGGCAGATCAGACCATACAAATTGCATTATGGTAATAGAACAGAATGAAGAATACAATGGGTACTTGTACAACAGTTACGGCTGTGGAGAAGGTGCAGATCAACATTGAATTTAAAATTTGAGAGGTCTACTCAGAAGTCTAATAACTGCAGGGAAGAAGCTGTTCTTGAATCTGTAAGTACGTATGTTTAAGCTTTTGTATCTTCTGCCAGATGGAAGAGGTTAGAAAAAATTATAATCAGCTGGGGTGGGAGGGGTCTTTAATTATGTTGGTTGCCTTCCTGGGGCAGCGAGAAGTACGGATGGAATCAATGGATGGAAGGTTGGCTTGCGTGATGGACTGGGCTGTGTTCATAACTCTCTGTAGTATCTTACAGTCCTGGGCAAAGCAGTTGCCATACCAAGCCATGATGAAATTGAATCGAATGCTTTCTATGGTGCATCCATAAAAATTAGTAAAAGTCTTCCAGGTCATGTCAAATTTGCCCTCCAATTGGAAATCAACTCATCCATTTCTTAATGGACCACAAGGTTTGAGCATGTTAGCATTTTGATTGTAGTGCTAGACTATCCCTGAGTTTGCAAGCTCAAACTGGCCATGGTCAGTTTTGAAACCATATTCAATAGATCAAGACTGAAAGATTGGCCGAGGGAGACAAGGAGAGAGATTCACAGTCTTCACAACAAGAAAATGAGAGATAAATGCTGACAACAGAGATGATAGTGAAATAACAGGGATTAAGAAATGGATAAAAGGCTGGAAAACAAAAACACTGGAGTTGACATAATTTATGAGATGGCACAAGTAAAAAAAGCAATCATTCAAGCTGCAAGACCATCACAAAAATCCAACTGGTCCAGTGATATTCTTCAGAAAAATGGATAAATCATTCCTACTTTATCTGGCTATTATTCAACTCCAGTCTCACACAAGTGATTGACTTTTAACATCCTCAGGACTGATATTAAAAAAATGCCAAATATTGTAGCATTATCAGTTTTTGCTGATAGCTGCACAATTTCAGCACCATTTGTGACTCCTCAGACACTGAAGTATAAAATATGATAATCCAATACAATATATAACTGAAACAGATCCTTCAGCCCACCAAGGCTGCACTGATCCCTAGTCCTTATTTAGACCCGCTACTTATTACCCATGGACAGCATCTACCCTCTGTTCACCTCACATTCATGTACCTTAAACATTGCTAATGTGTCTACTTCCACCTCCATTGGAAATGCGTTTTAGGTACGCACCACCCTCTGTGTGAAACTTTTTCCCAACACTTCTCCCCTAAACTTTCCCCCCTCACCTTGAACCTGTGTCCACTTGTAGTTGACCTTTTCACCCTGGGAAAAAGCATCTGACTATTCACCCTACCTATGCCTCTCATAATTTTGTAGACCTTGATCAGGTCACCCCTCAACTCCCGTCTTTCCAGTGAAACCAATCCGAGTTTATCTAATCTCACCTCATAACTAAAAGCTCCAGACCAGGCAACATCCTTGTAAACCTTCTCTGCACTGTCTCCTAATCACCCACATCCTTCTGGTAGTGTGACCACCAGGACTGCGCACAATATTCCAATTATTCCAAACTAAAGTTCTGTACAGCTGTAACATAACTTGCCAACCTTTATATTCAGTGCCCCAGCCAATGAAGGCATGAATGCTATATGCTTTCTTGACCACCTTATCCATCTGTCTTGCCACTTTCAGAGATGTGTGGACCTGTACACCCAGATCCCTCTGTATGTCAATCCTCCAAAGGGTTCTGCTATTTATTGTATAATTTGCACCTGAATTTGATCTTCCAAAATGCATCACCTTTGTCTGGCTTAAACTCCATCTGTAATTTCTCTGTCCAAATCTGCAATCTATCTGTATCCTTTGACAATCCTCCTCACTGTCTGCAACTCTACCAATTTTGGTGTCATCTGCAAACTTACTAATCAGACCACCTACATTTTCCTCCACATCATTTATACATATTACAAACAACAAAGATCCCAGCCCTGATCCCTGTGGAACACCACTAGTTATTGACCTCCATTCCAAAAAGCATCCTTCCACTATTACTCTCAGTCTCCTATGACTAAGCCAGTTTTGTATCCATCTAGCCAGCTCACCCAGATCCTATGAAACTCTACTTTCTGTACCAGCCTTCCACGAGATACCTTATCAAATGCTTCACTAAAGCCCTTGTAAACAACATCCACTGCATTTCCTTCACCAGTCATGCTTGTCACCTCCCCAAAAACCTCAATCAAGTTGGTGAGATATGACCTTCCCTGCACAAACCCATGCTGCCTATCACAAGCAAGTCAATTCATTTCCAAAAGTGAATAAATCCTGTCTCTCAGTATTTCTGCATCAGATTCTCCATCACTGACTTCGGGCTCACCAGCCTGTAATTATCTAAATTATCTCTGTTTCCTTTCTTAGACAAAGGAATAACATTGGAAAATCTCCAGTGCTTTGGAACCTCACCTGAGGCCAAACAGGATGCAAACATATCTGTTAAGGCTTCAGCTATTCCCCCTCTTACAGCACACAGTATCCTGGGATAGATCCTATCTGGCCCTGGGGTCTTGTCTACCCTAATGTATTTCAAGACAGCCAACACTTCCTCCTTCATTATGTTGACCTGTAGCTTACGTCCATCAATAGCAAGACTTGGACACCATCTGGGCTTGGACTGCTAAGTGCTAAATAATATTAGCAACACAAATATATCAGACAATAGCCATCTCAAGCAAGAGAGAATCAAAACAGCTCTCGCTGCCATTTGGCAACATTGGACATTACTGAATCTCCCCGTATTCTGGTGTTATCATTGACCGGAGACTGAAATAGATCAGCTATGTAAATCCTGTCAGGATCCCTATTTTTGACTCAGAAAAGGTAAAATATTGTCACTTACTTATCGAGAAGATTTCCAGTGAATTTCTTAAGCCCCTTTTCTATCAAGGCAGTGCAGTCCAGTCCAACCTACTCCAGGGATCCAGGTAAGCAACAATGGAGTGGTGCAAACTGCACTGCCTTTTTGGAGCTGTATTCCACATTTTAAATGTCCTAAAGCCTCTTTGACAGTTACTAAATGAAGTTAAGTGAGTGGTAAGTGATCGAGTAGGATGCCATGTGGATGAGGAGAGTGGGGAGGCAGGATGGTAGGTTAGTTTGAAGTACAGTGCAAGGTGGGTGGAGGTGAAGGGGAAAGTGGGAAGTGGGTGGTAAGTGAGGGGTCAGTTCGTCTCAGGGTGATGTGGAGTTGGGAGGCAGATTCAGTGGGTTGGAGGAGAACTGGGCATCAAAGAAGTTGGGAATCGAGTATTAGAGGTCAAGAGGTAGGAAGATTGAATCTTTATGGGATCAAGAAGGCTCACAGGTTTTAGGGTGAGATATTAGATTTAGAGAGGGTCTGAGGCTGGTCAGGGGAGCACAGCTGACTGTAGGATTTAGAGGGGAGTCAGGGGTTGGGCAGGTGGGTCTCCATGGGGAGTCTGAGAGGAGATGTGTGTCAGGTCCAGGTAAGGGGTTCTGTCATGAATGGAGATTGGGTGAGTAGTACCAGTGAGAAGTTTGATAGTTAGTCAGTAGTTAGACTAAGTTGTAATTCCTCAAACTTTTCCTGGCAAAACTATTAAGGTAAGTCAGTTGGAACCCTTTGAAGTTTCTGACCCCTGCAACCTTCAATTCTGCATAAACTCTCCAGCTCCTGAGTTCCTGCATCCCTTTTAATACTGTACTTTTTATTTTATACTGTGTCTCCATCATCTTCCTACCAAAGTGAATCACCTCACACTTCTCTGCATTAAATGTCATGAAGCAATTGTCCTCCGATTTCACTGATGTCATTTTGAGATTGATCACCAGTGTTCTCCAACTCACAATACTTCCGTGTTTTGTGTTGCCCACAGATTTTGAAATTGTGCTCTGTACAGCAAAGTCTAGGCCATTAAAATATAACAGGATAAGAATGGATCCCAACATTGACCCCAGGAAACTCCATAACGATCCTTCCTCCAGTCTGCAAAATAATTGTTCATTTTGTTTCTGTGTCTTTATTTTAATGTTTTCATTTTCTTTACCTCTTCATTGCTTTTGTGTTTTGTCATTCGGTTAAACATGTTTCCATTTATTACTGATCCTTTTATTCCTTGTGCTTTAATTTGGTTCAGTAGTCCATTATGTGGCAATTTATCAAAAGCCTTTTAGAATTCAATGTGAAATAACTGCACTGAGCCTGGTATTCCATCACTAAGTCACCCTTTATTTACATCTGCACAGTGCACATGCTTTGAACAGTCAGCTCTGAGCCAGTTCCTGGAATGAGAAAACTCCCTGAATGTCCTATTTACATAGGCCAGCCAGGGCTCCCTGATTGGGGCTGGTTAACAACCTCAATCAAGGATTTCAAAGTCAGTGAGATCCACCTGGCCTGTGTACCAATCACTACACAATGTGTACTACATCAAAATCAATCCTCTCTGTTAAGTGCACACAGGTTTGTTAGTTTTCAATTTGCCCTTAAGAAATCCATGATGGCTATTTTTTTAATTAACCTGCATTTGCCCAAATGACTGTTAATTTTCGTCCTAAATCGTCACTTCTTCTAGAGTCCCCTCCACTGACATTAAACTGACTAGCTTTTAATCACTGAGCTTATCTCTATACCCTGTTTTTAGGGGTGTCACATTCTCCAAGGCTCTGACATCACATGTACTTAAGGAGTGTTAGAAGATTGCGCCCAGTGCCCCCATAATCCATCATGACTTCTCTTTCGTACCCTTGATGTCATTCAGTCCTGGTGTCTTATCAAATTGAAGTACACAGTCAGTTAATCCCATATCCTTACCAATTTTAAATGAATGCCAGACCTAATATAAAAACAAAATTTGCAGATGTTTGAAATCCGAAATAAAAATAATAAGCGCTGGAAAAACTTAGCAGGTCAGGCATTATCTGAGAGAGAAAAACAGAATTAACATTACAAGTCCAAGTAATCTTCTTTGGAATCCAAATAAGAGTCATCAAGCTCAAAATGTTAAGTCCTTCTCTCACCACAGATATTGCTGGATCTGTAGAGTTACAACAGCACTTCCTGGTTTTATCTAAGTGTCTGAATTTTTTAAAAATTTCAAAAATTTACTTTGCTCATAAAAAGTATCTATTATATATATATTTATATATATTCCGTACAGTAGCACATCAAGGAAACAAGCAAGCATTGGAGTTTGGCTCTATACAAACAAACTAAAGGAATCTCTTACTTGAACAAGACTATATTTACATATATCTCAGGAAGCAGGAGGGTCTGAAATAACTCCACTTTCACCAGGACCCACTTAGTGTTCTGGGGGCTCAGGTTCCAGCCCACCATGGTGGAATTTCAATTCTCTTACTTTTCAGTAGGGTGCGCTAACTGAAGACCAGGCATCTCACACATCCATCCTCGCTGAAGTTAGATAATAGAATTACCCCTCCATGCTGTAAGCAGGTGGGGGGTCTACTGCTTTTTGTGACCTCTGTTCCTTGTCTTGCTATAATCCAGTAGGGAATGCATATTACTCTACCCACATCTGGGCGAAATTGGTTTTTGCAAAAGCCTACTGTATAAAATTGGTCTCGTGTAGTAGTGCGCAATGGAGAGATTTGGATAATTGTCTATTATACACAGCACCCGGCAATAGAACAGAATACCAGTATTAGGTATAATGGGCAGGCCTTCCAATTCCACAGGTTTTACACCACCACTCGCAATTAATTCCTGCACTCTAATATCAGGACAAATTCCTTCACTATGTGGCATCCCACTCCCAGAGACTGACAACTGTAAGGAAGTCTAGAAAGCACTAAATACTTGAACAATTATAATGACAATCAGTATAAATCAACTGTCAACTAACATGTAAACTGTTGATATTTCCTTTAAATAGCACTTGAGATGAATCCTTGTTTAATTGTATATAATTTGTGCTGTAAGCCAGCATTCTGTGAAAGTGATAACATTTAAGAAACAAAGAGTTCTATGGGTTTGCTACATTTGACTACATATAACCTAAAACATCAACAATATTTGATTTTGCTTAGCAATAGGGGCGGGTTTTGTTGCAAGATTTCTCAATAGGTCACTCAGAATAGTTCTAGAGTCACATTAGGTGGGGCAAGAGGCAGAAGCAGACTCCATGTCAGGCAGCACTGTTTTGGCTGTGCTGTAGTTCAGATAATTGAAATACACAGGTTTGGTCTATTTGGGCTCAGGGAAGGTGTTAAGCAGATGCTTAACTTTGCTAAGGAGAGTTCAGGGAAGTCCTAGAGATTGAAAAGGCTCAAAACAAAATGTACGGTTAGGCAATTGAACTACACAAGTTCTAAGGCTCTTGCGAAGATTTGTACCTCAGGTTGTGGCTGAGGTTGTTGTCTTGCTCACTAAGCTGGCTGATTATTGTACAGACATTTCGTCACCATGCTAGGTAATATCATCAGCGCGGCCTCTGATGAAGCAATGTTGTGTAGGCACTCTTCCTCCTTCCTGCGTAGTTCTGGTGTGTTGCAGTGAGTTGTGGCCAATTTGAATAGTGCCCTAACACAGCTCTATTTATGGACGTTGGGGTGATTGCTGCGGAAATTGAGGATTTGGTCGGTGTGGGTTGCCTTCCTATATTCTCAAAACTGAAAAAGCTGTCTTAACACATGGGCTAAACTATAACCTCAAAGAGACAAACAGAACAGACTTCATGGCCGGTCTGGAAGCCAAACTAAAAGTTAATGGACTCATGGACGAAACACAACAAGCCATCCAACAAACTATAATCCCTACACTGAACCAGAGGAATGAATGGACACCCTCAACACATCAGAGAGAAAAGCACTCAAAGGACTCAGCATGACAAGAACATCAAAATCCTACCAGCGGACAAAGGACACATGACTGTCCCTATGAACAAACTGGACTACATTAAGAAAGCCCAGATACTGCTTGCAGATACACACAATTACCAACAGGTGTAGGTAGACCCAACAGTGCAGCTGGTAAACAGGATCACCCAGACACTGAGGAGACTAAAAAATGTGGGACAAATAACCAAGACAGACTACATGAAAATGAAACCAGAAGGCTCAAACACCCCCACTTCTATGGACTACGCAAAATACATAAACCAGGCATTCCCCTTCAGACCAAGAACAGAGATTGCTGGAAAAGTTCAGCAGGTCTGGCAGCATCTGTGAAGAAAACATCAGAGTTAACATTTCGGGTCCGGTGACCCTTCCTCAGAACTCTCAGACCCATTTTTCACCCTCAGACCCATTGTCTCCCTACAAGGTACACCTACACACAAACTGGCCAAGGACCAACAACAGAGACTGAAACACCTGGTTGATGGATCACCCCACTTTATCCACTCAACCCAGGAATTCCTTAACAACCTCAAGAACATGAAAATCAATGACAACCAGATTATGGTTTCCTTTGATGTCACAGCACTATTCGTGTCCATTGACGCACCACAGCCAAAGGAACACTTGCTGCATTACTGGATACAGCAGAAACGTGGACTCCAAACAGCTCCACCAGCAAGAACAACACTCAGACTACTGGACCTTTGCCTCACCACACACTTCATCTTTAACAGCCAAATATACAAACAAATCAATCACACACTTATGGGGTCACCCACCTCAGGGCTTATTACAGAGGCAGTCATGCAAAGACTGGAACACACTACCCTACCCCTCATACAGCCAAACTGTGGATCCGATACGTGGACGACACGTTTGTCATCCTTAAACACATCAAGTTGGAAGAAACACACCAAATCATCAACAAAGTTTTTACTGGGATCAAATTTACCAAAGAAGAGGAAGAGAACAATCAACTTCCATTCCCAGATGTCAGGGTAGAATGAATGACCAACGGTGAGTTCCAACCACAGTATATAGGAAGGCAACCCATGCTGAACACATCCTCAATTTCCACAGCAATCACCCCAACATCCACAAACAATGCTGTGTTAGGTCACTATTCAAATGGGCCACAACTCACTGCAACACACCAGAACTATGCAGGAATGAGGAAAAGCGCCTATACAAGGTCTTTGCTAACAACGGATATCCCAACAACTTCATCCACAGGTGTCTACTAGATAGACAACGCCAAGAGGACACAGTATGCCCCAATACACTGGCCACACTACCCTATAATCAAGAACATATCAGAAATGACAATGGGTCTCCTGCGACCATGGTAGCATACAAACCCATAGCCACACTATGACAAGCACTCATAAGGACCAAAGATCCCATACTCATGACATGCAGGACCAATGTAGTTGACAAAATACCTTGCAATGACTGAAACAAACATTATATCGGCCAGGCTGTAAGGAAACTGGCCATCAGGATACACAAACACCAGCTAGCAACAAAACGACACAACAAACTTTCCCTCTTCTTAGCCATTAATTGGGACAACGTGGCCATCCTAGCTCAAGCCAACCACAGACATGCACAGGAATTTCTGAAGGCCTGGTTTTCAACCCGCAATGCAATCAACAAACATGTGGAATTAGACCCCATATACAAACCCATGCAAGAACAGAGCTGGAAATGACACAATCCAAATTACAGACTGGATAATATAAATACCAAGCAGAGTAGAACAACATTGCATGAACTCTTTTTAATGAGTGTCAAGGAAGTCCAAGAGCTGTTGAATACCTCAACAGAGTGAAGTAAAACAACTGAGATGTTTTACAACAAAAGGAGATGTGCAATGCTGAAAAGAAGTCCGTACAAAATGAATGATTAAGCAATTGAACTACATGAATTATGTTTGGTGAGGCCTTAGTAAAATCCTAGAACAATTGTACAGCTCCATGTAGTGAAGGCTCAGGAAAGCTCATGAAATTTGTGAGAGTTTAGAATATTTTTTGTGTCACTAATCCATTAGGACAGTTGAAAGGCCCATGAGCAGTATTAGCTTAATGCTACTAGACAAGACTAGAGCTCAGGGAAAACCCAACAGTAGTTCTATCTTGGTGAAGCTAGCTGTTGGTGAAAAACTGGATTAGTGCCTGTGAGTAAGTATCCAAGAGTAGTTTACAGAGTCCAGGAGAAAGTTGACCTACAAAACAAATGTGATCGAACAAAATGGAATCAGTTATTCAGGCAATCCATGATATAATAGTTCTTGAGGATACATTTCAAGACTGGATTGGCAAAAGTAAAATATTTCTTCTTTTGAAGCTTAAAGAGATTTTAATGGCCTACTATGTCATTAATGTATACAAAGCATTGCTGAGAAATCCATGGGATCTACCTTGATCACATTTGCTATTTTATATATGATTCGGGATGTTCAATCTTGCTCTGTTATCCATATTTACAAAAGGTTAATTCTGGATTTTGGAATATAGGTTGTACATTTACTACAGATTGTATGAATGTTGTAATATTATTTACCAATTATTTATTTTTGTGTAATCAAAACCACTGAATTTTGTCAATGTATTCTTTAGTAAGTGCCCTAGATCTCATACTTCATCACACCTTAATGAAAATATCACTAGACTCTAGTCACATGCAACTTAAATTTAGTAGACTGATCCAGGATTGTGGCATATTTGTACTCCTCCCAGCTGCTAAATATGTGGTCAACTCTGCATGATGAAAAGAGGTGGCAGGTTGAGCTCCAAAATAGCAATACTGGCATCAAATCAATGTTACTCACTGATTGTTATCATGATCTGCCTGCTCTGTATACCTCTGTTGGATGTTCACTGTAACCACACTATTGCATCTAGGGCACCTCATCCAAAAGTATACTTGTGTGCCACAGACGTCATTTGGTCTTCCAATATTATTCATGGTATTGAAGAAACAGACGCTATGCATCGAAACTTTACATTACATGTTTATGGAAATCTACCAGTGGTATTAAAAAAGCAGAAAGTTAGATTTTTGTGTTGGTAATGCGATAGCATTGAGTCAATCTGTTGAATAATCTATTCAACAGTGATTCTTTTAGCACTGGATTGCTGCAGATTCTCACCATTCAACTGAGCCACAACTATGTTCAGAAACCAGTACTGTATTTCAGAGGTAAACATGATAAGAGCCAGGTGGAGTTCAGAAACCGTATTGGTGCAATATGACTTCACAGCAAATTGCAAGTCTGTTTTGCAGTGGCCCTGTTGTGTATAATTCTGTTGATGTCTGGGCATGTCACTGGAAGCAGGAAATAGCATCTTACAGCATCTTGAAAGAGATACAACACAGATGTACCAAAGAATGTTTTCCTTTCAAAAATTTTGGTGAATAGCTCTACTTTGTGGATTCCATTCAACACCCATGAGGTACCATCTCACATCTTACACCTCCAAATGTCATTTGGAAGCATTCCTTAACTTACGTGTATTTACTTCACTAAAAAGACATGCAAGGAATATATTTGCTTATGTCATTCGAAATAGAGAAATATTAATATCTACCTTATAATATTTAAACAAAAAGGAATTGGATTTTCCTCTGTGTTTTCCAAACTGGTCAAGAAATTTATATTGGGCTCCATGTCAGCATTTTGATTTTACAATGCATTATGGCTACTGAAGTTAACTTTGTGCTCGTGGTTTTCTTTACTTGAATTGCAACCCATGTAATGGTTGCATGAAATGCCCTGTGAAAACTCCACTCCCAATGTAAGAAATATGTGTCCCAGGAAGAGAGGCTTTCAAGAAATTGAAGATAAGGAAGTTCCAATTTCTTTAATTTTTGGTTTAAAAATCCAACTGCTGAACAACCAAAACCATTTTAAAATGTGTTTAAAATTTGTTCTCAAGAAACTTGGGATCTTTTCTTCAACTTATTTCTTTTAAGAATTGAATATAACTGAAAATATTTGTAACGCTATCAATATCAATGTCAACTATTCTCAACATGGAGGCAGTATTTTAAATTAAATCCAAATTCTTCCAAACTCAGCAGTTGATTTTTTTGATCTCTGATGTTTCCCATTAAAATTATACAGGATTTTTTTTTCTGAGACTCCAAGATATTCTGTTTCAGTTGTAGCCCAAGACCCAGCACAGTAAAACACAATACATCAACCAGGAAGGATATTTTCAGCAATATTCTCCAAACAAACTACGCTATACTTATTCCAGTGTCAAGTTTGGTTAAGACATACAATAGGTCTCAGGTGGACCATGGTGTAGGCTTTTACTCCTCCCTTCCCTGGTTTGTCAGCTTTACCCCTGATATCAATTACCCAAGATGGTTGTAACTATATACTCAATGTTTTTTATTAAAGCAATGTATACAAAAGTACAGCAACAAAACTTACCTACACAATGCTTACAATAACGGTTTGTTTGGACTTGTTTGAGGTTCAGGCTAAAACAGGTCATTAGCCCACTTCATCTCAACCACTGGCCATTGTTCAACTTCTTGAGCTAGCTAACTATGCTCTGAGGCCAGTTTTCTCATACCATTTTTCCATACAGTGGCTGTATGTTTAAACTCTGGCATTGTCCAGTCTTCAATAATTGATCAGTTTGACCACTGACATACATCATAAATGTGTCATTCACCATAGTTAGTTTGATTAATTGGTCATTAAGAATCCCCCTCGTCCTCACATACCACCCCGCCAATCTCCGGATCCAACGCATCATCCTCCGACACTTGCGCCATCTGCAGTCAGACCCCACCACCAAAGACATCTTTCCCTCCCCACCCTTATCTGCCTTCTGGAGGGACCACTCCCTCCGCGACTCCCTTGTCCGCTCCACACTCCCCTCCAGCCCCACCACACCCGGCACTTTTCCTTGTAACCGCAGGAAGTGCTACACCTGCCCCC
>JAHRHZ010000111.1:22531272-22543901 GCA_024137785.1 Ginglymostoma cirratum | reverse complement strand
TGTCTGCCTCCTCTCCACCTATCCTCTCCTCTATCCATCCTCTATCCACCTCCCCCTCTCTCCCTATTTATTTCAGAACCGTCTTCCCCTCCCCCATTTCTGATGAAGGGTTTAGGCCCGAAACGTCAAGTTTTCCTGCTCCTATGATGCTGCTTGACCTGCTGTGTTCATCCAGCCCCATGCTTGTTATCTCGGATTCTCCAGCATCTGCAGTACCTTTTATCTCTGGTCATTAAGACTTGCTTGTTTCTGCTTGGAAGAGGCTTATCTCTTGGTTTTAACAACCTTTGACCTCAGCCTTAGCTTGCTTAGCTGTTGACACCATTATATCATCTAATTAAATGCTCCATGTATGATATTTATCCACTGTGATTCTCGATTAAGCACACCATGTTAACTGATTAATAGTCCACATTATCACATCTAGTTTGTTGTGACCATTTCTAAACAACTCATCAGCCTTTCGGAGTTATTGTGACAGTTTAGTCCATTACTGCTGAGTTACAACACTTAATTAAACACCCATATTCTTTCAGACACAGAAACATTGAGATCAGTCAATTTTCTAATCACTAGGTCATTATCCAATTGATTGATTTTTTTTTCAATAAGACAAGCTTCATGGTTTTATTTTCTTCCATTTCATTTCGTTTCGACTAACCCAGCAAATTTTTGGCTGATATCTATATTGGAGGTAATTGCACATCCATCATGGTGATCTGGTCCGATCCAGTAGGTTCATCTTCTTGATTGCTCAAGTTTGTACGTCTGTTTGTCTTTCTTTTTTCTTCCTCGTTTTTGAGGGTAGAATGTAACAGATTGGTCCACACTTATCAGCAAGGTACTGCAGTATTTGCTATCACCTGCTGCTGGGTGGCTGGCCGGGAAACTCTCCTGCTCTTCCAAGCTGCCATTTGGTTTATTAGAAGACATTATAGGCTGGCAGACAACCTGCTTGGCCACATTGTGAATGCACCATCCAGGGTCAACAAGTCTGTACAGTGACTTGAGTCATGCTTCTGGTCCCAAACTAGGGATGCAACCACAGAATCACCCTGTTCTTTCTTCGGATAGGTGATAGGATCATAGAAAAGTAATGGCACAGAAAGAAACCATTCAGCCCATCATATCTATGCCCACTGAAAGAAAAAGGAAATTGCTAGTCTTCTATTCTAATACAGCCTTCCATGACTTGGAGTCTTGACTCCTCCAATACATAGCCACAGGTAATCAAGTTACGCAAGTTCTGCCTGGGAGATCTAGAACTTACTAAAATTTGGCATAGTCCTATCCACAGAATAGCCACAGACATCATTTTTTTCTAATGTAGATTCTCATTTCTGCATTGCAACTCGTTTGCCTTTTATCCTGAAACAAGTTTTATTTAAACGACTCCCCAGGTTTATTTTTAATCATGCTGCACTTTGTTTTAAACCAAAATATAATTGATTGCTTGCATTATTGTCTCTGCAGTACTTCTCTGGAAATTTTTATAAGCTTGTTTTCCCTCTGTATGTCATACCATAAATTGGTCAAATTTTAGTGGAAAATAGTGAACTTGTTGTAACAAGAGCCAATTCCAGTATGCCTGTGCTACTGGAAATCAGACTTAGAGATGGGAAAATCTGTTGTGATATCAGTCAAAGATAAATTTACTCGAAATGGAATTAATAATTGATTAGAATTTAATTACGAAGAATATTTCTGTTCAGCGTTGCATTTTTAGTTAATATAGATGGTGTTTTTGGCTCTAAGTCCAATACTTCCTTGGCATGGTACCGTTAAGTAGATTATATTTAACTAACAGCAGGATCAAATTTCAGACATTCACTTCAGATTATTATTCCTTTGTACAGGTTTTCTGAGTGCTTGTGATACTTACAGCTGCTATGCACCGCACAGTCTTTTTGCCTTTTTCTCAATTTATTGCGCAAGAGATCTTTCAAGTTGAAATTCAAGTCATCAGCAAATATCTTGGGAATGAAATTCCTTGGCCTGGGATGGGACCCGGTAATGCTGGGTCACCATTAAATTTGTTGACCAGTGAAAGACCCCCAACGCCATGAAGAAATATTTGTGGTTGACCTTACATCTTTTACAACCTCAGGGCACCTTTACAGCCAATGAAGCTCTTTTGAATAAATGTGATAAATAATTTTGAAAAATAAGAAACTTATTGCAGTGGCTTTGGATTAAAAGTCGAGGAAGTCTTTCTTCCAGATTTTGCTAAAGATATATGTGTAGAGTACACAGTTTTGGACTCCTACTGAAAGGATGAAGTAGTTCTTTTGGAACGCCACTGTGATGGTTCATTACAATAAGGTGAAGATTGTCCTTTCAGGAGAGAGTCAAATAGGGCTACACATTTTATGGAGTTTAGCAGAATAATGTATAGAAGTGTTAGTCTTGTTGATAGGTATTGCATTCTTCAAGGATTTCATACATTCGGCACTTGATGACGTGCTCTGGGAATCTCACTTTCTCCTAAGAAAATTGGCTGCAACATTGTCAACCCATCTCGGGGAGTCCTGAAGGAATTAAGTACCCAGTAGGCAGCGAGAACCCCATCGCCAGGACACCTGGCTCCATGGAGGGCATTTCATTGCTGCACTTCCTCAATATGGCAGAGATCTGACCTTGAGAACGACCTGCATATCAGAGGCTGGCAGCTGTACATTGCCAGGTTTGCCACCAGGTGTGATCACTGTCGTCAGTAATACCCTTGGGTGTTTGATAGTGATTATAGGATGGGATCCTGGGAGAAAGTTAAATGAGGATGGCATGGGAAGTCATGGGAGATGGTCACTGGCAAGGGATAGGAGGAGGATTAGAGGAAAATGTAGTGGGTGGCTCAGTAGCCACCTGCTTTCCTAATATAGACATCTCAGTCAGGCACTGATTGCCTTTGAATGAAGGATTATTACCTCCCGACTATTAGCACAAAGGGTTTGTTTGTCAATCTGCCTGCATGGCAGGTGTCCTGTCTACCACTACTGAGCTTCAGCAGTGGGGCAAAAAAGCCCTTACATGAATTATTGATTGCCCGGCTCCAGTTGGCAACAGGTTGAGAATACTGTGCCCTGGAATTAACTAGGGGTAAAGTAGGAAGTGAGCATGGTTCACATACCACACCATCTGACTTGATCAAATCAAATTGCATTGCGGAGCTCACCTCTGATAGGAAGCTTCAAATTGCGCACTAAAAGCTTGCTCCCAACGGTGGACAGTATAGATCAAGTGGACCTGTGGTCCCAACATCCTCTATTGTGCATATGGAGTCCACAACATACCTAATTCAGGCAAGGTCTGAATGTGAGAGCACCATGACAGTGAGCGAAGAACGCAGAAATGTAGCCTGAGTCAGTCCATTAGCTGGGTACAGGTCCCTGAGTGCACAGCTTTCTTGCTGCAGTATTAGAATGACATTTGTCAGGGGCCCTTTCAATAACTGGGTCTAGCTGGGGCCTCCTCCAACTGGTCAGGGGGCCAACTGGGACTGCGCAGTGAGGCAACTGCGGGAATTTTTTTTTGTTTGATTTTTTTCTTTTATTTGGCTTACATACCCCCGGGTAACCTGGAGCGAATAGTATGACCGGGTAAGTCTATAAATTTGTTTATTTTTATATTTCATGAATAAAGTATATTTTTTCAAAAAAAAAATTAGAATGACATTTGTCAGTGCAGCACTGAAATGTAGAAGCATCCTGTAAGTGAATTGGACATGTACTATCGGGGTTCTTAGAGGTTAGCACATGTTGGATGACAATGTCCGTAGATGTGGGGGCATTGTATGTATCTGTGCCCTCATTCACACAGGGAGCAAGACCTTTCTGTCAATTGAACAAAGGCACTGGCTGAAGCTCTTCCAAAGTCAAATTCTGGATCCTAATACCTGTCTCACTCACAGTCAAAAACTCCTGTCCCTGAACACAGACCAAATTTTATATCATTAATCTGAGAGGTGTGGCTGTCTCCTGAAACAGCGAGCAGTGTGACCAAGAAATGTATTCAATTTTCCAGAAAAACTGGCATTAAAGTTGGAGTCATACTCAGCACAAAGGAAGATGGTTGTTGGAGGTCAGTCATCACAGCTCCAGGACATCTCTACAGGAGTTCCTCAGGTAGTGTCGTAGGCCCAACCATCTTCAGATGCTTCATCAATGACCTTCACTCCATTGTAAGGGTCACAAGTGGGAAATTCACTGATGATTGCATAATGTTCAGCACCATTCACAGCCTTCGGATACTGAAGCAACCCATGTCCAAATGCAGCAAGATCTGGACAATATACAGGCTTGGGCTAAAAAGTGGCAAGTAATATTTGCCAGGTAATGACCATCTCCAATAAGAGGAAATCTAACCCTGGTCCCTTGACATTCAATGATATTACCATCACTGAATCCCCTACTATCAACATCCTGAATACTATCATTGACGAGAAACTGAACTGGACCAGCCCTATTAGCCCTTCTGCCCAACTTGTCCAGGTCAATCCAGTTTCCTAAACTGAACTAATCCCATTTTGCCTGCATTTGTTTCATAACTCTCTAAACCTTTCCTATCCACATACCTGTCCAAATCTCTTTTACATATTGTGATTGTACCTGCTTCTATCACTTCCTCTGGCAGCTCGTTCCATATAAGCACCACCCTCTTAGGTCCCCTTTAAATCTTTCTCCTCTCACCTCAAACCTATGCCATCTAGTTTTGGACTCCCCCACCCTTGAGGGGGAGTACTGATCTTGGCTATTCACCTTATCTATGCCCCTCATGATTTTATAAACATCTATAAGGCCATGCCTCAGCTTCCTATGCTCCAGGGAGCTATGACTCTGTGGCTCTAACAGCAGGTCAGAGGCTAGGAATATTGCAGCAGGTAACTCACTTCCTGACTCCCCAAAGCCTGTCCATCATCTACAAGGCAGAAGATAGGAGTGAGATTGAATACTCCCCTCTAACCTGGATGAGTGCAGGTTCAACAACACACAAGAAGCTTGATGCCATCAAGAGCAAAGCAGACTGCTTGATTGGCACCATGTTTACAAACATCTACTCCCTCCTCCACCACCGACACTCAGTAGCAGCAGTGTGTATCATCTGCAAAATTCATTAAATACCCTGAGACAGTACATTCCAAAGACACGACCAACAGCCACCTAGAAGGACAGGGCAGCAGCTACATACGAACACCGCCATCTGCAAGTTCTCCTCCAAGCCATTCATCATTCTCACTAGGAAACATATTGCCATTAACTTCATTGTCACTGGGGCAAAATCCCGGAGTTCCCTCCCTAAGGGCATTGTGGCCCAACTACAGCACATGGATTGCAGTGGTTCAAAAAGACAGCTCACTACTACCTCAAGTGCAATTAGGAATGGACGATAAATACTGAACCAGCCAGAGATGCCAACATCCAAGAGTAAGTAAGAAGTATACATTAATGTTTTGGGAGGATGATGCAGAGTCTAACATTTGCTGGCTATACAAAGAAGAGGTGAGATGGGATGTTGTGATAAGAACATATAGAACTTTGAGGAACATACAGATAATTTGAGTGAGTGGGCACAATATTGGTACATGGAGTTTAATGTAGGAAAGTGTGAGATCATGCATTTTCATCTGAAAACTCAAAAGGCAGGCTATGATTAAAATGGAGAGAAACTCCAAAAAAAAGGGCAACACAGAAGGATCTGGGTGTCCTTATGCATGAAGTGGAAACTGTTTGCATGCAGTTACTGCAAGTAATTAAGAAGGGACATGGAATTACGAACTTCATTGCCAGGGAGATTGGAGTTTAAAAATAGGGAAGTCTTGTTACAACTGTACAGGGTGTTGGTGAAGCCACATTTGGAGTATTTTGTACAGTTTTGGTCTCTGTATTTAAGAAATGATATATTGGCTTTAGGGGTCGGTTCAAAAAAAAGTCCCAAAGCTGATTTGTAGGATTGAGGGGTTGACTTTTCTTTTAAAAATGCTGTACAGGTTAGACCTTTGTTCATTAGAGTTTAGAAGAATGAGGGATGATCTTATTGAAATATAATAGATTTGAGGGGATCGGTGGGATAGATGTTGAGAAGATGTTTCCAGCAGTGGGGAAATCTTGAACTAGGGCTCATGGATACATGATAAGGGGGCATTCTTTTATAGCTGAGGAATTTCCATCTAAGGGAGTAGTGAACACCGAGAATTCTCCAAACAAGAGAGTGGTGGAAGCAAGATTACCAAAAGTATTTAAAGAGGAGGGAGATTTTTAATGTATCAGGCTGTTAAGAGCTAAGATGAGCGGGTATGAAAGAGGAGTTAAGGCCTGGGACAGATAAGCCATAACCTTGGTGAAAGGCAGGGCAGGAATGAGGGGCTGAATGGTCTATTTCTCCGATATCTTACATTATGTTCTTCTGTGATGTTGGGGTCCTCAGGAGCTGAGATGGAACATCCACTCGTTACTTCTGGATAAGGATGGATGCAGATATTTCATCCTTATCTTTTATTACACACGTTGCAGAGAGAAAGGCCCCATATACATTTGAGATAACAATGTTAGAGCTGGATGAACACAGCACGCCAGGCAGCATGAGAGGAGCAGGAAAGCTGACATTTAGGGTCTGGACCCTTCTTCAGAAAAGAGTCCACACCCGAAACTTCAGCTTTCCTGCTCCTCTGATGCTGCTTGGCCTGCTGTGTTCATCCAGCTCTACACCTTGTTGTCTCGGATTCTCCAGCATCGGCAGTTCCTACTAACCCCCTATACATTAAATGCTTGTTAAGATACCAGGAGAACTCTTGTGCTTTCCATCTGTATGGCAGTTGGACCATTGCTTAAATTTATCTCAATTCATCGTGAAAGACAGTATCTCTGAAAGTGCAACCTTTCTTTAACAAAATAAAAGCAAAATATTGGATGCTGGAAATCTGAAACAAACACAGAGAATGCTGGAGAAACTCAACAAGGTCTGGCAGCATCTGCGAAGAGAGAAACAGAGCTAATGTTTCAAGTCCAAGTCCAGTATTCACTCTTCTTCAGGACTGAAGAGTCAAAAGTCCCTCAGTACATCGCTGGAGTTTCAGCCTATGAGTTTTCTCAAGATTTGGTACAGATATTCAAAATGACGAGAGCTCTGACACAGAATAGAGGGAGAAGCTGTTCCCATTGATGGAAATATTGAGAAACAGAGGGCACAGACTTAAGACGAAAGATACAATGGTGAAAAGAGGAAAACAAATTCATGCAGCAAGTGGTTAAAATACACTGCCTGAGTGTGTGAGGGAAATAAGTTCATTTGAGACTTTTAAGAAGGAATTGCATGATTATCTGAAAGAAAGAAAACCCAAGGCTATGTGGAGATGGTGAGGGGTGGGGAGTGGGGGTTGCTGGCATCAGGTAAATTGTTCATTCAGAGAACTGGCACAGACATAATCATCTCTTGCTGTGAAGAAACTATCAGCTACAAGACCTGGAAAAGGACTGGTTTGACAAGAATGACCACATCATCCAAGACCTCATTAAGAAGAGGAGGAATGTTCTCCATGTCTGGCAAAACAACATCACTGGTGAGGTGGAGATGAGAACTCATCAAACAGCAAAGGTAGGGTTATAATGAAAAATGAGGAAAATCAAGAAACAATGGGGACTAGCAAGCTAAGAAGCTGCAACTCCTTGTTGATGAGAGATTTCTTCAGAGCCACCAAGATTATATGTAGATCCAACATGCTTAGCCTCAAGCTGGTGCAATGTAACAATGGAAGTATTTTGAGAGACAGAGAAAACATCAGCCTCTGATAGACAGGACACTTCAAAGAGCTCCTAACCTGCAATACTATTGTAGATGAGGACACATTTGAGGAAAACCCCCAACTCCCATCAACTACGATCTTGGCCTCCCACCTAGTGTGGCAGACATTGAAACCACCATTAGATACACGAAGAATGGAAAAGCCGCAGGAGCCACTGGGATTCCAGTGGAAATTTTCAAAATTGTTGGAGAAGTGGAGCTTAGCCACCATCTGCATCAACTGTTCCTGAAAATCTGGGCCAAAGAAGAAATTCCTGATGATCTGAGTGATGCTGCCACCACCACTGTCTTCAAGAAAGGAGACAAAGTAGACAGAGGGAACTACCAAGGAATCTCCCTGCTCTCCATAGCCAGGAAGCTCATTGCCCGAATTCGCACTAGGTGCCTTTTCATGCTTTCTGAGGCAATCCTTCCTGAAAGCTAATGTGGCTTGTGACCAAACTGTGGAACTATGGGCATGATTTTCACTGCTCAGCAACTCCAAAAGCAATACCAAGAATGATGCCATCACTCAATATGGCCTTCATCAATCTGACTAAAGCTTTTGACTCAGTCATTCAGGAAGTGCTATGGAAGAATTGTCAAAGGCCAGCTGTCTAATGAAATTCATCAACATCCTCCATCTCGTCTCCAAACAAGATGTCGGTAACAGTAGTCACCAACGGTAATATGACAGGATTGTTTCGGTCAAGACACTGATCAAGCAGGGATGTGTCATCACTTCCCCACACAGTGGCTTAACTACATCTATTAACTGAGGAATGAGGCTTAATCTCTGGCAAGCCAAGGCACCTGAGACGCGATTGCGTTTTGTGTGAGTTCGAAGCTGATCAACCTTTCATTTTCTTTGCCTTAGTACTCAAAACAGCTTAGAGCAGAATGACAACTCACAAGAGCCAAGATTAATTTTTATCTTGTATAAATCAACATCTCACAATCTAGTTTGGGAATCAGATGAATTATTAGTAAGGGATTATATGGCCTTTTGGAGCCTCTGAGGTCTAATTCCAATTGTAGTTCTGACTAATAGAATCAAAGCTTCCCCAATCTCCTGGTTCTAAAAAAATTCTGAATAAACTCAGTGTTTGACATGGGCAGTATGGATATACTAGAGGTAAATTAAGTGCACTACAGGTCCTCTAGCCATGTAAACTGAGTCACCAAATAGCATTTCAGCTGTTTATGGATACGTAAGTGAGCATTCTCACACTGACAGATATGGGATGGCCAATGGAAGTGCTGGAAAAAATGCCACACTTGTACAGGACATTGCCTGGGATGGAGGACTTTAGCAATAAAGAGAGACTGGATAAGTTTGGGTTGTTTTCTTTGGAGCAGGGAAGGCTGTGAGGAGACCTAATTGAGGTGTGTAAGATTATGAAGGGCAAGGAGAGGGTGTAGAGGAAGCAGATGTTCTCTCTAATCAGAGGGTCAATAACAAGGAAGCAGAATCTTAAGGTGAAAGACGGAAAGTTTATAGAGGATTTAAGGAAAAGTCTTTTCACCCAGAGGGTGGTGGGGCAAGTAACCTGACAACCCTTTAAAAATGCATGTATGAACACTTGAAATGTCATAACATTCAAGGCTTTGGGCTTGGTGCTGGAAAGCGGAATACTGTAGATTTAGTAAGCTTTGATGGGCTGATTGGCCTCTTCTATACTGTGTGATTCTATGATTCAGTAGAAATTAAAAGTAAAAGCAAAAGAAACTTCATTTGAGTTGGGAATAACTGGTAGTTACACACAGATTTGCATTTGCCCCTAACAACATCCCCTCATAGAAAATACAAAATTCATAAAACAAATATTAAATATATGGCCAATACAATAATTGTATTTGATTAAATAATTTGAAAACATATATAAAATGATTATTAATTACAATTGAATAATTTGAATAATGTTTTGTTTAAACAAACTTTGTAATTGAATGTGAGGATCATTTCACCGTATTTTCCAAGAAGTTGCAAGAGTGTATTGATCATACAGTAAGTAAATTTACAAATTGTACCATCTTGTGCAATGGCATCGGCACCACAAATGAAAAAGAGATTGAGATAGAGAGAGAAAGTGAGCCCAAGACAATTCTCACTGTTGCACCAAGTTTTGCAAGCTGTTACATTTGTTAGTACAGCCATATGGCAAAGACAAAGAGGGTTCTTAACTTTTCTAACTATGATATTTATTATGCAAGTGACTGTCTCCCCTTCACTTATTAACTTTCCTTTGTTTCCTCTGCCAGGCACAGCAGTCAGCTGGATTCCATTAAAATAATTACTTTGTTCTGCCACAAGGCTGTTCCCATACGGCTAGCTCAAACTAGCTCAAAGTTTTCCAACAGGTGCCATTTTCTCAGGAAATCAAATTTACAACTAATGCCCATTCCATAAAAGACAGCATGCAAACTGTACTATGCCTTCCTCTTTTAACCTTTGCGTACACATCTTTAAATAATATTTTCTTTTATCTATATGTCTTTTATGGATGGAGATGTAAGTGGAGGTGTTATTCTGAGTCGGCTCTCTAGTGCAGCACATGTGGGTGCAGTTAAAAAGAGTATCAGCTCCATGCATCATTAATATTGAGCAAGAAAAATGTTAGTTTAGCACCACTTGCAATGTTCATTAACAATTCACCTAATGGGGTGAGAATATTGTGTTACTATTTTAAGGCAGTTTGCACCTATTTGGTCTTCTTCCTACACTAGGTCATCAGTTTGCTCCTTCTTTTCTGCACTGAATGATTTCTGTAAAGGAATAACTACAATGCTTGAATGCTTGAACATTATACTATAAATAGAAGCATTTTGAAAACATTAAAATTGGAAACAGGCCGTAAGATTATGCAACCAGCATGTCTCACCTAACTTTTTTTGACAGCATCACCTGATGGAAATTGTGGAACCCTTTGATGTAGGAGCAATCCTCATCACAGACCATTTACTGTGTGAGACTGTCTCTGCTATTACTCACCACATGGTACGCTTGTTGCCACCATCCTCTTTCAGGATTTGGATCTACAGGACCTGCTTGGTCTGATATACTACAGAAAAACCATTTCCTAGCCTAACGAGGAGAGGCTTTCTGTTAAAAAAATTATTGCATTGCTAGCAATTATGCTCCAGATACACCAAAATGATAGACACTAGGATGAATGTGGTTTTTGGAAATAGTTTCATGGAGAGTTTCTTTTCACGAGGCCCAGCATGTTTTCTTGCACTTGCCTCACTAAGTAGGCACTACACCTCTCTGGCACTCCTTTGTCCCTTACTCTGTCTTGCAGTAGGTGGAAGTACTCACACTGCCAGGCATGTTCCAAGATTCCTAGCTGTGGGCCCCATCTTTATAAGACTGTTGTGTAACCACTGCCAACCTACACAGTCACTGAGAATTTAGCAGGCATGGCAGGTAAAGGAAAATTGGCACTGCACTTTGTGAGCAAGGATCTGGAGGTCCCAGTGAATGAGATAGAGCAGAGCAGTGTCACCATCTCCCATCAGGACCAGCTGAGGAGGCCATGACACCAGAGCCTGCTGGCCTGGTCTGAGGTTACCATGCGTGTCAGTGCAGCCTGGTGATATGGAGAAATGCTCAGTAGGATAGGAAGATGGCCTTCTTCATTCTTCATTCTGCCACAGCAAGTTGTTACCATCTTCTCTCTGCTACTTCACACTCATTCTACTCATGTTACTGCACCCAGTTCTTGCCAAGGCTCATGGTCTACCGTTGTCAACACACATACACCTATCCACCATCTGTACCAGCAGTAAAGGTTGTGTCACCTATTTGCTTCTCACTCAGTCCCTCCCATTTTATTTCATTCCAGGAGAAAACAGCCTATAACAGAGTAGAGAGAGCCAAGACAGATGGTAAGACACCTGGCATTCCACTCCTTGCCAGCAAGGACAAGAACTGGTCCTTTGGAGGTGCCAAAATGTTCAAACACGTAGGAAGCACTGTTCATTTTAGTCCTGCCATCATGTATATGGTTCAGTAAGGATTCAAAAATCACCTTTGCAGTGTGTTGGGGAAGAAGTGGTAAAGTTAACGTAGAACATTGTTGAACGTTTGGTGTGGAGTTAGACCCCTCAACTTCAATCTCCATCAAGGGATATCAGACAGAGAATCCCAGCCTGGCACAGTGGTGATACTGGCATGAGCTACTGTGGAAGCAATGTCACTTTTAGTGTAAATACTTTGTATGAATTAAGATTGTGAAAATCTTTGGAATCAATAAAGCTACAACTGTTAAATACTGAATATTGTAGTACTATTTAGCCTGCTCCTAATGCACTGATACAACTCAGTTAACTTAATTGTGACCAGAAATGAGTTTAACATTAATTATACATATTAGGGACTCTGATGTTCAAAGACACTCTTCAGGCACTGCATTTTTTGCAGTTCAGCTTGAAAGAAAGCCAACATTTTGGGTGGGTTTACAACTGAAAAATGAAATACCTGCCTTTTTTTGTCTCTGTCTCTTATACTACAGCACCTATAACAATTTATATTTAATCAGCACATTTAAACTAATAAAATGTGCCAAGGCATTTCACAGGAGCAATACAAAACAAAAGATGACACTGAGCCAGCGAAGGAGATGCGCACAGTCGCTCTGTCCAAAGGGAGGCCCTTAGCTCACTGTCTTCTCTGTTTTATCCAGAGCTGTTTATTGGTAGTTTTTGTTTCAGTGCAGGTCTGCCTTTGCCTTCCAATGTGGAAGATGTAGTGATTGTAATGAGTTAAACCAGGTGGACCACATAGAAGGCCAAGCAGCATCATAGGAGCAGGAAAGCTTGACGTTTCGGGCCTAGACCCTTCATCAGAAATGGGT
>JAHRHZ010000111.1:22509600-22530872 GCA_024137785.1 Ginglymostoma cirratum | reverse complement strand
GGGTCTAGGCCCGAAACGTCAAGCTTTCCTGCTCCTATGATGCTGCTTGGCCTGCTGTGTTCATCCAACCCCACACCTTGTTATCTCGGATTCTCCAGCATCTGCAGTACCTTTTATCTCGGACCACATAGAATATGAGTTTCCTGATTGAGGCTGTTAATCTGGCCCAATCAGGGAGCCCTGGCTGACAGATATAAACAGGAGTGTCAGACATCCTGCTCACTCTGACAGCTGACTCTGAGGGAGGTAGATCAGTGATAAGGGCTCCCTGCATGTAAATAAAGGCTGACTTGGTGACAGGATCCTGTCCTCTGAGGAGTTATTTCAGAAGGAAGTTTCAAATTTACTTTAGCTGAAGCACAAGTCAAACTCATAGTTAGTGTTATTCAGAGTCACATGTTAGCCATATAGCCTTCTGATCTATCTTTAAAAGTAGAAACTAGGTCACCTATCCCCTCCTCCCACCTCACTGACCAATTTCCACCACTACCTACCTGCACTCACCTATCACCATCCCACCTACCTTCCCCAGCCCGACCTCTCCTCTCTCTCTTTATTTCAGAGCTCCCTTCCCCCTCCCCCATTTCTGAAGAAGGGTCCCAACCCGAAACGTCAACTTTCCTGCTCCTCTGATGCTGCCTGGCCTGCTGTGCTCCTCCAGCTCCACACTGTGTTATCTCCGAAAATTAAAGGTTTAATCAAAGAGACAAGCATCTTAAAGAAGGCAAAGGAGGGAGAAAGAAAGACTGAGAGCTATAACAAATGTGTGGCAGAATTCGTGGTTAAGTCAACTGAAGGCAAGGCTACCGTTGATGGTGTGATTAAAATCAGGGATACTCTAGAGGGCAGAATTGGAGGAATGCAGTTGGAGGAAGCACTCAGTGGAATTACAGAGACATGGAGAAGTGTGACACATAAGGTGACTCTCTCTCAACATTGCTTATTTTAATTTACTGGGTTCTGCAATTAAATGGCAACCCTACCTAAGGAAGGACCGCAAGCATTTATGAAATTCAGGGTCATGTTTTCTTTCATATATTGACTGTTATTGCCAAACTGAACCAAGTCTACTGACAGCAGAGATCCATGGTTAGTGGAAAAAAATCTGTCTTGTGGAATCAGGGTGAATACGAATTCAAGTTGGGGTGAGAAAAGAAAGTTGCATCCATCTCTATCCTAGATCTCCCCTTCCACAAGACTTTGCTAATATATTCAACTTATCAATGAATTTTAATTATATTTGCTTTCATTTTTAACTTCTATATGCACTTGAGCTATCATATTCTACAGGGTCTAGTGACCAAGAGCTGGATGGTGAAATTAGACTGAATGCTATTTTTTCAGCTGGCGTGAATACAATTGGCTAAATGGTTCTCTTCTGTGTCATAAATTCTAAAACTGTATATTTCTTATCTGAAACTTAATTTGTAATGATGACCCTTCTTTCGCTGTTAGCTGATGGAGTGCCAAAGAGCCCAGATTTACTCTCTCACCCACCGGCATGATTTCATTGGGCAGCTGGCAGTGACCTGTAGATGAAGCCACATTTAAAAATACCTCATGCCTCAAAGTTGTGGACCATCAAAACCCTATTCAAACCTGTTTATCCCTGTCCAGTTGGAAACTTTCTAGGCTTTAAACATTCATCATTGCATCTCTCAGGTCAAGTAATATGAATAATTTCTGAGTTAGGCATTTTATACATGTCATTTGATGTGTCAAATAAGTTTGAACAACGGCCAAGGAGAATGTTTTGGAAACTAAAGCAAGTTACTTAGTAGCTCAGCAGGCTAAATAGTACTGATGCACTGTCAAAGGCAAAGATATAATGTTCACTTTTATGCTTTTGGAAGGGAGTTGAAGCAATTAAGTTAAAATAAAACTTCAATACAGTAAATATGAAAAAGAACATGAATAATGAAATAGAAGTATAATCAAAAAATTCTCAATTGAAAAGAAAAAGTTAGAAGTGAATGAAAGCTTGGATGAAGAGGTGGTTTTTAATCAGGGTAATACAGGAAATAGAATCAATAGAGTTGCCAACTGTGGGCTCAAATTGCAAAGGTTATACACAAGTTACCAGAATCACAGTGTCAGGCCCATTTGGGAAGTCCACTAATACTCATGGCCCACTACTCTTGGGGTCATCACAAAAGGGAAACATTTAACCAACTTACCCAAAATCCACCAGTGTTTATCCGTATGATGGACTCAGGTTAACAGAAAACTTGACGAGGTTTAGTACTTAACAAGAGACTATTATTTATCATTAATGAGAGAAACAACATATTAAATATTAACTTATGACCGCTAGCTTAAGCTCTATTGCTTTCCCCTACGCTCACATGCAGAAAGGCACAGGCAAACAAACACATAGCTGCTATAGGTTGAGGGAAAATATCTGTGGAAACAGTTCAATCACACTAATCCATAGGATTTGTGTCCTTTTGCTTCTTCTAACCTACTGAGTTCTGATCTTCTTATTTCCACATCCTTTCAGTTCATTGCTGAAGACACAGCGCAGTTGACACATTAATTGTTCAATCTTTCAGTCACGGGCTAGAGGCAACAATTTGAGCAAAAGATGTGAGAGAATAGTTAACTGTCAGTTCGAGATTACTTCACTGTGGAGTGAAAGGAATTAAACACTGTCTCTTGCAATCTGGAAACCTTCTGCCTCCGTATTGGTCACCCACAAATTGTCCGTGTTTCCCATGGCCAATCAGTGGATTGTTATCATGCTGATAGCTTTTGGCTCATACAATTAGTCTTCAATTAAAACTCCAAATCAATAGCCTGTCTCAGGGTGAAGCTTGCTCTGCATACAGACCCATTGTGCCACTGATTCTTCACCTACTGCTCAAGCAAAGCAGCAGTGTAAACAAAATTCAAAATGAATTCCAGTACCTCCCACAGTCCTTGGCTTAAAGTAGGTTTTTTTCACATTTTGGTCCACATTCCACAGTAAAGGAAGAAATGGGTCTTATGGATGCTTGCCATAACCTATTCAGTGATGCAATTTGTTCTTCAAGACCCACTCAGGTTACTATCTCATTATAACCTTCATTCAAAGGTAAACGAAAGAGCTGAATTCCAGAGTTGATTAACGGTAAAATAACTGACCATGGCTTCAAGGCCACATTAGACTGAGTGTGGTGTCAAGGAGCCCTTAAAAAACTGGAGTCAATGGGAATCAAAGGCAAAACTCTCCTCTGGTTGTAATCATATTTGGCATAAAAGAAGATGTTTGTGTCAGTCAGAGGTCAGTCATCTCACTCCCAGGACATCCTCAGAGGTTCCTCAAGGTAGTGTCCAAGGCCCAAACATCTTCAGTAGCTGCATCATTGACCTTCACTCCATCATAAGGTCAAAAGTGGAGATGTTTGCTGATGATTGCACAATGTTCAGTACCATTTGCAACTCCTCAGATACTGAAGCAGTCCGTGTTGATATGCTGCAAAACCTGGACAATATCCAGGCCTAACTGAAAAGTAGCAAATAACAACTGTGCCACACAAATGCCAAGCAATGACCATTTCCAACAAGAGACAATCAAACAACAGCTTTGCCATCGCTGAATCTCCCACTATCAACAGCATGAGGTTTATCATTTACCAGAAACTGGACTAGCCATATAAGATGCAGTGGCTACAAGCACAAGTCAGGGGCTAGAAATTCTGCAGCAAGTAACGCATCTCCTGACTCCCTAAAGCCTGTGCACCATCTACAAGGTGTAAGTCAGGCTTGTGATAGAATACTTCTCTTGCTTGGATGAATGCTTCTCCAGAAACTCTCAATACCATTCAGGACAAAGCTGTCTGCTTGATCGGCATCACAGCCATTCCCTCCACTACTGACGCTCAATAGCAGCAGTGTACCATTTACAAAAATTGCAGAAATTCACTATGGCTCCTGCCAAATCCACAACCACTACGAAGTAGGACAAGATCAGCAGATACATGAGAACATCATCAGCTGCCAGTTCCCCTCCAAGCTACTCACTATTGTGACTGAGAAATATATCATTGTTCATTCATGACTACTTGGTCAAACTCCTGGAATTCCCTCCTTAACAGCATTGAGAGCGTACATACACCACATGGACTGCAGCAGTTCAGGAAGACAGCTCGTTACTGTCTTTTCAAGGGCAACTAAAGATGGGCAATAAATACTGGCCCACATCCCAAGAATGAACTAAAACAAGGTAATCTTAGGCGATTAGAGAAACAGGAGAGAAATTATTCAATGGAAAATCAACTCATATGTTTAATTATACTTGAGAACACAATAAATAGGAGCAGGAGTAAACCATATAGCTCTTCAAGCCTAGTCTGCCATTCAATATGGTCTCGATAGATCTTGGGCTTTAACTTTATTTTCCTGTCTGCTCTCCACATCCTTTGCTTTCCTGAGAGACCAAAGGTTGATCTGTGTTAGCCTTAAATGCATTCACTGACCCACAGTCCTTCAGGGTATTCGAAAGATTCACAAACCTTTGAGTGAAATAATTTCTCCTTTTCATGTTATTTTGCAAAATAAGTACAACAGAATTAATTTCAGTTATTGAGAAAAATATACATATGACTTTATGTTCAGAAAGCATTTTGAGTTTACCTTTACAATAAGCAATACAGCGCAATGCTGTGGCATTACAGTGAGCCTTTATAGGTCAGTAATCAGATTGAGAAAGAAGATTCTTGTAAAACACCACCTGCTGAACTCACAAGGGAGTGTAACAGGTAAATATGGCAATTTGTAGATTTGAATTCCTGCAGAAAATGTTTACATAGTAGTTTTCAATTGATTGTATGACTCACCTCAAAATCTCAAGGTACTATAAATTAAAACTAATTATGGTACTGAAGTAATTAATAGTGCTATAATTTCAGATTATTGCTCTTTGTGTCACTTTGCCATTTTCCATTATGACATTGTAATATGTTTTAGGACTATTTACATGCTAGTATTCCACTACTAAAGTTAATATTTTACAAATAATACTGATCTAAACATTAATACTGTACAAGTGTCACAATACAACACAGAAATTTTATAGGAACATATGTAGCAAGTAGGCCATTCAGCCCCTCAAGCCTGTTCTGTCATTCAATGGAAACTGGCTGATCTATGGCCTAATTCCATATACCTCGGCTTGGTGCGAATCCTTTAACATCGTTGCTTAACAAAAATGTATCTATCTCAGACTTAAAATGAACAACTGATCTGGCATCAACTGTTATTTGTGGAAGAAAGTTCTAAGCTTCTACCACCCCTTGTGTGAGGAACTGCTTCCTACCAGTCTCACATTAAATGAGCTGGTAGAAGTGTTGCTTCTCTTCTATAGTAATAACATCTTAAATTTGAATTATACAATGCCTATTGCAAAACCTAACGGATGCAAGACTTCCTAATATAAGAGATCTTGCCTTCTGCAACCCATTCAGATTCTGGCAAAGAGTGCCCACTCAAAACATTAACCTGCAAACCATCTGAGAATTGTGTGTTTCTTTTTTAAGCCCCTTGTGCTTTTCACCCCCAATACCTGCAAACCATCATTGGCAGTGGTGCTTCTGCCATCTATGCTCCACATTCAAGAACATCTCTCCAAACTTCTCTCTGTTCCTTTAATGCCCTGAATAAAACATATCTCTTTGGCCAAGTTTAAGGTCATCCTTTCTAATATCTGTTTCTTTAGCTCAGCATTCATATTATGTTTCTGTGAAACATTTTAGGATATTATTCTAAATTAAAGGTGTCATAAAATAAACATTGTTGTTATTCTTAGACAAAAGTTTTCTGTGTTATAAATATAATGGATTTTCTGTATATTTCCAGAGTTTTATTGTTCTATTCAAGATTACCAGTATTAGCAGTTTCTTTTTCCACATTTATTAGGAACGTATGTTCTCCAGAGTAAACTTTGTAGTAACTTTGTTGACATATCTCCACAACTTATTAAGGGATATGATGACAATCATCTTAAATAAATGTAAGTTGTTTAGTTTATCAATTACTTGTTTTATTTAGGTTATCCCTTGATTACATGGGAAGGGGATGGAACATCTAACACCCATGGGACAATGGGCTTACATAAAGAATAGATAAATCATTCTCTGTACAAATCAGTAGTCATTGCTTGAAATGTATTATTGAATGAAAAGTTTTAGTATTGGAAAACTGAAAATGCTGCATAAGCACAGGATTTTAGCTAGATCTTACTTATTGGTTATAAAGAATGCACTTATATAGATTAAACGGTTACAACCCCAGCAGCTAATTGGAAAAAACACCAAAGTAGACTTCAGTCATTTGTGTAAAAAAGCTTCTGACGTTTTTATCTTTGTTTCCACAATCACCACGTTTGGCCTGGAATAAAATGGTTAACTTTCAATTTGATGCTGAATTTCAGAGTTCCCACATTTTTAATTTATGAATTTTGCAAAGCCATAGCCCATAAAAAAAATTGGCAATGTTTATAATCTTATTTTGAGGAATCGAAAACACTCAGATCAAAGATTCAACAAATCCTTTACTACATTCTCTTGACATTACATTCCTTTTATTCACTCAAATTTTATATACCCTTGGTTGGTTTCCCACATTCTACCCTTCATAAACATGAGGTCACCAAAATTCAACTGCCATATTTCAGTTTGCAGCAACTATCATTCCCCTGTCATTCTGTGACTTATCCTGTCTCCCAGTTAAGCAACACATTGACGTAAAAATTCTTATCTTGATTTCAAATGCCTCCATGATATCACCCTTTTTCTATCTCTGCAATCTCTGACAGTCCCGCAACCCTCTAAAATACTTACACTCCTCTAATGCTTCCCCTTTAAACCCAATCCCAAGGGGCATTCCAAATTCCACCATCCATGGTCATGCCTTCAGTTGCCCTGGCCCTAACCTCTCTCCCCATACTTCTCAACCAAGTGTTCCTTCTTTTACGAAACGCATGACTGCTTTGATCAAGCTTTTATCTGACCTCATATAATGTTATGTGCCTTGGTGAAGGTATTTTCCAATTATATGTTGCTGTTAAACTTCTGCACCAAAATTAATGAACAGGCTATGGAATCATATGATCTATCGAAGGGCTTGTCGTACAAAACCAAATGGGGAAAATGCTTTGTAACTCATGGTGTATATATCAAGCGAATGAGTGGCATCTAGTGGGTGGAGGTAGGCTAGTCACCACCATTTTTTCCCTAACATAAGGCCAGAGATCCGTTCACCTTCAAACCTCATTGAAGAACAACATTTTTCTTTAGTAATCCATGCATCTATGAAGGGTAACTTGGGTGAACATTTGCATTGTTGTTAGGAGTCTGAATCCTTTAACGCCAATATTCCCTCAAAGGGGATTTTCTACGGCAAGTGGTTATTCTATAGATTATGCAAGCGGCATCATGAGATCAACTGTACATGGTCGATCAGTACCGGCGGAAGTTTCCGTGAATAAATTATATCTAACAGAAGCGCACTGTGAATCCAGTCCCCTAACTTGTAGGACACGGTGGCCTGACTGACTCCGGCCAGTCGCTGAATGGCGCTGTTGTCAGTTTTCTCTTCAGTTTATATGTCCCTACAAATGACTGTTTGTGCATTTTCTCCAAATTTCTACATTTGACGTGCCTACATTCACAGCGTTAAGCGGGGTAGGGGGCTTCATTATAAGGTTACAATAAATAGGAAGTTAATTCAAATCATCAAAATCACAGTTTCGTATAGAGTTGGACAACTCTTGCTCACACCAGGTCCGCACACACACTTTGGTATTTGTTTGAACCTGAAGGGAGTGGTAAACAACTTTCTGATTAAATAGGTACTGTTAAAGGTTTAATACCGGCACCGTTGCATCTTTGAATAGCTGTGTCTAACTGCAGTGTTTTATATGTAAGTACATACTTCTCGCTGACTTTAACATTCTTATCACAGCGTTTCCAGTAATTTGTCACGTCGGAAATTAGACTTGAAGAAATAAACGTGTTTATCAGAAATCATATCCTGAGGATCATCAAATAAACTGCAAGAGGCAGGAATATAATGGCAGTTACCGGTTCCGGACTGAGGGAAGGGGAAAAGGGATAGAAAAGAAGTTCCTGGTATCCACGCAGCGTTGTCAGTCAGTGACGGTCTCATCATCATCCGGGCTGACGAAAATAATGCAATTCAAGGAGGGCTTGATCGGGAAGGATGTATTTTCAAATCGCGTTAACACGTTTCCAATTAAAGACACGCCGGGGTAATCCGGTGGGACCGATTACGTCTGCGAATAGACAGTAAAAGGTTGGGAAAGATCTAACGAAAGTTACCGAACAAAGGTTGCCAAGTGGACTTTTATTGTTTACCACCCACCTCAAGTCGATAATATCATATTGAACTACCACATGCATCGTATACTATATAAGGGCCTGCGCTGGGAGGCACTGCAGAAATGGTGTAGTTTATGGAATAAAGTGCACACCGCGAGAAATTATTTATTCTGCGAGCAAGTTTCAGCAAAACAAAAACGACACGACTTGCAAAGAGAGGGGGCAGGATATATTTTGAAGGTAAATGCATGATTTTTTTTAAAATTCGAGATTCAGGTCTAGATTATATAGATGCTACTTTGAGAATAAGAAGTCTTGCTCCAGTCAAGCAAGGTAGGACATGCCGGATGCTGTTTTCTTTCTGAAATAACTCGCCATCCTTTGCAAAGTAGCAAAAACAACAGCAGAATTATATGCACTTTTGCCACAATTATCAAATGTGGATTTTTTTTAAAAGGAATTTACAGCTAAATCTAACGACAAACCATTCAGTGTGAATCTTAAAACACAGAAGAGTTTGAATTTTCAGGACTGTAAGAAGCAGTAAAGTGGTTAGTGCTGATGAGAGTGGTGTGCAGTTTATGAGTGGCTTGGTATATGCGTGCGGTTATTTCAACTGAGCTGCTAAAGATCACTATGCCGGTGTCTTCTCTCTTCTAGGGCTACGGAGTCGCAGCTGGGAGGCTTTAATCTGATCTCAACATCAGAAATGAACAGTCTGAGGTCGCCGCTACTCTTTGGACTGGTACTTCTCATTAGCACAGCTGGATATTGCAAAGAGAGGACAGATCTCACGGAGTTACGGGAGAATAAAACCCTCTTTAACTTAATATTGGAAATCATTAATCAGTTACAAAAGCACCGGGAGGAGGAAACTAATGAAGTTGACTACTTCCCACAACCTGTCGATTATACGTTTGATTCCCGGGAATTTCCTGACAATGAAGTCTATCGTAAGGAGGAAAGAGTTGGTAAGTGTGTTCGGGTCTATTGTTTCCACGGTAGTTATCAACCTACCCTGGGGAATTTTCCGCCTCACTGAGTGAAGAGCCAGATATATTGGGCGATCATACGTTTCATTTTCTTTTACCGAATTGAAAGCAGGGGAGGACTGGGCTGTTTGAATCTGGGAGGGGGAAGAGGGGCGATAAAAGCGATGAATGGCCCCTTGGGGCTGCGGATGGTCTGCTCGCTGCCCTGTAGCTGGTTTCTGGTATAGATGTGGGGGTAGGGGTGGGAGTTGGGTTTGTGGGACACTGATGGCAAGGCGATGTTGGCTACTTCCCGGCAAGGAGCGACACTAAACCCAACAGCGTTTATCCGCTCCCCCCCCCCCCCGCCAAACTATGCTAAACGCAGTTAGACAGTTTGTGAATGGTCAGCAGCCAGTAAAGGGTGACTTGAGGACGTTGACCGTCCCGCTGCTCAAGAGATCTGCGGGAGAGTGGCGACTGTCTACGTGCTATCAATCTCTCCCAGGTGTGGGGGTGGGGGGGACGCTCCACGTTCACCATCTATAACCCTGATTAATTCTTTTTTAATATGTCACTACTATGGAATATGTCGATCTGGTCAGGTATGGGGACAGGCAGGGTTTTGTTCGGAGTTACAAAAAGAGATGCTCCCTCCCCTGTCCAGTGTTCACACAGCGTGGCCTCGAATTGTCCATAAACCTGGGGCTCCCCTAGACAATCCCTCAACTTGGGACACTCGGGAAACGCTGCCTTTTCGCTCCTTTCTTGTTTGCGGATTCGCCTCTCTGCCACACAGAACCAATCGTTTATGAAATTTCCCGCGACTCCAGCACACACCTCAAGGCGATTCTTGTCGAAACACCGTTAAAACGATCGAACTCCGCGTTATAAAAGGATTGGTCAAGGTTTAGCAACTCATCAAGCTAACGTTATCTCAGCCCTGCCTTTAAATCTCTGTCTGATTTTCCAACAGAAATAGTGCCCAGAGATCTGAGGAAGATGAAAGACAAGTTCTTGAAACATTTAACAGGTAAACCATGGCTATTTCAGTGTGGCTGTGACTGCGTGTGTTTTTGTGCCCAGTGCGGATCGGCCGGTTTTTAACAGTGATTGCCTTTCTCCCCAGGTCCACTTTATTTCAGCCCCAAATGCAGCAAACACTTCCATCGGCTGTACCACAACACCAGGGACTGTACCATACCAGCATGTAAGTGCGAATCCGCCGCTACTTTTCCCAGTCCCCTTCCGGGGAAAGCGATCGTTTTAGTCATAAGTCTAAGAGGCTTCTTGTTTCTCATTAAAGCAATTAGGAAAATATTGCAGTGCTGGATATCTGAATTTTGAAAGAGAAAAGGAGAAATAGTTGGCCCCACAGTAGGTCAGGCAGATTCTTCGGAGCGAAGTGTAGTTACAGTCTGAAGGACTTTTCAAACTGTGGACTTCTTTGTCTCTCTCTCTAATGTCAGGGTCACTCTCATTCGGCAGCATACATTACAGCAGCACGGATGTGGCGGGGGAGGATGGTTTGTATTGGTTTCGGGTGGAGATGTGACCATGCATGGTGTTCAGAGCTAGTCCCAGGTAGCAGATTGACAGCAGGATCACAGTCCCACTGGAGAGGAGGGTGGGAGGGAGAGAGAGAGATGGGGGGTTTTCTGTGGACATTTCCATTCTTACCTGAATGATTCTGTGCCGGGTGGTCAACACTCTGCAGTTTCTAGTGGGGTATGTGACAAGTCAGGTCGTGATAATCCCAAAGCGAATTTTCAGTTTGCCCAGTCACTGTCTGAATGGCTGAAACTTCCGCAGGTTGATGGTGGGAAAGGATAGACCCCATATAGGCAAGTGACGGAGAGTCTAGCCTGCTCCGCTATACTCGTGGAGACCTGTTGCCAAAATCATTCCCAATGGGACTCAGTGCAAACCATATCCCCACTGTCCATCCAGAAGGGCCGCGGCGCGTTTGATTCTATCAGGGTGGGCCGAGATAAACGTGGGGAAATGTTAAGAGTTACGCTTGCAACCCAATGTGGCTTGCGTTTTGTCACATCGCACATCATTCTAAAAGCCAGCATCATCATTGCAATAATGGATAAAGTGTTTTTTTAATAAAAATGATTCTCATGGGAATGAAAATCATTGGCCAAATGGGCTCGTTGCGAAATTGTTTTTAGAACGCGAAATTCAAAGAAGGCAGACACTTTACACAGCCCGTTTATAAAAATAGAATTGACCCATCTGTTTATTTACATCCTTCTGGTTTAAGTGGGAAGCTTCAGTAACTCCATATGGCAGGAATAAGTCTTTGACAGACAAATCCTATGTGTCTCTGAGAATGAAAGAAAGCTGTTTGACGATTCGGCGACTTTATAGACTGTTTTCGAAAGGGAGACACTATCTCCTACAAATACATCTCCGTGAGTGCTTTTCTGTGCCGTGACAGCTTTCTCTTCTCGTAGATTATAAAAGATGTGCCAGACTTCTCACAAGATTGGCAGTCAGTCCGATGTGCGCTAAAGGCTAAATTCGATTACTGGTAAGTGTTGCTAACTGACTGTCATCCTGTGATACTTGGGCTTGGCTGTTATACATTCTGAAGTTTCAGCTCTGATATTCCGGGGGTTGAGGCGGGGTTGTCTGCCTGGCAATTTGGAAAGATCTATTCCGTTAGCAAATACATTTCAAAACTAATCGGCCTTTACATGCAGACTATCCCTTTCAAGCGTAGGTTTGTCTTTCAGCCAAAATCGATTGGGGGCTAAATGCAGCATTTCTTTTTTTTACTTTCCTGATAGATATCATATCGGTACCAGTAAAACCCATCCAAACTGCCATTTCGTTTGGGTAGCTCATCCTATTATTTGGCCATTCTAATGTACCTCAGAGCAATGCAGGCAGTTTGTAAAATTACGCTGCAAATATATGAAAGCTACTGGATAATCGGACGGAATGAGCAAAAGCTGTGCCTGGGCAAAAGCCTAGTTTCGCTCGCTTTCAACTCAAACAGCTGAACCACAGCCACATGAGATCAGACTCAAGATGCAATTCCTTTTAGTATTAACGGCC
Organism: Ginglymostoma cirratum; assembly: GCA_024137785.1. NCBI lineage: Eukaryota > Metazoa > Chordata > Chondrichthyes > Orectolobiformes > Ginglymostomatidae > Ginglymostoma > Ginglymostoma cirratum. The sequence goes on along the minus strand of JAHRHZ010000111.1, from coordinate 22,518,514 downwards.
TGTTGGCAATGTTCTGCCATCTTGATGCCTTACTGCACTATACAAGGCAGCACTAATTGCCATGGCTACGACTTCATAAGAGATGGCAGCAATTGGTATACACATCATTTTACAAAGCTTTATAATCAATAGGTCGGCCCACGCATCGTGAAAGTAGAAAAGCCAGCCCGGGCTAATTAATATGCAATCGAATGAATGCTGAACTTCCACGCTTCACACATCAGCGACACCCACAACGTCACTGATTGCACGAATGCCTGGGTTAGGAAAATAAGACATGTAAGATGTCTAAAGTACATATACCTGGGAAGGAAAAGGCAGTGATCATCATTTACAATTGAACAAAAGGTATCAGGTGCATGACTTACTTCATTCTGGCATCTGGGCTCCTGTACCTCAATGCAGATTCTCAGGACAAATTTGGGGCAGGATTGTGGAGCAGGTAGAACTTCAGATGGTAGCACTGCTCTAGGTAATGCACATTCAGTTAGACGCCAAGTTCATTTCATTATTGATTAATCATTCTTTTCATTCACTCAGCTTTATAAGAGAATGGGGATATAATTTTTCAATTGCAATGCAGAATTGAAATTCCAATTGTGATGATGCTTGGTGAATTCCACTTATTAATCATCCCTGACACAAAAAATGTTCCAATACTGATTTTTAAAATATATTCTAATTTTTGTGATATTCCTTCCTTCATCAGTTTGGAGGGGCAGTACAACTGCAACAAATAAGAATATTTTTCGATAACTTGCCAAACCTCACTGTCATGTCTGACTGATAAAATTGATGTGGTTTGCCAAGTTAGTTGAGTGGCCAGCAAGTTAGGAACTCAAACTGATATCTTACCTATAAATGTAGCATTTAACCAACTATTGTTATTAAATAGCTGCAACAAATGGACTGAAACAATATACCACAATTCTCATATAGAGCACTGAACAGGAGCTGCTAAGTTTATGACACTTAAGCAAACTTTTAACCAGTCATACACCATTGTGAGGTAACCACACAGATGAGCAATCTAAACGTTCACTCTCTTCTATGGAAATGATCCTGGCATGAAATGTTTGTAAACAACAAAATAAATTACCCATGGTAGATGTACAATTTCTCAATAATTGTTAAAAGTGCCAAAATGTGCCATCATTTTCACAACCAAAATGGCATTTTGGAACAATTACAATCATCAACTAACTTGTAAAATGAAGTTAAAAATGAAACCGTTGAGTTCCATGGATAAACATGCAGCAGTTTTGAACAACTTATAAAGCATGCATTCCACTTTTTAAAACTAAAATCCCTGAAAAATCCAGTGACTCAAGGGTTAGCTCTGCCTCTTAGTGCCAGGGACCCAGGTTCAATTCCAGTAACCTTGGGTGACTGCCTGTGTGGAGCTTACATGTTCTCCCCATGTCAGTGTGGGTTTTCGCTGGGTGCTTCGGTTTCTTCTCACTGTCCAACGATATGCAGGCTAGGTGGATTGGCCGTAGTAAATGTGGAGTTACAGTGATAGAATGGGGAGCTCGGTCTGGGTGGGGTGCTTTTCAGAGGGTCGGTGCAGGACTCAATGGGCCAAAAGGCCTCTTTCTGAACTGTAGGCATTCTATGATTCTAAATTAAGTACACAAAATGCAATAATCTTATTTTACAGGTATCAACATAAAGATATCCCCAGAACCAAGAAAAGTGCCTTGGAAAACAACAGGGAAACACATTGATCTCAATACCTTTATAACATATTCCATTGTGAACAAAGATTTATTTTTGCAAACTGATGGATTACCTCCATGAACTCATTAATGTGCATTTTGTATGTTGTCAACATTATTTCTGTAATTCTGTACATTAGTATAAATAACTGCCGATGTTACAAAGGCTGAACATTTAAGAAAATAACAACACTTCACTGTTTTCCGGTGTAATGCTGCCAAAAATTGCACAAATGCTTTCTTGTTCATGTTTGGAGTATTATTTTGTATTAAACATTGAGATACTCAGATACTGTTCAAGACAAGGCTAATGTATCCTTTACTGTAGGATTTTTTTTCATGCTTCAGAATGCTGGTTATCTTTACTTGTCATATGTAATGCTTATGCAGTTTAAAATCATTTGCTGTGTCATAACACAGCAAGATATTGATATAATGGAATGCTTGGGGTCACCCTCTACTCCAAGGGATAAGTTATGGTTTGCATGACATTTTTCTTGCCTTTGTCTTTACAAAGTATAATATTTTACAACTACACTGTTAGGTTAGTACTTCGTTGGTTATCGTTTACATTCTCTGAGCTGAAAAAAAGAAGTTTGTGACCAATTATCTTTTCTCTAACACAGTGGAGTGTCATTTATACAGATCTATACAAGCTATTGTCATTAGTCACTGTACATTATGATTTATAAACATTCCAGCTAACATGTGCAATATGTATATATTGTAAAGACCTGAATATATATCAGTTATAAAATAAAGTGTTTGGTATTTGACACAGACTAGACTGAGTGCTCTTTGTATACATTCCCAGGTTGTTACTACATAGTTTTAAACAACTTTTTCCAATCATTGATTCACTACAAAAAAAATTCAGTTTTTCTGAACTCTAGACAGACCTCAGTTTGCTTAAATCAATGCATTTATCCTAAAGTAATTCAAATAAATAAAAGTATACAATGTTCAATTAGAAGGCAATCTATAGGACATAGTCATATTAACCTGCGCAAAATGTAGAATGCATTATTCTGAATAAGTGTTCCAAAATCTACTTTAAACAGAGACTGATATAAACAGTTCCCCAAGGGAAAATGACACTTGGAGTCATATTTTGTGGTCTAATTTCATCACCAATAATTGATACATTTGTATTTAATAGTCATTTTCAAATCAACATTTCTGTCCAGTGCCACCTTTTAAATATATTTAGTCTTCTGGTCTTTAGATTTTACCATGGGACACCAAATTATCAGCTATTGCCAAAGACAATTGTATTAATTTTTTTAGTGTGATATTTAATGCAGCATTGACAACAACTATGCTGTAGAAAGCTACTTATGCCAAAGAAAACAGAAATGTAGCGACAGTGATGAGATCTTGCGTTGTCTCAGCTCGATTTAGTCAATAACGATGGCACTTCTTGAACATGGAACTGTATCTCTAAAGGCATACTGTGTGGCTTGAATATGTTGTAGACCGAATGCAGTACTATGAAAGTGCTGGATTCTCAGAAGTGGATCTGCAGACAATAAATTATTTCCTGCTTAGGTGTCTGTTAATAAATCCTTTGGACTATTTGAGAAAGAGTGGGGAATTCTCATCACCTAGCCAATGTACCCTTCTTGATCAAACCTCAGAATGGATTAATTTATTCTATTAATGATTTTGGGATTTTGCTCTGGTTGATGCAATAGGCATTCTCCCATAATAGTAATCATTGCACTTCAGAGTAATTTGTATTTCGTGATTTGTTTCAGAATATTCCCAGGAGATGTGATGATGCACCATGCAAAAGCACTTTTATTTGAAAATTATGCAGTCAATCCACAGAACAGTATGTACTTGAAACTTTAGGGAGCAAAGTATGTAAAATTATTCAGCAGTCAGATGTACTACCATCTGATTTTTAATAATTGGAAAGAACTGATTATGCCATTAGTTCCTCTCAATCACTAGAGATCTTAGAAAAAAGGATATGTGTAAGGAATTAGTACATAATGAAGTTTCTTTGTCATTCACTCATGGAATGGCAGCATTATCTGCAAGTCCAGCAATTATGATCCATTGTTATTGCCCTTGAGAAGGTGACGGTGATGAGTTATGTTTTTGAACTTCTGCAATCCATGTAGTGTTGATACACCCACAGCACTATTAGGGAGTAAGTTCCTGAATTTGATCAAACAAATGCCAATCTAGTTGCAAATCAAGATAATGTGCAGCATGGAGAGAACTTCCAGCTGGTGGTGTTTTACATATCTTCTGCCCTTTGCCTCTACATGGAGGGATTACAGGTTTTGAAAATGCTGTGAAATTAGATTTGTCAAAAGAATCTTGTAGGTGGTACACACTGCTGCCACTCTCCATAGGTGTTACAATATTTAAAGTCCATCAATGGGATGCCAATCAAGCAGGCTCCGTTAACGTAGATATTAAGATCATAAGACCATAAGGAATAGGAACAGGAGTAAGTTACTTGGCCCCTCAAGCAGTTCACTCAGCCATTTCTTAATATTATGTGGAATGAATTGAATTGGCAAAAGGTAGATATTTGTGGTGCTGGGGATCTCCTCCAATTGGCACTTCTAGCTGAAGATGGCTGCAAATGATTTAGCCTTGTCTTCTGGACTTTCATGTTCTGGGGATATTTGTGGAACCTCTTCCTCTATTTAGTTGTTTCATTCTCCATCAACATTCATGGCTGGATGTGACACGACTGCAGATTTGTGGGTTGTGAGGTCACTTTGCTCTGTCTATGACACACTGCTTTTACTGCAAGTTGTCCTGTGTTGTCACTTTGCCAGTTTACATTTTTTTTTGGGTAAGCCTGATAGTGCTCCTGGCATGTTTTCCTACTCTTAATAGAACCAGGGTTGGTCCCCAGGCTTGATGTCGACGTTTGAATGAGGGATACCATAAAGCATGAAGTTACAGATTATGGTTGGGCACAAATTTGCTGCTGATTATGACCCACAATGTCTCATGGATGCCTCATTTTGAGCTGTTCAAACTGTTCCGAATGAATGCCACTTAATGTGGCAGTAGTACCATGCAACACAATGGAAGGTGTCATCAGTGTGGTGTGGGACTCCATATCCACAAGTTTAATGCATTGGTCACTTTTGACATGACTATCATAGACAAATACTTCTGCAACAAGATAGGATTGGAATGGATTACACTGAATTGATTGTTCCCATTGGTTCACTCATTACCTGTCTGAGACAGGAATGTTTTTCAGAACTCAGTAGCTCGGTCAGTAGTGGTCATCTTTTTGGTCATCTATCCTAATATTTATTAATATAGCCCAGAAATCATATTTTGTTTTGTAATGTTCCTCCAAAGTGCCATTTAAATATATTAAAGGCACAATATAATTTTTATTAATTAATTTAATTTAAATTCTACCAGCTGCATTGGTAGGACCCTAGCCTTCAGTGTGTTTAGGAATATTGCTATTTCTAATAAGCATACAAATATGCAAAAATATGGAACTCTGTAACCAGTAGGGAGGTTCATAACATAACAACATTTCCAACATTTTTAATTCTATGTATAGCCTTCTTTGCAGATGAGCTTAACATTAGCTTGTTGAACACCAAATCTGCATTATACTTTGCAAGTAGGAATGCTACTGGAACCAGGCTGCTGTTTGTGACATGGGTAACTGCACAGAATCTCCATAATTATTTCAATGGTCCTTTCAATTACCTTATGTCCATGTAAGACCGCTAACTTTTCTGAGAGATATCTGTTGCTCTTCATCCGTCCTAAAGGCTATAGAGAAGAGATAGTGTTTATTCCTGAAAAATAGTCTTACTGAGGAGTGAGACAAAGGGTGGCTTAGTGGTTAGCACTGCTCCCTCACAGCACCAGGGACTCAGGTTTAATTCCACCCTTGGGCAACTGTCTGTGTGGAGTTTGCACATTCTCCCTGTGTCTGTATAGGTTCCTTTCGGTGCTCCAGTTTCCTCCCACAATCTAAAGATGGGTGGATTGGCCATGCTGAAGTATCCAGGGATGTTTGGGTTAGACATGGGAAAACGCTGGGGTAGGGGAGTGAGTCAGGGTGGGCTGGGTGGTCTGTTTCCACACTGTTGGGATTCTATGAAATCAGGAAGATGGTAACATATTGATATTTTGATTGCAATTTTGTCCATTTGTTTACTTTTCTGCTTATTTCCATTAATCAAGTCATTGACTAAATGGAACAGATTTTGTAACATGTTAAAAAAAGGTTTTTCTCCAAATCATAGAGTAGAAGAGAATCATAGAATCCTTACATTCTGCCCAAAGTGGTTGCACCGACCCTGCAAAGAGCATCCCATTCAGCCACAAACCCCCACTCTATCCCTGTAGCGCCATATTTACCATGGCTATTTCACCTCGCCTGCACACCCTTGGCCACCAGGGACAATTTAGCATGGCCAATCCACCTAACCTGCACATATCTGGGCTCTTATTAGATGAGTATCATTTGCAGTCTAGTGATATTCCTTGGGAGCTGCGAAACTTTTCTACTTCAGGTTTACGCTCAGTTGGCAGATTTTTTTCACATTGGAAGATGGATTTGAAATTTCCTGTCCTGTACTCAAATGTCATATTAAGTGAACATGTTCTCAATTCATCATCAAAACAAAACAGAAAATGCTTGACAACACTCAACAGGCCAGACAACATCTGTAGAGAAAGAAACAGTTAATGTTTCATCAGAACTGGTAAAAGAGATGAAACATGTTTTAAGCAAATGCAGAGGGAGGAAAGATGGAAGTTGGGGAGATGAAAGGGAGTAATGGATGAAAAGGGGAGCAAAGTATAAAAAGGAAAATCCAGCTCATCAATTCTTTTGAGATTATTATGGGGAGAACTAGATACAGGAGTCGTAGGGAGTTGCTGGGAGACAGAAAAATAATTTAATGGAAAGTTATCATTAAGGGAAGTGTTTTTAACGGTTTCATCATTTTATTACTTTCTTTGCAAGGAATTGATTAATTGCAATTGTTACTTTTAACAAATCTATGTTATACTTATGCCGAGACATGTTTGAGACACTTTTTATTCTGAAAGAAAATACAAAATGCTGGAAAAGCTCAAAAGGTCAGGAAACATTTATGGAGAAAAATATAGAGTCAATGACCCAATGTCAGACCTGAAACGGGATTCTGCTTCCTTCTTCACTGTTGCCTGCTGAGTTGTTCCAGCATTTTATGTTCTTATTTCAGATTGTTAAAGTTTTTGTAACAGTGTTTATTCTCCCATTACTTATTCTCATTTTTATATCACTATTTCAAATTTGAATGATTGAGAGCACAACAGTAAAGTAGTATGGATGCAAGAAGATAAAATACAAACAGAAAATGCTAGAAACATGGAATAGATCAGACAGCATCCATGAGAGAGAAATAAAGTTAGTGGATAAAATCTCCTCAATCTAGAATGTATCTAATAGCTGCTTGTGAGAGCTAGCTGTTTGTGAATTGGCTGTCAAATTTCCTATATTGCAACAGTATCAATACTTCAAAAGCATGCTCAAGTTTAAAAACAAATAAAATTAAATATAGATTTTAAAAATGAGCCCATGGAAACATTGCTTCAGTGAGAAAATGGTAAAAGGTAGAACCACTGCAGTCTTACCAGACCACAGGGTGGCTCTCTCATTAGACCGGTACCAGTTTAACTGGAGGGTCACCATATCTTGTGTGAGAGAAGAGGTTGAGAAGGAGTGTCCTTCATGGAAATTTCAGCTAGGGCTGGAATTGAACCCACACTGTTGGTATTATATGTTAGTCATCCAGGTAGCTGAGCTAACCAGTTACTAGGTAGAAGTGGACTGGAGGAACCTATGCCTTTTTTTCAAACTAGTATGTTCCTTCATAACAAGCTAACCAGACCTTCATGTACTCAGAAGTAATTTCTTCCACATTTAACTTTCTACTGCACTACTACATAAAGGCACTCTATTGCCTGTGGATCCCATTCATGGAGACACTTATACCGCTTTCAGCCAATCACCTTTTCACAAAGACAACTCTTTTTGCTTGCTCTCTTTCAATCTAACATAATTAAACCGGGGCTTCACTTGTCTTGTTCAAACAGGCATTCTTCTAACCATTGAGATGGTATGCTGGTACTCTTTTTCCCACAGTTCATATTGACACTTCCTTTCATTCCCCATCACGAATATTTCTCAGATCTTGACTCTCAAAAGTGTTGTTTATAGATTCTGTCTTGTATCCACTCCCTTTCATTATCACTAACTTCCCCTTTCATTGTCATACAGTGACCTCTTTCATTGCCATTTTCCTGGTCATTTATTTCACTTCCCATACCAATGTCTACTTAAGAACAGTAGATAATGTACTGGGACAAATATCATTTCCTTCCTGTGCCACTCCCAGCACAAATTGGCCAGAATGTGATCTCTGTATACCATAGAGCAAAATTATATTTCTTTCCAAAAGTTTCATTTAACAGTTTAAAAGAGCTGAAAGAGCTGAAAGAAGACTGGGCAAATACTGTGTACCTAGTCTAATACATTAATTATCAAAATTGGGATAAATAAGACAATTGGGTTTGGCAGCTGATGAAGGAGCGAGACAAATGTAGTGGGCAAGAGCCCTGACATGAATCAGTAATGAGCAAATTCAGTGATTAAAAGGATTTAAGCATGGGGCTCTGGAGAAAATAAGCAAAAACGCGGGAGGCAACAACAAGTTTAAGAAATTTGGAGAGCGAAGGATGTTTGCAGACAGGGTAATAGTTTGCTGGCACCAATGAGAAGGCATTTACCCGTGATCTCACTGAATGGGGTAGATAAATGTATTACTCCTGTTGTTGTGTCTCTTGATATGTAGTTTCTTGTTAAAATATGACTTACTGAGGAAAGTTAAACTGTTTTTTTGATTCCAAACTGGGACCCACTCACCAGTAGGTACAAGTAGAGCCGACCATGTAGCCGCGTTTTGACAATTGGTGTATGCACAGATTTTCTTTTCCAATAGAAATTGGGGCAGAAGATCAAATGAAACAACCAAATAAGAAATGTCTGACCAACCACATGCTGGGCGCTCCTTATCAAATAGCGCAGTCAAAGAAAACCATGCTTTCCATTACACTGTGTAGAGCTGGATGAACACAGCAGGCCAAGCAGCATCAGAGGAGCAGGGTCTTCAGAAGGGTCTAGGCCCAAAACATCAGCG